>BTHU01000005.1:47033335-47515835 GCA_036184795.1 Tokudaia tokunoshimensis
TCCCAACTTCTCTCTCTCTCTTTGAGATAGGATTTCTCTGTGTAACAGCCCTGGCTGTCCTGGAATTTGCCCTGTAGACCAGGCTGGCTTTGAACTCATGGAGATCTACCTGCCTTTGCCTCCGGAGTGCTGGGATTGAAGGCATGTCCCACCACCACCTGACTTCTTCTAAAATTTAAACCTGATAAATGTTCAAACAAAACAAACCACTACCAAAACAAGCTGTGATAGTTTGAGGGTGGGTCAGAGATTCTGCTCAGTTGGCAGAGAGCTTGCTAGCATGTAGGAAGCCTTCTGTTCAATCCCCAGCTCCCCTTAAACCACTTATGGTTTACGCAATCCAGCACTAGGGAGGTTGAGGCATGAGGATCAGAAGTTCTTGGCTAAATAGAAGTTTGAGTTCATCCTGGAACACTTGGGATTCTGTCTCCAAAGAGGGGGAGGGGCGGATGGGGAAGAATATTGCTGTGCAAACTGGAAGACCTGCGTTCAAAGCCCCAGCACCTATATTAAAGGTGGGCTAAGTGCCTGTGACCCCAGTGCTGGGGGTGGGCAGGGTAGGTGGATCCTAGGAGCATGCTACCAGCCACCCTGGCTGACATGGCGGGCTTCAGGTTCCTTGAGAGAGCTGGCTCAAGAGAGTACGGAGGAAGACACTTGATGCCCTCTTCTGGTTTCCACGTTCATGCACACGGATACATGTAAACCTGCACATATATACCCAAACAAAGGGGGAATTCAAGCCTCCCCCCCCACCCTGTGCTCGTGTGTGTGTGTGTGTGTGTGTGTGTGTGTGTGTGTGTGTGAGCATGTACGGCAGCAGGAGGTGGATGTTGCGTGTTATCTACAAGCAATCGCTGTTGCATCATTATCATCAGATGCTTATCTGCTTATCACACAAATACCCAAATGAAGGGGGAATTCAAACCTCCCCCACCCTACCCTTCTCCTTTTTCTCCTTCTTCTTCTCCTTCTTTGATGGGATCTTTGCTTTAACCTGGAGTTCAGGGATTTGGTTAGCCTAGACGGTTAGTGAGCCTCTAGGATCCCCTTGTTTCCCCCTCTCTGGTGTTACCTCTGATTTTTTTTTCAGGATTTATTTATATTTGTATGTGTGCGAGTACCTGGCACCGATTGAGACTAGAGGAGAACATCAGATCCCTTAGAACTGGAGCTATAGGCAGTTTTGAGCTGCCACATGATTGTGTGACTCAAACCAGGGTCCTTTGCAAGAGCAGCGAGTGCTCTTAACTACTGAGCCATCTCCCCAGCTCCTACATCTGGGATAGTTGGATCTCAACTCTGGTCTTCGTGCTTGTACAGCAAGCACTTTGACCCACCCCGCCACCGGGTGTTTAGATATGGACAGGTAAAGTGATCCTGTCATTCACCCCGAAACACATCTGCTGCCTCTGAAGCACGATCTAATTTCTTGTTTGCAAACCTCTTCAAATTCTGGCTTCAAGCAGATTTGCTTCTTTCTGGGGACATCACCAGCTGAATTAAGCTGTCCACACAAATTTCTCTCTGTTGGGGTTGTGCCTTCTCAGCTGGGTAACCCCCCCCCTTCCCTTGTTTGAGACAGCTCTCTGTGGTTTGCTACATGTCACTCTGAATGTCCTCTGAAAACCTCCTTTGTCCTCACCAGCCATCCATTTTAGAAGTGGTGGCGTTGTTTTGAGGCGGGGTTTGGAACACCATATAGAATAAAGCTATGATTGTATTAAAAGCCAGCGCGGAATAAGCAGCTAACACAAACACCAAGTGTCTATGCACCTGCTGTACCAAGGGAGAAAATGGGACAATGCCCATTGGCACTGAACACTCACATGCAGTCCTGACAGAGTTGCTAGTAAGGGTGACAGGGTTCCTCTTTGGCAAAATACTAAGATGTGGGGGCCCAGGGCCCTACCTCCTGATAGGCCCCAGGCTAAGTGCCTTCCATTCTTTGTGGATGGGAAAGGGCCCATGTGACCCGGTCTTGCTTCAAATGTAGATAGTTTATTCTGGGCCAAGAATGTTTGGCCATGACCGGAGGAACAACATGGGTTGAGGGTACTTTGAATGACATGTTCTACTGTGGAAGTTAATTATTTGTGTGTGTGTATGTATATATATATATATATATATATATATATAAATTAAACTGAGACAGGGACTTACTATGTAGCCCCGGCTGTCCTGGAATTCACTTTTGTAGGCCAAGTTGGTGGTGATATCAGCTAGGCAGGCTATAGCAAAGTTAGGGACATCTCTGCTATAGGCCTCAGATGCTCTCTGATGACTTTTTTCAGCTTTTGGGTTGGTGAACCTAGTGGTTTGGCGAGGTAACACATCTTAAAGATTTTATTTGATAGTCAAAAGGAAATTAGGTCAGATATAGAGGTTAATAATTTGAGCTCCCCACCCCCCCCCTTTTTTTTTAAAGAGAGAAACAGGGTTTCTCTGTGTAGCCCTGGCTGCTCTGGAACTCTCTTTGTAGACCAGGCTGGCCTTGAACTCAGAGATCCACCTGCCTCTGCTGGGACTAAAGGCATGTGCCACCACACTCAGCAATAAATGACTAAGGGAACTAAAGATAGACAAAGACGATCTGCAACATTCCAACACCACAAAGTTGTAAAAATTTACTCTGTGGAATTTTCAACAGAGATAGGCTTTTCCAGGGAAGTGCAGTTCCCAAGATGTTTGGGGATTGCCATGACACTGGGGATATCCCACGAACTCCCGTGTCTTTCACAGAACTCAGCCTTAGAAACTCAAGTTTCCCTCCTTAAATCCCAATCCACGTCACAGCCTTTCGCTCTGAGAACCTTGCCACACTTCCTCTTCACCACCATGTTGTGCTAGACACAGAGTCACGTGCTCTGGGACTTAGGTTATTTCAGGAACTATTCCTCACCACAAGGAGTATTGAAATAAATCAGGAAATGGTGGATGGGACAGGCAGGCCTCAGCTGAAAATGAATGCTGGAACTTTCCACCAAAATATTTCCCATAGTTCACTTTCTTTAGTTTTGATGACTACCTCTTCTTCGACCGTTGTGGCCTCTGACAGACCAGGGAAGTAAAGAAGAAACTTTCATATGGCCCTTTAAGGGACCTGGTTCTTCCCTTCCCCTTCCTTCCTTCCTTCCTTCCTTCCTTCCTTCCTTCCTTCCTTCCTTCCTCTCTCTCTCTCTCTCTCTCTCTCTCTCTCTCTCTCTCTCTCTCTCTTTTCCTTCTCTTTTCTCTTCTTCCTCCCCTTCCTCTGTGGGGAGACATAAAACAGTGTTATTCTGACTCAAACTAAGGAAATGGAGTTTGGAATGCATCATATAATTATGGATATTCTGTGGTTGTTGTTTCATAAGAATAGTAGAGAAATACCTGAGGTAAAAGGAGGGGAGTTAATACTTCAGGAGCTCCTAACACTCAGCAAAGGCCGAGATCCCGGGAGTCCCACAGCTGTTTCATGTATGACCCTCTGCGTCCCTCTCCCTACTTGACAGGCTAAGAGACAGTTTTATTTTATTGTGTGCACACGTGTGGGCTCAGAGGGACAACTTTTGGAGAGTTGGTTCTTTCATTTCACCTCATTGTCAAATCTAGGTCCTCTATAAGAGCAGTGGTTTTTTGTTTTTTGTTTGTTTGTTTTAAAAATTTTATTTATGTGAGTACACTGTAGCTGTCTTCAGACACACCAGAAGAGGCCATCAGATCCCATTACAGATGGTTGTGAGCCACCATATGGTTGCTAGGAATTGAACTCAGGACCTCTATAAGAGCAGTCAATACTCTTAAACCACTGAGCCATCTCTTCAGCCCCACTTCTGTAAAATCTTAAGAGCACCATTATGTTGAGGTGGCCTAATTGTTTAAATAAATAACAATATTCAAGAAGAAATTCTGCCAAACATCTATAGATCAGTCGTTCCTAGTTACATTTGTATTGTTTATTTTAATGAAGATAATAGGGTATGTAATAGTTTTAAACAGCTCCTAAATATAAATGAAGTGACAATTTTGCCCAACTCAGAGGATCAGACCCTAGCACTCCCATGAGACAGATACAGCACTTAAAATTGCTGTCTAGTGCCCTTTCAATATTATTTCCCCAATCAAGGTAGACTGCTCTGAAGGAGATAAAAGACAATAGCTACTGTACTAAGGGATCAACTCTTTGGACTATGTCAGAAGGGGGCCACTGAAGTTAAATGAGAGTCTGGTAGTTATTTCGGGTTGGTTTCAATTCTGCATTCTTCACGTTTTGTTTCTAGAGAAAGTGTGACAGATAGAGCCCTTTGTGAATCCCAATGTTAAAACCTGTCACCATTTTTTTAACAGGCAAACTCGACAAACCAAAGAAGTTCAAGGATTGGAAAAAATGTGTTTCTTCATAGTGAGCCACACACAGTACTTTGTTTGCTAGATTGGCAGATGACCGACCCTTTAAATTGGCCTTCGAGACAGAAGCGCCAGTGACAGGTAAGTGGAAAAAGGGACAAACATATACTTGCTTATCTCCACCATGGCAGCAAATAAAAGCTCTGGAGAATTCAGCTCAGCCCGAGGCCAGGATAGGAACCATCAATGCAATGAAAAATAGCTAGAACCTCACGGTTCTTGCAGAAGACCGTTGGCTAAGTGTGCACGTAAGGACCATAAATCATTTGTAGCACACGCTATTTACGGATGCTCACGCTTCTGAGGTTTCGCCTCGCATAAACCCAAGCTTGGCTGCAGAAGCCAGTCAGTATGGGGACTTCAGTGTGGATTTGAAGACATACCACACTGCTTCTTTAAATGTCCTTCCAGTTTTTCTGTTCGATGTTCTCTAGTTCCTCTGAGCCACGTAACCCTTTACGTTACTAAGATATGCTCCACATTTTTATTTCTTTCTGCGTTTGCAGGGTAGCTGGAAGACCCTAACTATGCCTTCTGAGCCCCCAGCGAAGCTGCCAGTGGGCGCACTTCCTGCCGGGAGGTGGGCGGGGCGGACCGCCTCCTCTCTCGAGCCCCGCCCCACCCCGCGTCCCGTCCTCCCTCCCGGCGGGCAGAGGCTCCGCGGGGGCGGGGCAGCGAGCCGTGGGCGGCGTGGCGCTGCTAGCAGGGCGCAGGGCCGGAGGTGCTGGGGATCGGCGGGGCTTAGCCCACGGAGCTGCGGCGTATCGCTCGGGAAAGCTCAGCCTTATACGCAGGAGAAGCATCGAGCGGAGGCTGCCCCCACCGGCTAGTGCAGGGCCTTGGGCCGAGTGGGGCCGAGAGCGGGAGTAAGCGGCGGCGGGTCCCGAGCGCTGCGCGCCATGGCGGGCGGGCCCCCCAAGGCCCTGCCGTCCACGGGGCCCCAGTCCTTGCGCGACATGCCGCACCCGCTAGCCGGCTCCAGCAGCGAAGAGGCCGTGGGAGGCGACAGCACACCCAGCCCGGACCTACTGATGGCCCGCAGCTTCGGTGACAAGGTGGGGCGCTCGGGGCTGGGGACTCCTGGGGCGGAGCGGGAGAGGAAGATGGATCCAGGACCACCTCTGACACTGGGCCGCGCGCATCCTGGCGCCCCTTTCCCGGAGGTTAGGCGTGCTTTGGCCGCAACAGCTCTTGGCCAAAGCGTGTCCTCTCACTGCCCCCGCGGGGTCGCAGCTGCAGGCTGAGCGGCCAGAGGGCATGTGTTTCCCCGGCTGAGAGTGGCCCCGAGTGCCGGTGACAGCTGGTGGGGAGGAGTTCGGGTTGCAGCAGGCATGTGGGGGGACCTGGGGCGTGTGCTGCGGTACTTCCCCTCTGCGTCCCGGGAAGGAGGTCCCTCACCCCTCTAGGTGCATTCTTTGAGGAGGAACTGCAGAATAGGAATAACTTGTTGGCGCCTCCAGTTTCTCCGGACTGCAAAAAAGCAAGAGTTAATGGCTAATTGCTTTCCGGGGTGGGTCTGAGCAGCCTTGCTCTTCTTCTACCCAGTCGGTCATGTGGGGAGTGATCTTTGTTTAGGTTTGCTGTTTGCCCCAGGAGTCACCTGACTCCGACCTCAGCGGCCGCTGGAGGAGAGTCTCTGGTTTTCTGTCTAGGGCTTCATTCACCTCCTATAGCAGACCACATTGATTAGGTTTGGCAGTGGCTGGTTTTGTGGTTGACGGAAAGCAACCTTTGACCTTCTTTGTGCAGAGGGAGGCTCTTGGTCATTGAGCTATATACTACTCTCCTACTGCTTTGAGAGATGGCAAAGTCCAGTGAGGAGGAAGAAGAGACAGCATCTCCCCCGCCCCCATCGCCATTTCAGCTGTGACCAGGATTTTGAGCAGCGATTGTATCTGCGCTCCTGCTGCCACTTAGTCATGAGTTTCAGACATTCCAATTGTTCTTAGCACTTGAGATCAGGGTTTCTTCCTCCTACTAAAATAGTAAATGAATTTTTCCTTTCCCTAGTATTAGTGGAATTAATGGAATTGGGAGACTTAAGTTTCTTCTTCTCTTAGGTGGGAGGGCATATGGGAGGTAACATTTCCTATGGGAGAGTGTGCCTTGCTGGTCCTGAGCCCTCAGAATGACCAGGGAGTGATAGGGATTTATAAAGCATAAGCTAATGAAATGGATAAATTGAACAGCTCAAAATATGTTCTTGCATTCACACCCGTACTTCTGTGGTCATTGCTTTTTGTAGACTTTAGGTTATGTGAACACATAGGCAGCTTGCAAACCCTTCCATATGTTTGACATTCAAAGAGTGATCGTTGAATGTCTGAATGATAATTTTTTTCTTATTAGCAGAGAAATTGATTTTGAGTGGATGTTGAATGGGAACTCAGGTTAAATCTCAGTTCTCCGTAGGAAATTGAATTATTTCCTTACTGCTGTGTAAGAAATTACTTCAGAATTTAGCAACTGAACATGCCGGCTATGAGTCAGGAACCTGGGTGGTTCTGAGTCAGACCTTCAGGATGCTGCCATCATCTGAAGGCTGGATCGGGAGTACTCTAACGTCAATTCTAGGCTCACTCATGTGGTTCTTCACGGGGCACAACAAAGTAACTGGTTTCTGCTAGTGAAGGTGATCCGAGACAGCCCGAGACTCCAGCCATCCCTGTATATTGACTCTGCTGTATTCTATTGCTTATAGAGGGACACGGGCACAGTGTGGGAAGAGGGAGTGAATCCTCGAGAATCCTAGGAAGTGGAGAGCATTGTGGCCATATTGGAGCCTGGCTTCTTTTCTATACTGTGTGTGTGTGTGTGTGTGTGTGTGTTGCTATGAATTGAACCCATGGCACGTGTTCTACCACTAGGATATATCCCTTGCCTCACATATAGTTGTTTTGAATATTTCCTTGTGATCCAGTCTTGGATAGTTAATTCAGAAGTGCAGCCATTTTACTAATAAGTCCTTGGGAAGGTAAATGCTCTGTCCCCACTAAGATCTGGTTGGCTGGCAGTAATTATGGATGGTTTCCTCACAGGATCTATTCTTTGAGAGTCTTGAAGGCACTATTATTAATTATTTAACATTTAATAAATATCCTAACAACCGTGGAGAGCATCTAAATGACACAAGTCTCCAGGGCTCAATTTACAATCAGCCACTTTTCCTTAGAGGTTAAGCATTATAGTTTCTTTCTGATTTTGAGTGTTATTCTCTTTTATTTGGCAGACATATATCCTCATACTTTTTTTTTTTTTTTTGGTTTTTCGAGACAGGGTTTCTCTGTATAGCCCTGGCTGTCCTGGAACTCGCTCTGTAGACCAGGCTGGCCTCGAACTCAGAAATCTGCCTGCCTCTGCCTCCCAAGTGCTAGGATTAAAGGCGTGCGCCACCACCGCCCGGCTATACATTTTTTTTAAAAAGAGACTTATTTTGTATGTGTATGTGTTTGGGTATGCGCTTCTGTGTGAGTGGACACTGGGTGTGTGCAGGTCCCTCACAGGCCAGAAGAGGGTGTTGGTTTGCCTGAAGTTGGAGTTCCAGGCTCTGTGAGCCTCCTGACCTGGGTGCCAATAGCTGAACTCAGTTCCTCCGGATGAGTAGGAAGTACTCAAACTGCTGGGGCTTCTCTCCAACCCTTCCAAATATGTGTAAAGAGAGGCTAGCAAGCTGCAGAAAGGGGAGCAGTTGGGGAGCCCTTGTCCATCTTCACCTTGTTAGGTAGTGTAAGTGCCCTAGTGTAAGTGCCCTTGGAGGGCAGGAGGTAGAGTCAGTTGCTGTGCTCAGTCTTGTGAGAAGAGGCCTTTTTTTCCTGCCTCTTTAGACATTGGGGTTTGATCCTAGACAAGGATTTAGGGTTGGTTCTGGGTGAGGGGCACGAAGGTGTTGGCAGGCTGAAAGCAGTATCGGGTTATTGCACAGAGGGAATTGCTTTCTCTGGCTTCAGATGGCGTTGCCAGCAGTGTAGCTGACATTTCCGAATGGCCCGTTTTGTTCTGGGTGTAGGAAGCCCCGTGGATGCTCCATCCACCACCTCCATCCTCCGCTTTCTCACACTGTCCAAGCCATGCTACAGTGGGAAGAATTCTTGTCTACTGAGGGCTGGTGGGGTGCATTCTTCTGAAGCTATCCAAACCCACCAGGCCTTGTATCCCTTCATTTTTTTCCTCTCCAGCTAAAATGTAAATAAAACACTTGACCTATTTCTTAGCCGGTTTACCTTTGCCCACGTCTTCCGAGCAGTTTCTCTGTGATCCAGCCTCCTGGGTGTGCATTCTGAAAGGGAATACTCGACCCCTCTCCGCCTCCAGTCCTTGGTTAGGACTTCTCCACATACCTCCACCTCTTCACCACCTACTTCCTGACCCTTCCTGACACCAAGGTGTCCCTTTCTTCTACGTTTCAATCATTGGGTATGGGAATCCAGATCTTCCCCTGTCATCTCTCATAGCTTTTCTTTAAACTTTTAACTTTCTAAAAAATTACATACTTTATGTGTGTTGGCGTTTTTTCCTGCATGTATGTCTGTGTGAGGGTGTCAGATTTCCTGGAACTGGGGTTGCAAACAGTTGTGAGCTGCCATGTGGGTGCTGGGAACTGAACCCAGGTCCTGTGGAAGAGCAGCCAGTGCTCTTAACTGCTGAGCCATTTCTTCTAGCGCCCTAAACCTTTAATCTTTTAACCCAATGCTATACAGTGAATTCAAAACTGAACAGCCAGGAGACCCTGTCTTAAACCACCACTACCACCACCAAAACCCCAATCAATAATAATAATAATAATAATAATAATAATAATAATAATAATAATAAATACATATTTTAAATAAATCAAGCTAATATAGTGGATCACATAACCAGTTCTCAGCCAGAAGCCTGGGAGTGCAGCCTTGACTTCTTCCTGCTCAAGACCTTGGAATGTCCCCATGGCAGTCAGAGTGAGGGCCAATGTTCTCAAGGGACCTTCCAGACCCACATACTCAGGCTGTTCCCCGACTCTTCTTGCCTTCTTCAGGCCTCTGCTCCATTGTGCCCTCCACCTGAGATTTGCCACTTCCCTCATTTCCTTAAGTCTGTTCAAGTCTCTTAGCCAGGCAGTGGTGGCGCACGCCTTTAATCCCAGCACTTGGAGGCAGAGGCAGGCGGATTCTGAGTTCAAGGCCAGCCTGGTCTACAGAGTGAGTTCCAGGACAGTCAGGGCTACACAGAGAAACCCTGCCTCAAAAAACCAAAAAAAAAAAAAAAAAAGTTCGTTCAAGTCTCAAATTCTCGGAAAGGCCTACCTAAGTCCGCTTCCCAACAGCCAGTGGTCCCGACGTCCCCTTCCCGCCCTGCTCTCTTCCTTCCGTAGTACCTGCTGCATAACGGTGCAGATTCTGAGATCGGGGATTTTGCTGCTTTAGTAAATAGCCTTGGGTTCCTAGAACAGTGCCCAACTCCCTGAACTGTCTTCTGGATGAACAGAAAGAATGAAGTGTGCCTCCAAGGGCAGCGTGGGCCGCTTGGGTGGTTGAGAGCTTGCCTTGCTTGTTCTAGGGATGTTCAGTCCCCACCACAGCCTGAACAGAGCATGATGGTGGCACACTGTGTGACACTGGGAGGGAGGCAGGAGTGGGAGTCTAAGATCATCCTCGGCTGGATGGAGAGTTCAAGGCCAGCCTGAACAACAACAAAAGAGCAAGCATGAGGACTTGAACTCAGGTCTCCTGCATCCATATAGAGGACAGTTGCACACATCAGTGACTCTGGGAACAGGACAGGAGTGTCTTTCGGACACACAGCCAGTTTAGCTGAACTGGTGAACTCCAGGATCAGCAAGAGGCTGTCTCAACAAACAAGTTGGAGCTTGCTGGATGGACTGGTGCATGCCTGTAATCCCAGCACCCTGGAGGCAGAGACTGGTGGATCTCTGTGAACTGGAAGCCAGAAACAAAAGCAGTGGGGGCCGTGACTGCAGACACCGGCTGTCGGCCTCAGGCCCACACACTGCCCACACAGACATGTACGTGCATGAGTTTTTTATTCTTTATTTTGAGACAGGATCTTGCTATGTAGATCTGCCTGGCTGGTCTTGAACTCCCTGCCTCTGCCTCTGCCTCCTAGTGTTAGGGATTAAAGGTGTAGATCACCAAGCCTAGCTATTATTATTAGCCTCTTTTCCTCTGGTGTATGTGGCCGCGCTCGTGTGCCTGAGATCAAAGAACAATTTTTTGAGTCCCTTCTCCTTTGCCTCTTTGAGGCAGGGTTTCTTGTTTCTGTGGTGCTATTTAATCCAGGCTGGCTGGTCTGTGAGCTTCTGGGCCATTCTCCTGTCTCCACCTCCCCTCTTCTCCTCCCCTCATCTGGAGGTGCTGTGATGGTAGGTGAAAGACGCCAGGCTTTCTTAAGTGGGCTCCTGAGGACCAAAGGGTTGGTGGCTAGAGCAAGTGCCTGCTGACCCATTTCGTTAGCCCCTAGTTACGATTCTTTTAAAAGGGCATAAAACCAAAAAAGCTGGCCACAGGAAAATATGCAGGCTTTGCTATTTAAAGGACCCAGATATTGTTGGCTTTAGGCGTGGCTAGAATAGGTGCTGATGGTGCTGTGAATCTGTCACTTGCAACAAGCAGGAAGGGTCCCTCTTCCTGATAGTTTCGGAAAGCTCTGTCTTGTTTGGGATTGGGTCGGACACCCACACCCGTGTCTGTGACTGATCAGGCAGAGCTATCTAGCATCCAGTTACCTCTGGCTTGAGGGACTTCTAAAAGTGAAGAATACAAATTAAGTGTATCTAGAAATATGCCTGTGAATGTGAAGAGTTAGGCATATTTTTGTCAGTGAAAGGGTAAGATCAATGTTTATGCTCCTAACCCTCTATGTTGAGACGTAGGATATTACTACAGTTTTAGAAGCACCTCCATGCTCAGGCAGGAAGAGAATGACTTCCAAAGTCAACTAGCTCAGTGGAGCCCTTACTGTTGTGCATGAGACCCTGTGCGTGTCTTCCCAGTGAGACACGGAGGGCGGGGGGCGCAGAAAACATTAAAGCAGAGTCTTTCTGGGACCAGAGAAGAGTGTGTTGGGCAAGCAATGAGTATTCACTGGAGATATTCCACTACTTGTCATTTGATGTCTCTGCGTGTGTGTGTGTGTGTGTGTGTGTGTGTGTGGTCATCCTTGGTCTTCTTCAGTAACACTCCACCTTTTTTTTTATAAAGATTTATTTATTTTTATTTATATGAGTACATTGTAGATGTCTTTACGCACACCAGAAGAGGGCATCAGATCCCATTACAGATGGTTGTGATACCCCATATGGTTGCTGGGAATTGAACTCAGGACCCCTGGAAGAGCAGTCAGTGCTCTTAACCACTGAGCCATCTCTCCAGCCCACACATCACCTTTTTTTTTTTTTATTTAGTTTTGTTTTTGTCAGATGGTGGTGACACACACCTTTAATCCCAGGACAGCCAGGGCTACACAGAGAAAAACCCTGTCTTGAAAACCAGAAGAAAAAGAAAAGATGTTAAAAAAAAAAAGAGAGAGAGAGAGAGAGAGAGAGAGACAGGGTCTCACTAGGTAGGTCTGGTTGTCCTGTAACTTACTATGTAAACCAGCCTGGACTTGAACTCACAGAGATCCACCTGCCTCTACCCCTCAAGTGCAGGGATTAAGGGTCTGTGCCATTACCCCTGGCCTCTACTTGTTTAATAATTAAATTTTATTTATTTATTTTTTATGTATGGATATTTTGCCTGCTTGTATTTCTGTTTTATGTGTGTGCCTGGTACCCAAGGAAGTCAGCAGAGGATATTGTTACCCCTGCGACTGGATTTACAGATGGTTGTGACCTACCATGTGGGTGCTGGAAATTGAACCCTGGGTCCTCTGGAAGAGCAACCAGTACTGAGCTATCTCTCAGGTCGCTTAACATTTTTTTTTTAATTACTATTTCATCTCTTATTTTCTTATTATTTACCTATGATCCTGGACTTCACTGGTTTAGCTAGAATGGCTGGCCGGTGAGAGCCCTCCCCCTCTCCGGGTTACACTTGGATCACTAGCTTGGAGATGCCAGTTCAGTTATGTGTTAGGTAAACACAGAACAATCAAGGTGGGGTACATACACGTCCTAGAAAGTCTGTCACAGCACAGCGGACTAACTTAGACAATGCAGTGTCGTGCTGTAGTGAGCGGTGTTGCAGCAAACAGGGAGTCAGTGAGTGAGTACAGGAATCTTTTTTTGGAGTTCCTTTATTCTTTTTCTTTTTTTCTTTCTTTCTTTTGGGGGGTGTGGTGGTGACAAGTTTTTGCTATGTAACCCTGGCTGTCCTGGAATTTGCTATGTAGACCAGGCCGGCCTCAAACTCACCTGCTTCTGTCTCCCAAATGCTGGTATGAAAGTCATTGATGCCATATCTGGCTCAGTTTTTAGTGATGGTGGCATCAGAGGTATGTGTCACCAGCCTGGTTTTGTTCCAAACTCTTACAAATTGTAATGGCTAACTTTTCATATTTGGGGTCATTTCCCATCACTTTACATTTAGACTTTCATAGTTTCAGGTTAGGAACAATCAACCTATGGTTGGCTACTGTGTCTTAGAGAATGCTGAACACCCCATTTAAAGTGAGACCACCGGGGTGAGGTGTCTCTGTAGTCCCAGCAGCCCTACAGCAAGCTAGGAGGGAGAGAAGACAGGAGAATTGCCTGGAAGATGGAGGGTCAGCTAGTCAGGAGTTCAAAGAGTGGCAGAAGCAATGGCAGGAGAGAAACTGCTCCTGAAATCTGTCCTCTGACCTCCACACATGTACCGTGGAATATACACAGGAGCATTCGCACACACTCACGATAATAAAATTAAACATAAGAACATCCGTACATAACATAACCAAAATTTAGTCAGAGGAATGGAGGCATTCTAACATTAACTTTGTCCAGGCCACAGAGTTAAGTATGAGTCACATCCCCGTAACCATCTGTTGGCGTGTCTCTCACTGGATGATGACCATCTGACAGGCAGACCTCTGCTTACCTTCCCTGTACCCACAGCATCCAGCACAGAACCTGCACCATTGGGTCAGTTCTCAAACTGAACTCCTGAGACCTTCCCTAACAGCCCTGACTCCCCACTCAGCCCTCTGCACACGCAGGAGAACTGGGTTTCATTGGCTGCTCAGGTGTCAGAAGGCAGGGCTCAGAGCCTATCAAGTGCTCCTAGATCGCCAGTGTTCCTTGGCCAAGCTGATGTCTGTGCACTCTTTATGCTTTGAGAAGCTCTTATCTTCACGGAGCATCTGACTTCCCCGCAGTTCTCACTTCTCAGGCCACTGTGGTGTCCTGCCCTCTTTTTACTGCTGACACCCTCTGTGTCTAAGCTCTGTGTTCTTTTTTTCTTGCTATGTAGCCCTAGCTGGTTTGCTACTTGCTGTGTAGCCCAAGCTAACCTAGAACTCCCCGAAACACTTAGTCTAAGCTCTAAGCTCAGCTTCTTCATCCTGCAGTCCCATTCATTCATCCTGAACTCATCCTGCTCAGATCTACAGTGATTGCTCATTTGAATGAAGAATTTCCCAAGGCAGCATTCATTTGAGCAGGTTTTCAATGGTGAGCTTTGGACAAACTCTGTCCTGAAATAGCTCGTTACTGCCACATTCTAGTCTTCTGAACACATTGCTAGCACCCTTGCTTCTTAGCTGAGTCCTCCTCCTCCAGGAAGGTGCAGATCATTTTCAGTCCCTTGGACCAGGAGGCCAGTCCCTACTTCACCAACTAGAGTCAGGTGAATACTTGCCAATCCTTCCTCCCCAGGCAAACCAGCTCCATTCTCTGCCACAGCCCTTCATAGCTGAACTTCCATTGCCAGACTCTTCCTATCCCAGCCACTCAGTACAAATACTCAGTAGCCTCACTCAACAACCCTGTAGTTACTGTCTACCTGAGCAGAGCAGAGCAAAGCAAAACAAAACAAAAAAAGGAAGGAAGGGAGGGAGGGAGGAAGGAAGGAAGAGAGAACAGCTAATACCCGTATCAGTGCCCTGAGAGGGCCTCAGGCCTCTCCCACCCGTGTCCTCTCTGACCATCCTCCACTTTGATACTCAAGATCCACGTACTTGCTTCATACTCTTAAGTCATCTACTGCTAGCCCAGGCCTTCCCCACCTCCCACCTTTGGAACTTTGCTTAGGTCACTTCCTCAGATGGTGCTGTCTTCACACCCCGACTTGACTCCCAAAAGCCTCCTTAAGCCTCAAGGACCAGATGAGCACATAGCCCCTGCCACCTAAGCACACTTGCAGTCAAGCGCAAATACCTGAATAATGCGACTCACACACTACCTTTTGGACACTCCCAAGATTTTTACTGTACACACGTATTAGCCCTGGCTACCCTGGAGCTCACTCTGTAGACCGGGCTGGCTTCAGAGATCTTTCTGTCTCTGCCTCTCTGGGATTAAAGGCAGTGCGACACCATAGCCCAGCTTCACTTCATATTTTCAGCTGATTTTTTTTTCAGTTTTATGTAAAGCAGTATCAACTGAAGGAAACTGGCTCCTAGAACCAGGAAGTCATGCTAGGTGCTGACCAAGCTGGCTCCAGAATTCAAACAGTCTTACCTTCGCTTTTTCTTATAGTTTACTTACCTCTGACTTTTTAATTTAATTTAATTTAATTTAATTTTGAGTTGGGTCTCACTGTGTAGCTTTATTTGTCCTAGGAGTCGCTTTGTAGATTAGGTTGGTATTGATCTCACAGAGATCTCCCATGCCTCTGCCTCCCAAATGTTGGGGTTAAAGGCCTATGCCACCATTCCTGGCTCTGACTTCATTCTTTTTTTTTTTGGTTTTTCGAGACAGGGTTTCTCTGTGTAGCCCTGGCTGTCCTGGAACTCACTTTGTAGACCAGGCTGGCCTCGAACTCAGAAATCCTCCTGCCTCTGCCTCCCAAGTGCTGGGATTAAAGGCGTGCGCCACCACCGCCCGGCTCTGGCTTCATTCTTAAGCAGGCATTCTGCATTTTGGGAAACAATTGCCCCCGACCCAATAGAAAGATATTTCCCTCAGAATCTAATAAATCTTGGGAAAGACTGGGGGTTCCCCCATGTCACCTGCCCACTAAGGATCATATTTTGTCACTAGAAGACCCTGATGAAAGACCAGAATGCAGGATTAAGCCAAAGGTCAAGTCTTTCCTGCCCTCCTCTTCCTCTTTCTATTGAAGCTGGCCAGGCTGTTCCTGTCCTGAGAGGAACAGCCCCGTTACTCACTAGAGTCCACAGAAGTGACTGGATTCTACTATGGTCACCTTCTTTCTTCACTGACCCTCCAGTCCTGAGGACTATGGGAGCTTCTGCTACTGCTGCTCTTGGTGACATCATCACGCTGCTCTTGGTGACATCATCACGCCCCTCTTGGCTCCTCAGGTTTCTCATCACCTAGGCAATTGGTTCTCTGTACTTCAAGTCCCTCAGATTGAAGTGCCTTCCATGATTTTTGTTTCCAATTGGACCACAACAGATGAATATACAAAAATGGAGAAAGAAAACTTGGAGGAACATATGAAGGATTAAGAAAAGCTGCCTTACCATACTGTGAATTCTCTTTATCTCACATTAACCCCAGGCTGGAAGTCTCTCTGTGACCCCTTTTATAGGCAAGGAAATGTCAAAGACATATTAGTGGAACTGAGATTCAAAGCGAGCACCTGGCTTCCGAGCACACTAACACAGGAAGCTAAGCAAGGGCTTAGAGCACAGGGTTCTCAGGAGGGTCAGATGGGACCTGCAAGAGGCCAGATGAGATAAGGACTGACTGGGAAGCACTTACTGGATTTAGCAATAAGGAAGTCCTGGAGGACCCTGAACAGCAAAGCCAGAAACCAGATAACAGGAGGCCGGGGAGTAAGCCAGAGGTTACAAGTAAGAGAACGGCAGCATGCCTTTCTTGTAAGTTTGTTTGCAAAGCACAGTAACAAAAAGTACATACATATATTCATCTATGCACTAAGTATGAGATGGAGAGAAAGACCACCACAGACATATTTTCTTGACTTTTCAGTTTGAGCATGTTCAGATGTAGATGGGAAGGAGGCAGTTGGGAGTGTCTGCTGCCAGCTTTGTTTACTACAGTGAAGTTCCCCAGAGACAACGTGTTTTATCAGAAAAGATTTGAGCTAGGAACGTAGCCCAGAGGTAGACTTCATACATGCATATACGAAGCTCTGGGGGAAATCAATGCCGCACGCACACACGCGATTCAAGGGTACAACACCCACTTCTATCAGCTTACTGTGCAGGACCCAGGAAGCACAACCTGGGACTCCACAATCTTTTCTAAAGGGAGGAGTCTTCGCAGTCACTCAGCTCTTACATTTCACCATCCTGTAGTACTACCGATCTGGAGGCCAAGTTCTCAACACTTGGACTTTGGAGGTCCTGGAGACACAGATTATATTCACACCATAGGAGAGGAAGACTCAGGTGAGGAAGAGAGTCTCTCCAAGAGTGGACTGTATGCAGGACTGGCCTATCAGCTCCTACTAAAACAAGAAAGAAAGGAGGGCTACCCATTCAGATTGTGTAACTTAGAGAGGTCTGTCCTACGGCTCTCGGGTGTGGTTGAGGTCATCCGTGGAGTGGGTAGGTAGAGGAAGGGCACCGTGAGGGCAGGCGGAAGCCCTCGGTCAGCTGCAGGGGCTTACGAGGGCCTACTGTGGAAACAGGCACTCAGTGCCTGTGAGCTGTGCCTGGGATGCTGCTCCAGCTGCCTCTGATCTCTGGACTCTGGGGAAAGGTGTGAGCAAAAAGTAAGGAAACAGTGAAACGGGGCAGCCGTTGAGCTGGGCCTCTTTATGTAAAGCAGACAGGGCTGAGGATGTAGTTCAGTAGGTAGAACGCTTGCCTAACAAGCAGGAAACCCTGGGTTCAAGCCCCAGCACCCCTTAAACCATGTGTGGTCATATACCCCTGTAATCCAAGCACTCTGGAGGTAGAGTCAGGCAGATTAGAAGTTAAAGGCAGCCTCAGATATATAGAGTTTGAGGCCAGCCTGGATTATTTGATACCTTGTCACAAATAAGCAATAATATATAAATAGAGGTGGGTAGAGACATTGGCGCTGCAGCTCAGGGGCCCAGCACTAGCATGGTAGGCCCTAGGCTTTCTTCCTGGTACCACAAAGGGGGACACAAACAAAGGGACATGAGGTTGGAGAACCAGCATCTGTCATTACTGACTCAGACGGAAGGGCAGGAGAGTAGGACAGACCACATGGTGGGTGTCTGCGGAGTCAGTGGAGATCAGCAAAGCCTCCATAGGAAACAGGACGGTGCGAGTCCCTATGAGACGCCATGTGTTTCGGCTGGGCCTGCCCTCCTCGATGAGGCCTGGGTCACAAAGTACAGTTTTCTCTCTTTTCTCTCTCCTTTTAAAAGCTAACTATGCTTTTCCGGTCCCTTGGGCATCTTAGTTTTCCCTCAGGCACCCTTCCCCACCGTGTCAGGCCTCCAGGCTGGGGAAATGGAGTGACTTCTTCATTCTTTCTCTGCTCTGTCCTCCTCCTCCCAGCAGCTCTGCTGAGTCTCACAGCTTTTCTGTTCTGGAGATTTTTCTTTTAAACTTGTAACAAAATTGTGCTGGAACTTAAAAAGAAGGGAAGGAAAAGGAAGCAAACAGTATGGAGATTTCTAAAGAATTAAAAGAGTTAGGTGACTCAGAGCTCCCTCTTCAAACACATTCCATGCAAAGCAAAGGAAACCACCCCCTCCTAAGATACCTGGACTCTGGCTACAGATCTGCGCAACAGTTAGGAGCATTTGCTGTTCCTGCAGAAGACCCAGGGCTGGTTCTAGAACCCACACTGGCTCACCGCTCTGTGATTTCACTTTCGGGGATCTGACGCCCTCCTTTGCCCTTCAAGTGCACAGCACTTGAAGGGCAGCCATACGTGCGTGCGGAGAAACATTCGAAGCTGAGTTTGTCTCAGTCTGGTCTACATAGTGAATTCCAGGCCAGCCGGGGCTATAAAGTGAAACCTGTCTAAACATAAAGAACATTTCAGAGGTGAAACAGGTACTGCACACTAGCCGGGGAGAGTATGTTCCTGAGCAAAGTCTCCTTGAGCATAGCTGGACGTTTTTCTCACATTGGCAGCCTCTCCAAGAGGCTATCATTAGCCACTGGCTGAAGGCTGTTTGGGTGGTGATTCTAGGCATTAATTAGCAGTATTTCTCAAACTGCCTAGAGGGGGGACAGAGCAGGTTCAGCTGGGGAAACAGCCAGGCTGAGAAACGCAGGTGCTGGGCTGGTAGTTAGACCAGGCGTGCCAAAGTGGTCAGCACCCAGGGTGTGCTGTCGGGTACAGCACCTGCTGTAGTTACTGTGAAGTGTGTGTACAGGGAGTAACTAAGAGGATGTGCCTCTGCCAAAGGAGTGAAATTTTGAGTCAGAGAATAAAGTAGGTGATTTCCTAATGGACAGAAGTAGGAAACTCAGCCCCCGTCACCACCCCGCAAAAAAAAGTCCAAAATGTAAATGTGCAGGCACTGTCAACTGGTGAAAAGCCGTGGAGGGGCCAGCGGGTGATGAGCCTGGAGGGGAAGGTTGGTGATGCCCTGACCTGTAGCAAGCGGACCATTGGAGGAAGCTGTTGGGAGGCCAGCCAGGAGCTAAGGAACGGGAGGAGCAGGGCCGTTCTGTGGTTTTAAGTCTTGGTGATCAAGCCCCTCGAGCTGGGGAACAGATGGTTGTTGGTGGTGGTGGTGGAGGTGGGGGTGGGCGGGTGGTGCAGTTCCATGGGGCTCCTCTTGCTGGACTCTGAGTATGCCTTTTATTTGCTAATAATAGGAATACAGCTCCTGTTAAGTCAAGCAGAAGGGGGGAGGTGCTGATTCTGTTGACAGTCACAGCTGGAACCTCTGAATGCCACTGAGGATGGGTCACAGTCTTAGACGTGGGAACGTGGCAGCCTTTGCACCCCACACATTTTACAGCCAGAGCGAATGGGGAAATGCCAAGGCTGCCTGGCTTGGGTCACATGGGCCAAGTGGACCTGAGAGTGAGACACTGATTGGCTAAGGGCATCTGCCATCAGCTTGGGTGACGAGTAGGATGCTGATGGCAGAATTTGAGGAGACCCGGGTCAGAAGTAAAAGCATAGGCTTTCTAAGGCATACATGATTTTTTTTTCCCAAAAGGTATATATTCTCATGCTACAGAATTCAGCCATGTATGTATGTATGTATTGCGACAGGATCTCCCTATGTAGACCAGACTATCTTCATTCCCCTGAGTACTGGGATTAAAGGCTTGCACCATCATGCCCGACATTTCTTTTTAAAGATTTACTTCTATTTGAATGTCTATAATTGTATCTGTGTTGGGGTGTGAGCACATTCATTTATGTGCCCATGGAGACCAGAAGAGAGCACCGAATCCCCTAGAGCTGGAGTTTCTGTGGTTGTGAGACAACGTGCTGAACCCGGGTCTTCTGAAAGACCCGGACGTGCTCTTAGCCTCAGAGCCGTCTCTCCGGGCCTTTTATTTACTTATGCCTGGCCACAAAAATAAACTTTTTAAAAAGTATACACCATAGTAGTTTTCAGTATAATTTTGAGGTTATACCTGATTCCAGAGCGATTTCATGTCCCCAGAAGACCCCTGTGCCACGTGCAGGCATTCTTTAGTTTCTCTGTTCCCAGTCACTAGCAGCTACGGATTCCTGAGTGTGTAGACTGGCTGCGCAGGGGTTCCACAGCTGTAGCATCATAGGGTGTATGTGCCATTGGGCCCAGCATCCATCACTCACTCTGATGTTTTAAAGGATCATTCGTGTATATGAGCACTTCAGTCCACTTGTTTGTCCCCCAAGCTTTACTGAAGTCTGACTGACAAATCATGGTATACGTTGAAGACACGCAGTGGCGATGTTTTGGCATTCATGTGTCGTGAAATCACCGCCACGCCAAACTACTTAAAACATAAAACATCCATCACTTCATGTGTAGTTACCTTTTCTTTTTTGGTAATGGGCAAGAACATTTGTGTATTCAGCAAATTTCAAATATAAAATACACGATTATGAACCATAGTCACCATGCAGCAGATTAGGTCTCCGAGTTACTCATTTCGTAACATTTTTGTCCTTTGACTAGTACTTCCCCTTTCCCCTCATCTCAACCCAGTGGTCACTCACCAGCACCCACATGCATTACAGTGTGTGTAATTACGTGATTACAGGCTCACAACTGTCTGCTGTAAGTCCAGTCCCAGAGGGTCTGAAGCCCTTTTCTGACCTCTGCAGGGACTGCATACATGTGGAAGATGCTTACATTCTGGAAATGCCATTAGTTTCGCACAGGTCAGGTCCAGACATTCCAGATAACAGATCTTCCTGTAATCATAACAGGAAGGGTTGCAGAGTGACTGGTTGACTATAGAAATGGAGGCTGAGACTGTCCCAGGGCAGCTGAGTGAGGGCCAAGGCGTGTGCTAAGAAACGACCCATCCTGCTGCCATCAGCATCTGTGCTGGGGACACCGCAGTAGCGTTTCTGCACCATCTGCCTAGGCAGACTGTGTGCACTCTGACTTTCGTCAGCAGTTGTAAAGGGCAGGCGGCTTCTTGTTAGTTCCTCCGAATCTGTACAGGACTACCACGTGCTGAGGGGTCTGGAGGTGCAGCCTCGCAGGACAGCCATTCACACAGAGGAAGGACAGGTGAAAACTGGGTGTTAGCTGATGTTGTAGATACACACAGTGCGTTGGAGCGACACAGTGGCTTTCTTCTTTTTTTTTTTTTTTAAGTTAAAGAACTTTAAGATTTTTAAACTTTTAAATTTTTAAAAATTTTTTAACCCTTAGATACTCATATTCTCTCTTTCTCCTCCTCCTTCTCCTCTACTCGTGGTCATGTATGAAGGTTGAGGAGAGTGATGCATTGCAAGCAGGAGCTCTCTGCGTTTGCTTTTGAGACATCTCTCATTGGCCACTAGACTGACTGGCTGGCTGACCACAGGGATCTTCTCGCCTGCACTTAGTCACTGGGGTTACAAGCTTGTGGCCCTATACCCAGCGTTTTGACATGGGTACTGAGGATCAGACTTAGGTCCATATGCTAGCATGGCAAGCACCCTACTGGCTGGGTTAACTCCCTGCCTGGTCTTGAGATTTTTTTTTCTAGTCCACTCAGAGTTCATTACCATTTGACTATCACTACATGTGACCATGTCCTTGGTGAGGCCCAGTGCACAATTCAAATGCAGGTCTTCTTTTTTGAAAATATTAAGCATGGCGGTTAGAGAGATGTTAAGAGCCCTGGCTGCTCTTTTAGAGAACCTGGGTTCAAATCCCAGCACCCACATGGTGGCTCACAAGTTTCTGTAATTACAGTTTCAGGGGATCTGGTGTCTTCTTATGGCTTATGCTGGTACCAGGCATGCATGTGATACACATACATATGTGCAGGAGGCAAAATACCCATTTACATAAAAATTTACATATTAGATGCATTGGGGTAGTACCAACAGAGTGTCAGGCTCAGCATTGGGATACTTCTGAACACAGGGCCCTGTACACATGTGCAGATGACATGTCTAGGAAGCAGGTCCACATGTCCTCGAAGGCCCTGGCTTCTAGGTCCAGTTCTGACCGTCATTAACTTGCTGGCCTTGGTTGACTGTGAGGGCCACAAGCTGCCTTTTATAGTATTCTCTCTTTGTAGAAGAACTTACTGCAGTCTCCCCGAGGCCCAGCCTTCCCTGTGTAATGTGTGCCTGGTGGTCCTTCATTTCCCGGCCTTGCTTCTTCTCTTTCCCTCTGCTCTTGTCTCTTCTGCACCAAGGGCATCCAGTCTGTGATGTTTCCTTCCCCTCACTGTTTCTCAGAGGTCACAGTAATGTGTGTCCCTGGAACCATTGTTAACACTGTGGAACCCAAGTTTTGGAGGGTGCTCTCTGGCTGAAATATCAGTGATCTAAGTAACCCCGACATGACCACTGTCCTATTCCTCTCTGGCAATCAGAAAGTTGTCATTGAGTGGTGAGGTAACATGTTGAAGGTTACAGAGCTGAAAGAGAGTGAGGCTGGGATTTGAACTTGGGTCTGTTCAACTCAGGGACCTTCACTAATGTTGTACAGCATGTCCTGAATTGACCATGATGCATTTCTCACATAGAGCGTGGTCTTCAGGTAACTCTGTCTGCATCTCAGTCTGCATCAAACCCCTCCTCTCAGTTTCTGGCTTTTTTTTTTTTATTTTGGCTTTAGACTCAGAGTGTACCTCTCTGCCTTGTCTCTAAGGCTGCTTTTTGCTCCCATCACCATGGGCGCCTTGGATGAGTGGTCTCCGTGTACTACCTCCATCTGCCTCACCATCTGTTTCCTTCTGATACAGTGTCACACCCACACCATCCAGGGTCTGCCCCATCAGTCTGACTCAGCAGGTCCGTAGTTGTTTCTCCACTGTAGAATCCCAGGCCACCAAAGCTGAGGAGCTGTGGACACTGTTTCTCACTTCCCCAAGGCTTATTTCTTAGCTGAGGAAACTTGATCTGCCAGACTGGAGTTTTGCCTGTTAACTGCCATTTTCCCCATCCAGTGTTAAATGGTTGCTGAGTGAACCGACTCTTTCCATGTTTGGCCTGTTTCCCCCCAGGCTCTGGCCACCCCCGAGCTCTGGTTCCCCCTTTATCCATTTCTCCTAGATGTCTCCAGCTGGGCTTCCATGTGCAGAACTGCTTAGGAGTCTCACAGCTGTATCGCGGGCTCAGTGGTCCCCACGTTTCATTCCTGCAGCTCCTCGTGGAAGAGTATATCAAACCACACTTCTCCTCCCTTCCCCACAGTCTCTTTCCTATATGAGCTGTCCACATTAAGATGCGACTGTCTGCTTATTTAGCCAGGCCCCTCATATTCTGAGCACTAGCCAAATTCCACATTCCTCAAGGGTGGCCTTGCATAGCCATTCCCACCTGTGCGGACATTGATTATTCAGTAATGATCCGTTACCCGAACTGGCTTTGTCTGGCCAGGGATCTGTTTGTCTCTCTTTTCCCTTCCTTGCCAATTATGCTGTTGCCAACTCATTTTCCTCCTGAGCTGCCTGGCATGGTGTGTGAATTCTCGTTTCCAAGACTATGACAGGGGAGTAGAATTATAGGACAATATGGCCTCAGCCCATCACCATGCTGTAGGGTCTTTAGATTGCTCTTGACAGAAAGAATGAGTGGACACTATGTGAGGGGCTTTGCCTTAAGATCCCAGTACACCAAGCGGCCTGTGAACCAGGAGCATGGATACTCCCTGGGTGACTGTTGGGAATGGAAATCCCAAACCTCAGGCTGAACTCCGGAGCTGCGGAACCAGTATCTGTCTTAGTTTTCTTAGCTTGGGTTTTATTTCCATGAAGAGACACCATGACCACAGCAACTCTTATTCAGTTGGGGCTGTTTACAGTTTCAGAGGTTCAGTCCATTATCATCATGGCAGGAAGCATGGCAGCATGCAGGCCAACATGGTGCTGGAGACGATCCAAGAGATCTACATTTTGTTTTTTTTATGAATGTGAGTACATTGTCACTCTCTTCAGACACACCAGAAGAGGGAATCAGATTCCATTACAGATGGTTGTGAGCCACCATGTGGTTGCTGGGATTTGAACTCAGGACCTCTGGAAGAGCAGTCAGTGCTCTTAACCACTGAGCCATCTCTCCAGTCTGGAGATATACATCTTGATCCAAAAGCAGCAGAAAGAGACTGCCACACTAGCCATAGCTTGAGCATATATGATCTCAAAGCCCACCTCCACAATCACAGACACACTTCCTCAAACAAGGCCACACCCACTCCAACAAGGTCATACCTCCTTATGGCCAAGCATTCACTCATGAGTCTATGGGGTCATTCCTATCAAATACCACAGTATCTGCATTTGACTGGACCCTAAGTGAGTTGTATGCATAGCAAAGTGTGGATGGGATGCTGGGTATGGTGGGACACATCTGCAATCCTCTGCAAGGCAGAGGTCGGAGGATCGTGGGCTTGAGGCTAGCCTAGGGAGGATCGTGGACTTGAGGCTAGCCTAGGCTGTATAGCCAGATGCTGTTTGAGAAGAAATGTAAACATTTGAAATTCTGCTGCCTCTGCCTCCTCTTCCTCCTCTTCTGTTCTTTTCATTCTTCTCTCCCTCTATTCTTCCCTTCCTTCTTCTTCCCTCCCTTCCTCCCCACCGTCTCTTCTTTCCAGTGGGCACACTGTTTTAGAATGTTTAGAATGAGATTTAGTCGGGCACGCAGACCCTCTGAGGAGCTCTTAGGCAGTAGTGCTGCCTGCATCTTGAGATCCATGGTGGTGCAAACCTGTACTCCCCAGGGAGGCTGAGGCAGGAGGACTGTGAGCTTGAAGCCGGCCTGGTGACACAGTGAGGCCCTAAGACTGAGAATCGGGATGTCACTCAGTGTTGAAGTGCTGACGTAGCACGTATGAGACCTTGGGTTCAATCCCCAGCACTGAAAAATAAAAAGAGATTACATTTAGACCTTTGATTTTTTTTTTTCTGACATAGCACGTATGAGACCTTGGGTTCAATCCCCAGCACTGAAAAATAAAAAGATTACATTTAGACCTTTGATTTTTTTTTCCATTTTTTTCCAAGATGTGTGTGCATATGTGTATATGCATGTCTCTGCATCACGCATGTGTGTGTATGAGTGTGTGTGTGTGTGTGTGTGTGTGTGTGAGTGAGTGAGTGAGTGTGTAATGGGCCCATGTGCCATGGTACCTAAGGGTACCTAAGAGACATCTTGTAGGAACTGGTTTTCTTCTTCTACCATGTGGAACCCAGGGATTGAATTCAGGTAGTCAGGTTTGGTGCTTGATGCCTGGTGCCTGGTGCCTTTGCCTGCCGAGTCATCTCATAGGCCCTTAAAGTTTCTTAAGATAATTTTAAGGCCACCCAAGATTGAGATCGCTTGCATTAGAATTCTCTCACTCACCCAGAGAGGGGAGCCTGTCATCGAGTCGCTGCTGTAAGCTTCCTTGTTCACCCTTATCCATTACAGAATTTTATAAATGATGGAGGCAATTTCACAACATCTATCAAAATCACAAATAATCAAATTCCTTTTCTATTTGTTTCTCCTCTACGTATGAGTTCGCACAGAAGGAAAAAAGCTGTCCTTTCCAGCGCCTGTCAGCATCACTCGACCTTCCTCTGCACAGAGCCTCGGGCTGTTGACTGGCACTGGGTTCTCCTCATTCACCCTGCCTCTGACAAGCCGGTTGTGTTACTGGTTGCTCCACTCCCAAAGAGTCTAATGTCAGGGTCCTGGCCACTGCATCCTCCAGGCTCAGCCGGGCATGCCTGTTGCTTGACAGAGGCACCAGACGGGAATTGCTGACCCTTCCCTGGCTTCTGGGATGCCATTTCTCCTGACCCTGCTGTATCTTGCTGGCTGCCTCTTCTCAGTGTCCTTTGCTAGTCCCTTTGCTTCCCTCTGAACACTGAGATGCTCTGGGACACCTCTTATCCGCATAGTGTCCTTGAGTGTTTCAGATCTAGCTTTATGGCTATAAATATCCCCTGTGCATGGGGGAGTACAGTCCAAGCCCTCTCCTGAGTTCCACATCCCTAGCTACCACTGACTTCTGACACACACACACATGCACCTCCCAGCGGGCTTAACTGCCTACTTAGCTTGGCAGCGGGGAAGTGACTTCTTCCAGTCTTTCCTGTATTGGCCCTCACATTATTCTGGTTTCTTAGGCCAACGAAATACTAAAAACCTTTGGAATATTTTAGGATTATGCTCTCTTCTCTCTTTCTCATTCTGGCCCCAGCCCAAAACCAAATCATTTGGAGATACATCCAGAAAACGAGCACTGCTTACTGTCTACAGGGCAGCTACCCCAGCCCAGGCAGCCTCGTCTTTTGCCTGAGTTTAAGGATTGTCTCAGGAGCCTCTTGACCAGCCATCTTGCTTCGCTTTCCGCACAGTCAGTCAGTTGGCAACAGTGGGCAGAGTGTGCTTTCAGTCAGCAGACTTGCAAACATTTGGAGACATTTAGCACCTCAGCCCCTCCTCCATCCTTCTCAGCCTCTAAGGCGCCCTGGCTGCTTTCTCAACTTCTACACACTCACTGCCCTGCCTCAGGCCTTTTGCATGTTGTGGTCCCTTGGCCCAGCATCCTATTCCAGATAGTATTGGGGCTCACAGTTTACAACCTGCAGCAAGCAGTTTACCTTATCCATGGCTTCTCGTCCTGATGTTTCCATTACCCATGGTTATTGGTAGCCCAGAAATCTTATAAGGAAAGCTCCAGAAATATACAATTTCTAAGTTTTTAAATTGCACTCCAATAGAAATGTTAAAATCCAGCACCTTTCTGCAGGATCCCACCCAGATCAGGGAAATTCCTGACTCAGGATGTCTGTGCTGGGCAAACTGTCTTTTCATTGCTACTTAGTAGCCATCTATCAGTTCAGCCCTTGCTTTACTTAAGATGGCCCCAAACTAGTTTTTTTTTTTTCCTTATGGAAGGAGGAGTTTATTTCTGCTCACAGTTCTAGAGGGTAAGACCAGATGAGAGCAGAGTGGAGGGAACAAGTGGTTGTCATGGCGATGGGAGCAGGAAGCTGAGTGCTCAGGTACTCGGGTGCTAGGCTAAGCATGTGGAAGAGACAGCAGCAAATGGAGCAGACCTTTAAACTCTGAGAGCTGCCTCCAAGACTCCTTCTCCCACAGAGCTGAACCCCCTGAACCTCCCAGCCAGCACTACCGCCTGGGGACCAAGTGTTTGAACACTGGAGCCATTCTTTTTCCAACAGCAGTGACGACGCTGGCAGTCACATTAGAGTATATTGTTGTCATTGCTTCACTTTTAATAGTGATTATTAACCTTGCACTGTGCTCCATTTACAGATTAACTGCCACGGTTGTGTATGTTTAGGCGAAATCATTCGTAGGTCTCAGCGCTCGCCTCCCTTTCAGCACTTGCTGGGGGTTCCCGTAGAACATGGGCCCCATGGGAAGTGTGGCTGCTTGGTATACCAGTGCCCTCTTTGCTCCATTTTCTCCCTTTCTAGCCTACTTTATTTTGCTTAACAGCTCTTATGCCAGCAGATATTTTGCCTAACACCTGTCTCTCCATTGCTATAAACCAAACCACTTGGGGGCTAGAGCTTTATTGGGTCAGTTTATTGATGTAATTTCAAGGCATGAACAAAACCTAGGATGGTATAGGTACACACATTTGTTGAGCCAGCAAATGAATATGTGCTAAGTGATGTCCCTATAAAGATATTTGTCTCAGTGTTATGTTTAATAGCAAAGCAAAGGGCCTACACAGCAATCACGTGTCGGCTGCTTTTGTATCCCAGGCTGGCTTGACACTTGGTCCAGGATGGTCTTGAGTTCACAGCTGTCCCATTACCTCAGCCTCTTCAGTGATAGGATCACAGGCATAGACTACCTGGGAGAATGGAATGGGTAAACAGGGCAGACTTTGTTCAAAGCCAAGCCTCAAACAATTTATACTCTGAGGGTCACATGGGTAAAGTTGTCATGAGTTCAAGCTGTCTACAATCAAATTGACAAGCTGCATGTGTCAAAAATACGTTTTCCCACAGAGGCACATAAGGGATAGTTTAACCATTTAATTGAATAACAACAGCAGGCAATAATGAATAAAGTAACCGGAAATAAACTCACTCCTATGTGATACACCCGTGAGGAGCACGAAAACTCATTCCAAGAACAATTCTGTGTTTTCAAGAACTGAGGTTACAAGATGCTTGGAGTGTTCATAGTCAGAATTCTCCTCTCATGACGCTATTCCTGGACTGTGTTCCAACAGTCAGGAGGAAAGTGCTAGCTACTCAATCGTGAAGACATGAGTTTGGTTCCCCAGCACCATGGGCATGGTGGCACATTCCTGTAACCCCACACCATGAGGATGGAGACAGGAGGAACCCAGGGCTCACTTGTCAGCCAGGCTATCGCGGATGGCAAGCTCTGGGGTCAGCGAGAGTCCTGTCTCAACAGCAAGGTGGAGAGGTCCGTTTTCTCAGCATTCTTGCTGCCACCAGATTCTCTCCTGTGCTGTAGCTTTTCTCCAGTCATACTGATTCTTTAGGCCCTCTCTGTTAAAGCCTAAGCAAAACATTAAGGCCTTGATGGAATGTTCAGGCCTAGGTAACTGTTACCTGACTAGCCTGCCATTTTGTTCTGTTACTAATATTATAAGGAAACTTTCTCATATGTTGTTTCTGTTGTTACTAGGAAACTTCCTCATACCCAAATTGATTACATATTCTGTTATGTTCTGTGCTTTTAGAAACCAATCACAATAGAAGTCAGTAGAACTGTTTTGTCTAGTTACCACAACAAGCTTGGACCTGAACCAACCACCCAGCAGCACTTCCTGTGCCCATATATAAGCTTTTATGGTATTTGCTTTTATAAGTTGCCCCTGGGATGGACTCCAACATAAGAGAGTTTCTTACACCAATGTAAGAAACTCTTTGGAATAAGACTTCCATTTTGAGTAGTGGTTGAGTAAAGTTTAAGTTCCTAAGACCTCCCTGGGAACTGTAGGTAATTGGCATCCTTGTTGGCAAGTTAAGACATGAATGTTAGATAAGACAAGTCCCATCCTGGTAGACAAGTTAAGACATGAATATTAGGCAAAGCAAGTCCCCTGCCTCAGTTGAATACCCCAACCAAAGGGAGCAGGATACATGTACAACAAAGCCATGCTCCTAAGGAAATCCCCTACCCCTAAATCCTGACTGGTGGAATAACTTGGCACAAATGCTTGTAGATTTCAGATTAAAAAACCCTGTAGGACCTTAACTCAGTGTCACGGTTCAGTTCCAAAATCTGGACCGTGGCTCCAATCGATCAGTCTTGGGATTTCTATGCTCAATAAACTACCCCTGTGTGACTAAGATCAGTGTTCATGTGCAGTTCCTGGACCCCAGCACTCTCCGCAGACTCTGGGGATATTTCCTCACAGTGCACTGCAGTGTTCAGGAAGTTTCCTCGCACCTAAGCCAAGTGCATATAGATGTTTTCACCTTCTCCTGTTTGCTTCGTAATGCACAGCACACAGAGGCACAGCATTTTGTTTTCACATTCCTTTGTGATTAAATTATGAGGCTGGCTAGAGTAGTCTTGCTGTGGCTTACTAGTGAATCAGACAAACCTCACTTCGTTTGTGGGGTTATGGAGTTGCAGTAAATGAGGGAAGAGAATCTGCTCACAGTGACTGACAGTGCAGCCAGGAGCCGAGTGGATGCTGTGCCTGGGCTGTCAGTGTTCCTCTCAAAGCAGGAAGTGTTCCTGTGATGTTGTTGCCTTGGAGAGATTGCTTAAAGGCTATAGATGCAGGCAGGGCAAGCTGCTGCAGGACGGAGCCTTTGAGGTTGCCAAGAGAATCTTGATAAAATCACATACTGACTGTCTTATCAATAAAAGGGGGATATTAGTGCTTACTCAATTAGGTTGTTCAGATAGTCTAATGAGATTCTTAAAGTTCAAATGCTGGTTTTGTAAGTGATTTCTGGTAACTTTCTTGAACTTACTTGATTTTTTTTCTTTATGTTTGTTTTTGTGGTGTGTGTGTGTGTGTGTGTGTGTGTGTGTGTGTGTGTAGACTCCACAGCTTGTGGGAGTTGATTCTCTTTTATTTTGTGGATTCCAGGTTGCCAGATGTGGCAGCAGGTGCCATTTACCCACTGATCTGTCTTGTAGGCTCAAGACGGACATATTTTAAATGGCTAAAGAGATTTTTTTCCTTTTTCCTTTTTTTGGGGGGTGGAGGGAGGCGGTGTTTTGAGACAAGGTTTCTCTGTGTAGCTCTGGCTGTCCTAGAACTCACTCTGTAGACCAGACTGACCTCGAACTCAGAAATCCACCTGCCTCTGCCTCCCAAGTGCTGGGATTAACAGCGTATGCCACCACTGCCTGTTCTAATACAGTGTTTTTGTTTCTAATACAGCATCTCAGTCTGTGGGTCTTGCTAGCCTTGAACCTAAGGTGATCCTTCTGCCTCAGCCTTTCAAGTGCTAGATTTAGAATTATGAACCACCATACCAGCTCTTTGCTTGCTTTTGATAGCAGAGAGGTGCATTTTAGCTCAGAGCAAACTGTCTTAGCCACCCAGACATGCGAGAGAAAGAAAATAAAGAATGGGGGCTAAAGAGACACCTCAGCAGTTAAGAGCACTGGCTGTTCTTCAGAGGACTGGGTATGATTCCCAGCACCCACATGGCATCTCAGAACCATCTGTAACTCCAGGGGATCCCTCTTCTGAACTCCTCAGGTATCAGGCACACAGGTAGTGCACAGGCATACATTCAGGCAAAATACTGGCACACATAAAAATGACCAAGTACAATTTTAAAAAATGAAAGGAAGAATGCTTTCTAACCCAACAGGGCTGTGTAGCAAGTGCATGAGGGGAGGAGGGCAGGGGAGACACCTCTGCTGGTGAGGTCCTACAGGACCATGGTGAGACAGAAAGCTGGCAACGCAGTGTGTGTTTGCAGTCCTGGCACTGGGCTCTGGCCTAGATGGATGGGGCAGAGAGAGACCCTGTGTTAAAGGACAAGGTAGACAGCATCCCGAAGAAAGGGACAACACCTGAGTTTGCCCTCGGACCTCCCGGGCTGGATACATGTGCACGCCGTAACACGGACACTGACCCACATCCATGCTCTGCTCCCCAACACACACACACACACACACACACACACACACACACACACACACACACACACCACAGCAAGAGAAAATGAATCCAGTTCTGCAGAGTTTATCAGGGGAAGAAAATCCTGACTTTGAGGCCAAATTATAGATCGTTCTGAAACTGATCTCCTCCCCCCCCCCCCAGTGCTTATAACGTTGTTTACAGAACCGTCGATCCAGCCGAGGCCTGATCTCGTCATGGCACACACTTTCATTTCCTCTCCCTTATTTGAGTTTTCATCTTGTTTCAACAAGACTGAATTACCCTTGGATCATTGAACATGTACATCTTGAAAGCAAAGGAAGGACCTTTTGATATGTGCGCTGCACACCTTGAAGAAGGGCTTATGTCAGCTGGTGAGAAAACAGTCTTCCCTTTCCAAGGAAATAGACGAGAGAAACCAGACTTAGTCAGGGAGCTCAGATTCCATTCATTTCTTCATTAAATATTTATCAGGTTGGATATTGTGTCTGTGCTCACAGCCCATTGACAAGCCTCTGTGCAGGACTTTCCAGGCTCTCCTTTGTTTCTTCTGCCCCAATACTAAAAGATGAAGGTTTCAAACTAAAAATTGTATTGCTCCTGTCTGACATTTGTGTTGTCAATACACAGAGCTACTTTTAAATTTTTATCTTGCATTTAGTGACTTTACTCATTTCTTACCAACTTTGAATAACTTGTATTAGTTTCTTTTCCATTGCTGTGATAAAATGTCCTGGCCAGGGAAGCTTACAGAAGGAAGGGCTTATTTGGACTTCAGGCTGCAGAGGGATAAGGAGTCCATCGCCATCATGGTGGGGGACGCAGGGCAGCGGACAAGGGTATCGGTGGCAGGTAGAACAGCAGGCTGAGCACTCCAATCTTAAACTACACCGGGAGTGGGTCCTCCAGGCATGTGACATGCTTCCTCCAGCAAGGCCACACCTGCCAAGCCAAACACCACCACCAGCTAAGGGCCACATACTCAAATGCTAGAGACTATAGGGGACATTTGTCATCATAACCTCTACACTTGTCTACTTAGAAAATTCAAGGTAATCACATTTTTGCAACCCATTGATTTCTTTAAATAAACAAACAAATAAAGAAAGAAGCAAACCAACAAACAGACCAAAACTGGCTGGGTATTGTGCACATCTTTAATTCCATCACTTAGGAGCCTGAGGCAGATGGATCTTTGTGAGTTTGAGGCCAACCTGGTCTAGATAGCAAATTCCAGTCCAGCCAGGACTACATGGCAATCTGCTCTATTAGAGTATGGGAGTTAGGATTGCAGCACCTGTATCAGGAAGCTACACACACACACACACACACACACCTTTTTATTGCACTGGCCTGGACCTATGAAATTCTTAGATGAGGTCATTCTTGTCATGTCGTTGACAAAGGGGGCACTGAGTGTTTTTTTATTAGCTTTATTTGCTACTGGTTTCTCATTGAGTTGAGAATTTTTCTACTCATATTTTTTAATTACCAAATTATCTTAGGTATATGGGTGTTTTGTGTGTATGTATGTCTGTGCACCAAGTGTGTTCCTGATGCCAATAGAGGGCAGAGAGGGTGTTGGATCCCCTATTATTGGAGTTGCAGACTGTTGTGAACTGCCATGTGGGTGCCGGGGATTGAACTCTGATCCTCTGGAAGGGGCAGCAAGTGTTCTTAACCACTGACCTCTCTCCATCTACCCCTACTTTAAAAAAATATTAGGAAATGAATGGAATGGTTATGATAAAATGCACCATTTAGCATCCATGGATGTTATTATATTAGAATTTTCTGCATTAATTAATTGATTATTTTTTCCCCTCTTTTTCTTTTTTGAGACAGGGTCTCACTATGAAGCCCTGGCTGGCCTAGAATTCTCTATATAGACCTGGGTGGCCTCAGACTCTTAGAGCCACCTGTCTTTGCCTTCTGAGTGCTGGGATTAAAGGCATGCACCACCACACTCAGCTGTTAGTAGATTTCTTGATATTGAGCTATATTCATATTTATACTTAGAATGCATTCTGTTTTGCTATGGATTTGGTTTGCTATGGTTTAAATTTTTCCTTTTTTAAAATAAGTGTGTGTGTTTGTACAATGTCTACTATCCTGGGGTTAGAACAGTTCCTGGGGTCAGTTCCTGCCTTCCACCTTGTTGAGGGAAGATCTATCTTTTCCCTGCTGTGCAGTGTACCTGGGATGACTGGCCTTGGGCTGTCCTATCTCCACTTCCAGTCTCACCATAAGGATGCTGAGATTTCAGACGGGCTACTGTTTTGGCTTTGTGTGTGGATCCAGGACCACATTCAGGTTGTCAAGCTTGTGTGGCAAACATCTTTTCATGGAACCATTCTCTGGCCTGGATAATGCTTTGTATGGAATTTTGAACTTATTTTTTTATTTTCTTTTTTATCCCCCCCTCACCCATTTTCTTATTTCTCTGTTGACCTGATTGATCAAGTTTGCTGTGTTCAGTTTTTTTCTCTGCAATTTGTTTCATGTTTCTGGATGACTAATTTTTATAGCTATATTTCTTTTCCATAGGAAGGTTAGTTATTATCTAGTTTTCTCCAGAATGAAGAGAAATGTTATAGCTTACCCTTTTTTTGTACCTAGGTTTCATTGCTATCTTGACTTTGACCTCATGATTGTGGTTTTGAAAAAAAATTCATGTTCCATTTTATACTTTTATACTCTTTTTCTTAACAGCTTCAAACTTGACAGTAACATCAGCTCTCTGTTAATATCATCCTTTTTCTATTTTCATTTGAGATAGATAAAAAGAGATAGAGACAGAATGAGAAAGTGTGTGTGTGTGTGTGTGTGTGTGTGTGTGTGTGTGTGTACTAAGAATTGTGCCCAGGACTTTGTGCTTGTTTGTTTTTGTTTTTTTTACTGTTTCAGTGATCCAAATGCATTTCATACATGGAATAAATACATGAATATTAAAATGTCTCCCCATGCTCCACCCCTGGGGTCCATACGCAGCCCAGGACACTTCCTTAAGGCCTCCGGACCCCTGTAGGAACTGAATCCCTTGCAGGGAGCTGGGTGGGGCTTGGCACCGATGCAGAAGGCGGCTCAGACAGCTCAAGGACCCCAAATACCCGGCAGAGAAGGCTGGGGACATCCTGAGCGTGTGGGGACTAAGGAAAATATGGCCCATCCTCACCATGGAGGCTTCTCCAGCATTTGGTGGCCCTGGGGACCATTGTCTCCAGAGGACCCTACCTGAGCTTGAGTCCTAGCTTTGAACTAAAGGCATCCCTGGTGACAATCTCATTTCCAAGGAGGCTTTGGCTTGCAGAGACAGGCCCCTCGCCGAGGGGTAGCTGGCCCTGAAACACTGCCTGAGCATGCCTTGGGGGTGACCAGGGGACTCTGGACAGTCGCCCCTGATGTGGAAGGCCGGGGACTCCAAGGCCCATTGGTCTGGGGAGCACTGGAAGCTGGATGATGCGTGCTGGGGACAGTTAGGTGGGTGAGTGAATGGGAACGCCTCCGTCCCAGAGGGTGGGGAACACCCGACCCATCCTGGGACATCTTCTGGGAGCCCGTGGCCACTCCAGGCTCTGTCCCAGAGGAGGGTCCAGCTGGGTGAATGGCTCGCAGTGGGGTCTCCCGGGGGCGAGGTGAGTGGCTGTCCCTGAGGGTGGCTGGCGGGGTCCAGAAAAGGGTCCGGAGCTTGGCGGTCCGAGACCCCTGCCTGCTGGTGCCGAACAGTGACTCATCGCAGTAGGACGGGGTGTGGCCAGTCAACCTGTATTTGTTTTTCTTTGTTTTTGTTTTTGTTTTTTTAAAGTATAGAATAGAGTTTATTCAGGGCATGGGGAGGGGAGTTAAGAGGGTAGTAGAGGCAGAGAAAGGGAGAGAGAGTAGAGAAGCAGAGGGCGGCCATGAATACATGGAGGGGGGGGAAGGGACTGGGGAAGGGGGGGGAAGGAAGAGCCCAAGAGGACAAGAGAGAAACAAGAGGGACAAGGAAAGAGAAGAGGCTTTGTGCTTGTTAAGTGCATGTTCTACCACCAAGGTACAGCCCATGTATTTTCCTTTTCCTCCCTCCTTCTCTCCTTCCCTCCCTCCCTCCCTCCCTTCTCCCCTTCTTTCTTCTCTCCATCCCCCAATGTTTCCTATGCTGTCCTGGAACTTGAGTTCATAATTCTCCTGCCTCTACTGCTGGAATTAGAGGCATGCACTGTCATGCCTAATCTTCTGCAGCTCTGGAGATCTAGGGCCTCCTGCATGCTGGGCCTGCACTCTGTCATCTGACCCACACCCCCAACCCTCTTTTTGGAGTAAGGCTTTATTCTGATTTATTTTCTTTAATGTGATGTGTTAGGCCCATAAGAGCCCCTTTCCCCACGGTATGGTGAAACACCTGGGTGTGGCCTGTGGTATTTACTGGGCACTAAGGCTAAGTTGGCTTTTGCCCAGGCTGCTGGGCCTGGGAAAGGTGTAGGATAAGGCTGGAGAGGGAGGACACTGGAGACTGGCCTCTTGGACTTGGTCTTTGCAGCTTCCTGTTGTGTTCTGTGGCTGGCTAGAGCCTCCTAGGCTGAGGAAGTGTAAACTGAGTTTCCCTGCACTGGAGAGTTTAACAACTGTTCTAGAAATCCTTTCCTCTGCTTTCTCCAAGAAACTAACCACTTCCATATCACCACCCTTCCCTTTCCAGCCTCTGCTCTCAACCATTGTGGCCCCGAGTTTGCTATTTTCCCTAGATACTTTACATAAAAAGAAAATCCTATCTCATCTCATAGCCAGCGTTTCCCATGTGGTCAGTATAAGTTCTTTCTTTTCTCTCTTTCTTTCTCTCTCTCTCTCTCTCTCTCTCTCTCTCTCTCTTTCTTTCTTTCTTTCTTTCTTTCTTCAGGGTCTTACCATGTAGCCCTTGCTGGCTTTGTATTTACTAGGTAGATCAGACTGGCCTTGAACTCACAGAGATCTACCTGTCTGCCTTTGCCTCCCCAGTGCTGGGATTAGAGGTGTTCTCGGTCATGCCCAGCCCCATTTTGGTTTGCTATTTATGTTTGAATGTGTGTGTGTGCGTGCGCACTCGAGTGTGACTGGATATGAGCTTACTGTGGCATTAGTGTGGAGGTCAGAGGATCTTTTAGGAAGTTCTCACCTCCTACCTCCTACCTTGCTTTGAGGCAGGGGCTTGTTTCTGGTGATGCCCTGTGCAATTGTGTTCTAGGCTAGTTAGCTCAAGAACTTCTGACTGATTGTCCCAGATGCCTGCCTCAGTTTCCAACTTTGTCCCGGGTTTAGGCATCAGACACCCCGGTACAGAATCAGAGATGTATCTTACATCTGGCTTTAGCCAGGGCCGGCGCTGCCCCAGCTGATTCCGAGGGCCATCTGCCATAGTGAGAGGAAGTTCATTAGGCAGGGACAGTACTGTCTGCCGCTAACAGAAGTGCTTAGGTCGCTGAGGACAGACGGGTGCTGTAAAGTGCACTTTGAATCTCTGTCATTGGCATGGTGAGGACTGCAGAGAGGAGGCACTGGGTCTGTTACTCAGTTTTCTTTTAGCTCAGAGAGCCCGACAGAGTCTTAGACCCAGGTGTCGCCAGGCCTCTTTCTGTTTTCAGAGTCCTCCTCTGATCTTTGGCTCTGACAGGATTTGGGGGCAGCAGGAGGAGTGGGGGAGGAACCCCTTTACTTCAGTGGTGGTGTTTCTGCTTTTGTTTTCTGTGAGGCCTTTGGGTCAGAGGTAGTCTTTAAGGCTACCCAGTTGATAGGGGAAATGATGTTTTCATTTTGATACTGTGATCTGTGTGTGGTGGCTCTCAGGAGTCTGAATGATTGCTGAAAACTTCAAGGCCAGCCTGGGCTACATGGTATATTATTACTGGCCATCCTGAGCTGTACACCTGTATTTGTTTCTGTTCTCTAAAAATATAGACTATTGTAATATATATATGTGTGCATGCATGCATGAGTGGCTTACAGGCTGTAGCCCAGTAATGGCCTCATTTTAGTTAGGGTTTCTATTGCTGTGAAGAGACACCATGACCATTGCAAGTCTTATAAAGGAAAATACATAATTTGGTTTCAGAGGTTTAGTTCATTATCATCATGATGGGAAGTATGGCATTAACTAGGCAGATGTGGTACTGGAGAAGGGGCTGAGAGTGAGTTCTACATCTGATCAGCAGGCAGCAAGAAAAGAGAGCAACATCGTGTCTGGCTTGAACATTTGAAATCACAAAGCTCTCAACCCCAGTGACATACTTCCTCCAGCAAGGCCATACCTCCTAATGTGCCACTCCCTATGTGTTAATAGTATCGTTTTCATTCAAACCACCAAAGGTTGTCTCCCAGCAGAAAGGCCACAAGGCTGGTTGTCTCAGTGGTCTTTGGTCTATATCAGAATCCCACAGAAGTAGTTCTAGTATCAGTGTGAGGATGCCTCAGTAGCAGGATAGATAACTTGCCAGTGAGTGTGAGGGCATGCAGGCAAAAAGCAGTGGTGTCTTTCTTCCATGTCTTTTTATGTGGACTGCCACCAGAAGGTGTGGCCCAGATTTAGGATGAGCTATCCAACTGCAAAAGATCCAGTTTAGGATGAGTCTTCCTATCCTGAAAGATTCAAATGATTGGATCCAGAAAAATCCCTTACAGCTGTGTCCAGCAGCTTAGGTTTTAGTTTATTCCAGATGTAGTCAAGTTGACAACCAAGATCAGCCGTCACAATGCCTGTACACATAAAATTAAAACAAAACAAGATAAAACTCATTTTTATGTCATTTACTAATGAGGATAAACAATTATTTATTGACTTTATATAGCTGTTCATTTTTTGTGTTGAACTTTGTGTGTGTCTGTCTTTTCTCCTCTTTTCTTTTCTTTCTTTGAGACAGGGTTTCTCTGTGGAACCCTGGCTGTCCTGGAACTCACTTTGTAAACCAGGCTAGCCTCAAGCTCATATAGATTTGCCTGCCTCTGCCTCCTGTGTGCTGGTGTGTATGTGTGTGTTTCTATACACATCTGACATGAACATATTTTTTCAGCCAGCATGCCACAATCAGGAACCACTTGCTACCATTTACTGCCACCCCTACACCAGTTCCCCGTTCTTAACCTCTCACCATTAAGAGTATTTGTGTACTTATTTAGACAAGGCTTGTCTATGTAGCTCAGGCTGGCACTGAACTCACGATCCTCCTGCCTCAGCCTTCCAAGTGCTGGAATATTTTTCACATCTTAAATACATGAAAATTCAACTGAGACCTTTCTTACTTGTTGTAATATATAAACACTATCGAGAGGAAAGCTACAGTGTTCTCATGTAACAGCGCAGTTGCAGCCTGCTTGAGCTGTGTGGACAGACATAATATCTGTACAGACATGAGTCTCTGTCCTGTGATCCTGAGAAATTTGTGTCCCCCTGCTATAAATTGTGACCAGACTTCTTAAGCAAACTGACATTTACTTTTGCATTTGGAATTTGAGAACATTATTTGGGAAGGTCTTGATTATTTTATCCTTTTAAAAATAGCTAACCAAGTTCTCCATTGGTATTAGTTGAATAATATATTATCATTTCAGTACATGAAGTTCCAGAGTTATCAGTTAATATTAAAATTCAGGTTTGTTCTGTTGGTTTCGGGGCTGACAGGGCATCAAGTCATCAAGCTGGCATACAAGGTTCTCTGGGGATGGGAATCCCTAACCTCTTGAGTGAGTACCCTACCCTGAGCATCAGATGGACCACCACAGTGGTGCCCAGCCACATGACTTACTCCTAAGTGCAGACACTGGTATGGTTCTTGGTTCATTTTTCTGGAGTCCACAGAGGGTTGATGATGGCCAAGTGGAGCCACTTGTTAATGGCTTGTGGAGCTGGCCAGCTCTGAAAGTCTCTTGAGCAGTAGTATGACTTGATTTATTCCTCGGACACTGGTGGAGCTGGAATTTTGTTGTTCTAAGAAACACATATGGAGGCTGATTGTGTTTGGGGACTTCCCTACATGCCACACCTGGAAAAAAGTGAGAGGTAGGTGGTGCATGCTCTGGGGTCCGAAGCCCAGGCCTGTGTCCCCCTGCCTGTCACTGGTGTGTGACTTAGGCTCGTGTTCTCCATTCCTTAGTCCGTGTCTGCTCTATCCGTGATCACACAGAGATAATAAACTCTCTCCACTGCTTCCAAGTTACTCTAAAGGATAACGAGAGACCGGATGCACTACAGGTCCTTGGCATTTGCTGAACAGTTATTTTGGCAGCCCTTCCCTAAGGCTTGAGTCTGAAGATTACATAGGGTTGTTGATTTGGGCTGTATGTGGTTTTGTCTGAAGGACAACATCGCCTAGTCCTCTGTAACTTACCTGTGTTTGAAATACAGTTTCCCTCTGGTTTGGTCTGGTGTTCCCCCTACCTGGGAAGTATTCAAGAGACGATCCAAGTCTTTGTCCTCACCCTGTCTCCATTGCAAGAGTATATGCTAGCTTGTGGTGAGAATAAGTCTGACAGACAGTGGTGGAGGGATTCTAACCACTGACCTCAGCATTGAGAATCTTTCATTTGGCTTTCCTGTCCTAGCATCTTGGGGGAGGTGTGGTGTCTGCCTGCTGCCCACTGTCGCCTGTACTTACCCTCCTTTGTTCTGTGTTTTTTTTCTGAAAAGCTTAGTCAGGACCAACCACCACTTTCCGGCATAGCTGTCCTTTGCTGAGCACTTCTCTAGTGCTTTCTTAAGATGTCTGAGGCTGGGGCTTATCTACTTTCCAGGCTGGATTTCCTGCCACTCCCCCACTCTCCTCCCTCCCCACAAGCAGCTCACACCCATCCAAAGTCTGGTTTCCACCTGGAAGTTTCCAGCTTTCTTCACACGGCTACCTTGTTTCCACTGAAGGGCACTTTCCTGGTTCTGGAGTGTTTGCGCTCACTCTCAGTATCCCTGTGTGACCCACCTGCCGACCTGCCTGCAGATCAGGGTGAACTCACTGTCTTCCAGCCACAGTGGCTGAGTCTGAGGGGCTCACCTGGGCCCGACAGCCGTCTAGACTCCAGTCCTGCCTCCTGCTGAAGGATCCTGCTGAAGGATCAAGTCAAAGTCATCCTGAAGTGTCCTCCAAGAGAAAGATTGCTTACCCCCTTCTCTGGACTGTAGGTTTTCCTGCATTTGTGCATTTATTGCGGCATATCGAGTTGCCGTGTTCCATGCTGCAGCCTACAGGAGAGTTCTGCAGTAAATCCTCTCTCAGCCTGCTTGCTTCCCCAGAACTGCACCTGGCAGTCATCAAGAATGCCGTGTTTGGGTTAAATACGTGCACTAATAAATTCTGCTTTTTCATATCCTCTTAGCTGTGGTTTGGGGGCCTATAGCACCTGTCAGATATGCTACTTAAGATCCCATGTGTTGGAAAACACCTGTATTTTGGTCTATAACATAAATAGGGAGTGATAATTATTTTGTTTCTCTGACATCTCATAGAGACATAATCAGGTATTTTGTTACTAGAAGAAAGGTGCTTAACACATGTTTAATGATATGTATTTTGGGAAAGGAACCTTTTAGCTAAATTTTGTCCAACAGCAGCTGTACCGGGGAGAGGCTTTGAGGAAAGCAAGTTCCTGCAATCTGCTAGCCTTTCTCTGTGACAGCTTTAACTAATAATAATCATAGTCTTCAATTTGGATAGCTGGGATTTTCTTCCACCTTGTGACATGTTAAATAGAAGCATCTTCAGCAGGTGTGGTGGTGCACGCCTGTGATCCCAGCACCCCAAAAGAGCAAAAAGACACAGTAGTCTTAGAAATCCTGTTACTGGGGCTGGAGAGATGGCTCAGCGGTTAAGAGAACTGACTGCTTTCCCAAAGGTCCTGAGTTCAAATCCCAGCAACCACATGGTGGCTCACAATCTTTAAAAAAAAAATCTCAGGAAAAGTCTGTAAGTCTCTTTCTGTGGTGCCAATACGAAGGTATTATTTCATTTCCAACTTGGTTATAACACACAGTTTCGAGACACAGTGTAAGGTTTTGGCCTCATTCTTTCCTTGGGCTTCTTCCTTTGCCTAACTGCCTCTCTGTCATCTGTTGTCAAGTGAGGATTCAGATAACTGGCCCTTCTTTGCAGAGTTCAACTCTGCAGCTTAGCTCAGATGGCCTTACACAGAGGATGGGGCTGACCGGCGCAGTCCTGTTTCTCTTTACAACAGGGATGTGTTCGGAGGAATGATTTCTAGATGATTTCCTCAGTGCATGAACACGGTGTACACTTACAGACTTGAGTGGTGGTGGAGCTTGCTGCATACTTTGGCTGTGTGGCCGCCCAGTGGTGCAGCATCTTACGGTGTTGAATTCTGTAGGCAGTTGTAACACGGTGGAATTTGTATAGTTGAATCATTTAAACACTAGCGAAAGGACAGTGAAAACGTGATGCTAAGGAGACAAACTAGCAGCATGCTGGCCTCAGCGCACAGCACAGTGAGTGCGGGGTCGCAGGGCTGCTCTGACTACAGGGCAGACCGCACCTACTGGATCCTAGTGTAAGGCAGCCTGGTGCGTGAGCTCTGTGCGCCTAGGCTGCAACACATGGATGCAGTTTTAAATTAGATGACAACTCATCTTACTGTAATAAACTTAGAAAAACATTTTGATGTCAAACTCCCCCCCCCAAAAATAAACCAACCAACCAAACAAAAAAACCCACAACTTAAAACACACACCTCTCTTTTTTTCTTTTTCTTGCTGTTTCTTGCTTTGACAAGTCCTAGGGATTAATCCCGGAGCCTCATGCATTTGGGGATAGGAACCTGTTTTTTCTCTTATTCCTTAGTGTTCAAAAAATTTATTACTATATTATTTGTTTACTTTGTGTGTGTGGTGGTCAGAGGACAACTGGTGGGAGTTCAGGAGATTGAACTCGGGTTGTCTGACTTGGCAGCAAGTGCCCCTTCCTGCTGAGCCATCTTGCAAGCCCATTCTTAATTTTTTTTCCTGAGACCAGACTCTTGGTGCAGTGTTTTCATTTCTTCTTCAGTGACTCAATTAACCATGGACATAAAGAGGAACCAGCCTTATCTGGTCTGAGCCACATTGGCAGGGATCCGGAGCAGCCATGGACCAAGCAGATGGCTCTGTGGAGACATCCATGTGGACTTTGGGGTTGAAAATGTGTATGACAAAGGAATACACGAGGCTTCTAAAACAGGTGCCCAGGGTACCACGTCTTCTGCCTCGAGGGCTTCCTAGCAGAGCGGCTCCAGTGGCTGCTTTGGTAAGATGTGGATTGGAATCTGGGCACCATGACTGAGCAAACGCCTCAGAGCTGACACTGTGAGACCCTTGTCCCTCTTGCTGGACAGAAGGGAATGAAATGAATGCTGACCCTAGGAAGCATGGTCTTCTGGGATACAGTCACACGCTTCCTTCCAGTTCAGCCTTGGGTTAATTTTCAGTTTGGGTTGTGGGTTTGAAGGAAGGTGCTGCAGCTGGAGGGTGTGTTTGTCACAAACCCTGAGTGTGAGGGAACTCTACCAGAGGGTGGTTTGAGCTGTGTCCAACGGAAGGAGGGCGTGTCTCCATTCCTTTTCTAGATCAGAAAGGCAGTTTAAACGCGGTGGCCCTTCCTTTTCCCATAGGCAGTTTTAAGACTACAGAAGTTATATCTCTCCCAAGGAAGGGCGCACATGTCAAATGGCACAATTTGGCCCATAAGTTTTGTCTTTGAGATGCCCACACATTCCAGAGAGAGTCTTTTTTTGTAGGAGAGTGGTGAATTTTTGGTAGTATCTGATAAAAAGGACACTTTCAGTCTTCCTGAAAATGTGGGGGGATTTAAAGCACATTTACAGATGAGAGTGTCGTCATAGTAACATCTGATACTTGCCATTGGTCTGCGAGTCTGTCCTGTCCTGTTCCTTGCCTGAGTGGCTTTTGCCCTCAAGAGAGTTTGGTCCGGGGGTAATGATTAACCCGTATTTGATCACACAGAACAGACTAGGATTTTGTTTCTTCTAGAGCCTTGTTCTGATAACAAGAATGTTCTTTACCAACTTTTCTGACACATCTGTATTGTCCTATGTCTGATGATAATTCAGAAACACATGAACCAGGAACAGATTTTCAAGATGAATGAGTGGTGGTGATGAGGTTGGGTTGGGTTGGGGTGGAGAGATGGCTCAGTGGTTAAGAGCACTTGCTGCTCTTGCAGACGACTAGGTTGGGTTGCCAGTGCACACATGGCTTCTCACTGTAGCTCTGGTTCTCTTCTTCTGGCTTCAGGTACTGCATGCGTGCGGTACACATTTATACAGGCAGGCAAAACTCTCATGTACACAAAACAAACAGTCAAACGAATAAAGGCTCTGCTAGGCACCTTCTCCATGTACAAAGGAGCCCCTGGGTTGTTGTTTTAACTTCCTCTGGGGACATGGGGGTCTATTCCTACCCCCACCGCCAGTAGGTTACCAGTAACAGACCAAAGTAATGATACAGTCTACCCAGCTTGGTGGACCAGTGAGTTTATCTGGGCTTACTTAATAGGATATAGGTGACCCCACACAGCTGTTATGGTGGTTTGAATATGCTTGGCCCATAGTGGGTGTGGCCTTGTTGGAGGAAGTGAGTCACTGTGGGGGTGAGCTTTGAGGTACTATGCTCAAGTTCCACCCAATGCAAATGAGAGCCCCCTCATGGCTGACTACTGAAGAGTCTCCTGGCTGCCCTTGGATCAAGATCTAGAACTCTTAGCTCCTTCTCCACCAAGTGCCTGCAGGCTGACATGCTTCCTGCCATGATGATAATGGACCGAACCTCTGAGACTGTAAGTCAACCCCAATTAAATGTTAGCCTTTATAAGAGTTATGTTGGTCATGGTGTCTCTTCACAGCAATAAAACCCTAATTAAGCCAGCTTTGTATCACTAAAAAGTCTCATCCCTGCCTGGGTGAGACTTCTCTTCACCCCTTCATCATAGCTATATAGATGGAGTACACCTTCAGTTCACCCTCTGTGTTCTATCTGACAGCTGTGTCCCACATGTACCCCATGGGCTGCATGTATCTCAGGAGAGCTGTGAGGCCCAACACAAATTGTAAACTTACTCAGTGTATGATTTTTTTTTTTTTGTAACTTGACTGATGCTTCTTGAGCATGAACTGTGTGGGTGACAACTTTGTGTTGCAACATCAAAAGATGGGACAGCTGCCTGAGCTGCTCCTGGGCCATAACACAGTTGGGGGCAGAATTAAATGCAGCTGGAGGAAGGGCACTAGAGGGAGTGACTCTGATCTCAGGTGAGGGCCTAACGAGCCCCTGGGACGCATCAGTAGGCCCTTTTGGGTGGTCGCCGCTTGTCTGATAAGATGCTAACGTCTGTTGTACTTGGAGGACAATGCTCCACAAGTGTGGTGTGGGACAGCGTGAGACCTAGGCTCTTTTCCTTTTAGTGTAGAACAAACAGATTTGATGACTTTTGGCAGGTTCTGTGCCCGTGGCCTTGTGTGGTGTGGGTGCAGAAATACCAGTGGAAGAGTGATCGTGTTGCTCAGTTGTGGCTTTTGGCTGGCAGGATCCTGAGAGCAGGCTGGAGGTGGGCATAAAAGAGAGCTGGTCTCAGGGAGAGTTGTGTTTTAAGTTGGGCTAGGACAACTTAGGCTGTCTTCTTACAAAGCTGTGTACTTGACTTTGACGTCTGCCAGGTGGTATGTGCATGAATTGACCAAACTAAATACCCAAGAAGAAGTTAAGAAAGAAGGGTTACTGCAGGCTCATTGTGATGGGAAGGCAGGGGGCAGGGCCTGGGTGGCCAGTCACGCTGCATCTGTGCCCAGGAGACGGAGAGGTGAGCACTGCTACCCAGCTCCTGTTCTCCTTTTGATTCAGCCCAGGGCCTCTGCCCATAGGATGTGCTGCCCCCATAGAGGGCGGGTCTCCCACCTCAGTTAGCCTAGAAACCCCATAGAGACACACCCACAGTCCACCTCCACGGTGATTCTATATCCTGTCACGTTGGCAGTCGGCATCATCCCGTACACCTGCAGTAGCCAGTCTTCTTGCTGTGGGCCTTAGTTCTTCATTTGGGGAGAAGCTTTTGAAATGCCTCTCTTCCTTTAGTCTGACCACTCCTTGGCCTGGAATGACCACACTGCTCTCCCCAGCCTTGCTTTTCCGTTTGGCAAGCGTCCGCATTCTCCTCAAGCTGTCCCAGCACCCTTTGCTCTCATTCTTCAAGAGGTTCTGTTACAACCCAGGTTTGCTTTGTGTCATCATTAGCAGTTTTGGCATTCCTACTGCATGGTTTAAACACAGATGGTCTTGGTCCTGTGTTTCAGTAGCCCGACATCGTCACTTTGGCTGTCATCACTTAGATGTTCAGTCTGTTCTTGTAATAGTGGTGCCTCCTTAGAAGGCGTGCGTAGGAACCATGTTTAAATCCATCAGCTAGGCAAAATCCTTGCATCTAAGAATGTCCGGAGCAGGGACTATGGTCTGGAGATCATGGAAACCTAGCCAAAGAATATGGACTGGGGTTCTTTGATTCTGAAATTCATTTGAAGGTGTTCTTTTTGTTTTGTGCCGATGGGTGCATTTTAAAGGGCAGGGTTACTCATCATAGAAAATCCAGGGAAACATGCTCAGTTTCTAAACGGCTTTATCAGCCTGTAAGTGTGGAAACAGGGAGTCTGTGAGCGCACATATAAGGGAGAGTCTTTGTCACATAGGAAATGGGTCAAAACCCAGAGTAGGAAAGTGTAAACTTATTCCTGGACAGCCCCAGCCTGCAAACCAGGCTGTCCCAGCCTCAGGACCTGGAGGATGTGTGTAAATGGCTGTGGAGGTTTTGGAAATTATTTGAGATGGGGTTTCTAGGGCAGTGGTGGGGAAAATGGAACCTTTTGTACTAGTAAGAAGGAGGGAGGGCCCAAGGCCTTGTACATGATAGTTAAGGCATACTTAAATAACCCCAGGGTTGAAAAGGATAATGTCCTAAAAATTCTCCATAGTGTTGTATGACCATTTCCACTCTGCAGTTTAGAAAATTATACAGACATTTTATAATTATATGCACTAGTCAGCTCTACTGAAATAATAAACAACTCCCAAAGCTGGCAGCAGACATTAATTTCAGGTCATGTTGTGTTTTCTGGCTGTGAGTCAGGTGTATTCACCCTTCCCAGACCTTACATTTCTGAAGGAACAGTCCCTTTCGGGGACATGCTAGGCAAAGAGAGCAAGATACTGTGGAAACACAAGAATTCCTAACAGTCAGCTTAGATCTGGCCTCTGCTGCAATCATTCGTTTGCCATTGGCTAGAGCAAGTCACATGACCTAACCCAAGGCCAGTGGTGTAGGGTGTTTTTCTGTAAGAAGCCACTTGGCAACAATAAGAATGTGTGCTCCTCTCATGGGAAGAGGGGCTCGGTACTTGGGGTGTCTACTTACTGTCCTCTGTGTCTTTCCCCCTTTCACTGACTAACTGAAAGTATTATGTGCAAAGGCGTTATGTGCATTTATCATTTCTACTGTGTTAAGGTCTTGCCTCACTGTTACTTGTATTACGTTTGAAGTTTATTCGGGGAATCGTGACTTGTCATGAAGCAGTTGGCTGAGTACATGTTTTCAGGTATCCTTCAGGGTGTCATCCCATCATCTCCAGATGCTGGACAGTGGCAAACACTGGGTGTCTGTCAGAAGCTGGGGGAGGTGGCACACACCAGAAAGACAACCATGGAGTTAACCTCAGATTCCTTTTTAATCTCCCCTCCCCTCCCTTCCCCTTCCCTCCCCTCCCCTCCCCTTCCCTTGATTTATTTATTTTTATTTTATGTGTACGGGTATTCTGTGTATCTATATGTCTTGAGTACCATGCTTATGCAGTTCCCTAGGAAGCCAGAAGAGGCATTGGGTCCCCTGGATTTACAGTTACATTGGTTGTGAGCCGTGATGTTGGCGCTGGGAGTTGAACCCAGGTCCTTAGGAAGAACAGCCAGTGCTCTTAACCATTTAACCAGCTTTTTAAAAAATTAAAAAGAATTATTTATTTACTTTTTCGTGTATGAATATTTTGTCTGCATGCATGCCTATTGGATACCCTAGAACTGGAGTTACAGATGGTTTGGGTCTGCCATGTGGGTGCTGGTAATTAAACCAGGCTCCTTAACCACTGAGCCATCTCTCTGGCCCTTTGACATATTCTTTTTATTTTTTAAATATTTATATACTGCAACTGTCTTCAGATACACACCAGAAGAGGACATCAGATCCCATTACAGATGGTTGTGAACTACCATGTGGTTGCTGGGAATTGAACTCAGGACCTCTAGAAGAGCAGTCTATGCTCTTTTTTTTTTTCCCCGAGACAGGGTTTCTCTGTATAGCCCTGGCTGTTCTGGAACTCACTCTGTAGACCAGGCTGGCCTGGAACTCAGAAATCCTTCTGCCTCTGCCTCCCAAGTGCTGGGATTAAAGGTGTGAACCACCACTGCCCGGCTGTCTGTGCTCTTAACCACTGAACCATCTCTCTAGTCCCAACATATTCTTTTTAAAGATTCATTTTTAAAAGGTTTTTTTATTTAGCAAGGCGGTGGTGGCACATGCCTCTAATCCCAGTGCTTGGGAGGCAGAGGCAAGTGGATTTCTGAGTTCTGAGTTTGAGGCCAGCCTGATCTACAGAGGAAGCTCCTGAACGGCCAAGTGTACTCAATGAAATCCTGTCTTGAAGAAAAAAAAAAAACAAACAAAATAAAAAATAAAAACAAACAAAAAAAAACCCTAACACATAAGCCATAAATTTTAAAATATGGTTTTAACTGTTATTTTATTGTTGATATATTCAATAATTTCCCTTTTTGTCATTTTGATAGCAGATTAGTGGTTAACCCTCATAAAGTGACTTGGGAAGTTCTCGGTGTTTCTATGTGTGTCTTGGAATATTTGACTAAAGCAGGCCTTGGGCTCTCTGGGCCTTGGTGGTTGTTGTTTCAGCTGTGCATCCATCCTTCCTCATGCTGCCCTGCTGTGGCTTTTTGGATTTGTAACTTGCAATGTACTATAACTTGTAATCATATATAGAGATAAGATCTAAATAGTTTTATTTTTCTTCTTTCTATATTAGTCAGGCTTTGTAAGTTTTGCTTTGCCTCGTCCATCTTTTAAAATAATCGAAGTTTGGTTTTACTGCTTTTTCTTGTTTTCAGTATACGTTTTAAGTTTTCTCACTTTTGAAAAAAAAAATGAGAGCATGGAGTAGATGTGACCGGATGTGTTCATTCTGTGGGATAAAGCTATCTCGAGTATGTCTTTCCCTGCTGTGTGAACTCTGACTCTTCCTGTGTGTTTTCTTGGGTTAGGATGATGAGGTAATGCAGGCTTAAGGTTTCTATTTTCTTTCTAGTTTGTTTACTCATGGCTGATGTGGTAATAACACATGTCTGCTATTGGCCTTGCATTGGAACAGGTGGATTGGATTGCCCCTGTTTCTGCTTGATGCTGCTAAACTGTCTTCTTGAGTTTTTTACTTGTAATCACTCAAACAGGAAAAGGGTGTGGTATTCCAGTAGAGGAAAGCTGGCTTGGCTCATCCCGGGGTCTGGGTTCCCAGCGGCCCACGTTCTGTGGTCGAGCCCACCCCTCCGTGTTTTGAGCTGTGTCTGTTCTGTGCCGGTGAACGTGTCCAGCGTTGTCTGTCTGGGTTCTTCTGCCCTTGTGGTCAGGGTGCCCCCTGCTGGTTGGTCCTCCGTTGTGCTTTAACCCTGTGCACCTCTGTCAGAAACCTTCCTTTGTCTCACTGTCTTGCCTACCCCAACCCACAACTGCATTTTCAAATTAGGGTGCACATGAGGGCGTTGTTTGTGAGTCTCAGTGACAGTAAATAGCCTCAAAAACTAAGGTGCCTCGTGGTTCCCTCTTCAGCAGTGTCCCAGTTGTGTCTAGTAGAACATTTTAGAGAGTCTGACACTTGGTGAACCTCTCCTGATTTCCAGAGTCATACTGCTTTCCCTATCACCGTTTACCCAGTTCTTTTTGTTGTCTATTCTTTAGATGCTAAGTTAGCATCTGAGGGTAGGATGGAGAGGAAGTAAGCTGCTGTGGTAACTTACTGAGATTGTCTAGAAGTCTAGATTTATAATTGTTGGTCTGTCTGTCCGTCCATCCATCCATCCATTCGTCCACCTACCTATTTATTCTTTAAAACTGGCCTTAAACTTGTAACCCTCCTACCTCTGCCACCTCAGTGCTGGCATTACAGGCACAGTCCTCTCTGCCCAGTTTTTATAACGAGTGTGTAACATTTTGTCTTGCTGCTGTAAACACCATGGGTCCTGGTTATTTTCCAGGTTTCATGGAGTTTGCTGTTCTGTTCTGAGTGTCTTTGACAAGCACACTTTAGAGGTTTTTCCCTTTGAGCTGATTCTCCGTACTGGGTTTAAGTTGAAGTTCACAGCAGAATCATGTTTGATCTGTGTAGGACGTTCCTTCTTTAGGTGTCCACTGTGCATGTGAATTAGGGCAAACCAGGCAGGCATGGAGCGGATGGAGTGCTGTCCTTCTGTCCTGGGGGTCGTCCTGAACTGCTTTGCCAAGGCTCTTCGGAAATGGAGCCATCACGTTGCTCAAATTTTCCCAGTGCTGTCAATAGAGAAGCTGGATTATTTTAGCATGACTTGTGTTTTTACTGCATCCATATTGGCTCCCAGTAGATGCCACTCTGCCTTTGTAAACCTCTGTTTAACCTAATGAAGAATCTCTCCAGAGATTTCTGTTAATTATCTTGCTAACAGATGACCATAACAGATCTTGAAACTGAAAATCTTTGAACCAGAGGAGTTTGTAAAGTTCTCTCTGTGTCTTCCTTGGGTATGGAGTGACAGGCAGGGGGCAGAGGAAGGAATGTTCTTACAGGTGAGAGTTGACATTTTACAGCAATGACATTTTTTCATCAGCAGGCAGTTACCATAGTTCACAAGAATTGTTCTAGATAGGTGTTTGCATGATAAAACCAGTAAGAAAATGAATTGGAGGTGCCAGCTATGTCTCTAAGTGATTTTTTCTTTTCAGTAACATTGATGTGCCCATGGTAAACCCTACACCATGGTTTATAATGAAATGTAAAGGTACATAACAGACAAATCAACTTGGGTTTGTTATTACGGAACAGTGACTTGTGTCTTGACGTGCTCTCATGGTTCACACAGACTCCTCTGGTTACTCCCCTGTAAATGTGATTGTGCTTGTATGTCCTCAGATGAAGTGATGAGAGGAGAGCCATGCTTGAGTTTTATGACTACATGGCTTGGGCTGAGCTCAGAATGTTTTTAATCTAACTATCTCTAGGCCTAGAAGCTTCTAGCCTCTGTACAATCTAACTTCTGCAAGTCTGGTTCTTGAAGGCTCCACCTTCCAGCCTCCGTCTGCTAACTTAGGCCTAGAATGTTTTAGCCTCTGAGACTTACAGCTGAATAAGCTCACCCTGTGTAGCTCTTTCTGAATTCTGGCTGGGTGGCTCAACTCAGCTGTTCTGGCTCAAACTCCTCTCCAAGCTGACTGATTCAAATTGGTTTCTCCTTGGCTTCTGACTGAATTGCTCTGCTCGAAAAGACTGCTTCTGAACTCCTTGTGCTGAACTCAACTGAACTAAATTGTTCTGAACTTTCCTCTTTCCCTCACTACTTTTAAGTAGCATCTCTTTCTTGTCTGCTATTGTGTGAGTTGGGCGTACCTATCTCTGATTCGTTCTATCAAATCTTCCTCTGATTCATCACTTTGTCTGCTCTTCAGTTGTCATTAAGATTAAAGGTGTGTACTAAGGGTGTGTCTGTATTGCATCCAGAGGGACCAAGGGTGTGTATTCCAGCCAGAGGGATTAAAGGTGTGCAGCTGTCTGCATTCCAGCCAGATCATAACTTTGGATGTGATCCCTTGCCAGAGCAGCCATGTTGTTGGATTTAAATTCTTCTACGATCCCATATACTGACCCCTTCAGTGCTGCTGTACCCTTATTGTAAATAAGAGAACTAAGGTACAGTGTCCCTGTAGTGGAGGCACGGGCAGTGTGGCTCAGGTTACCCTTGGAGGTGGTCTCACTTCTCAGGGGTCTGTCTATCCAGTATCTTCTGTTGTTCTAAGACTCATTCATCTCTACCTTTTGAGAACCCCCCTGTATGGCATAGTCTCTGCTTTCATGGAGTTCACAGATGAGTAGAGAGTCAGACAGTCAAATCAGTGAATATGCAGTAAAGTTCAAATAATGATGACCCTGTGGAAAAAACGAGGTGGAGAAGGAGTTGAAGATGAAAGAATACAGGGTTACTTTTATATTTTATTGGATTGGAGAAGACCTCTTAAGTGGGTATCTTCAAGCAGCAGCCTGTATGAAGAGAGGGGTAGCCACATTTGGATCTGGGACCACACACACACACACACACACACACACACAGAGAGAGAGAGAGAGAGAGAGAGAGAGAGAGAGAACACGAGAACACGAACGAGAACGTAAAGGCCGTGAGGTCACAGTGAGCCAGGGTCAGCCAGAAGGCCAGTGATTCAGAGCAGGAGGAACTCAGGGAGAGAAGTGATGTAGAGGAGGGGAGGGGGCGGGTCAGTAGTGTCTGGTCTATGGGAGGGAGTTTAGACTTGTATAATGGGGTGGTTTTGAGAATTTAAAGCAAGGAAGCGACATATTTGAATTTATATAGTTTAAAACATTTTTTTAAAAGCCAGGATCTCATTGGGTAGTAGTCCTGGCTGTCCTGGAACTCGCTGTATTTACTTATTTATTTTTAATTATATGCATATGTATTGTGTCAGTGTATGAGCTTGTGCACATGAGTGCAGGTGTCTGAAGATGCCCTTTAGTGCTGGAGTCACAGACAGTGTGAGCTACCCTACGTGGGTACCCTCTGCTAACAGCTGAGTCGACTTTCCAGTCTTGGATTTAGTTTAGTTTTGACGCTCCCTAGCTGTGGTGTGGAGAACTGTGTCTGCATTCGTGTTGGTCATAGGTGCTGCTGCCAGCATGAGATGCTACTCGAGAGTCCAGGTCACAGCAGACACCACTGCCGAGGGCTCTGCTGGGCTGAGACGCCTGGACCCAACCCCTGTCATCACCCCTAAGCTTCGTATTTTCCTGTTGCTTTTATTTCTCATGGGGGAGTGTCTTGAGAATCATTTTGTGATAAACTTATGACCCTGAAGAAAAATGTTGGCCCCACCTGACCGGATTTATGTTTACCTAGAGGGATTTATAACTGGAGAATGGAGAGGTGGAATAGCAAAGGGGCTGGGAAAATTCCATGAAGGGATTCGGTGTGGTTATGAACGTGGGCTCAACTGTAGGCATAGTAAACGCTAGGGCAGGGTAGGTCCTCTTTTCAGTCTGTATCCTTATGGAGAGAGATCATGGCTGACTTGCTAAACTTTCTAGGCTGTCCTGGGTGCAGTCAGTGATAGCCTCACTGTTACAGAGACTTCGGGCGGGCACTGGAGGTTCCTCAGTCATTCCCATGTGCCTACTTGGGGACACCCTGGAACGAGGGACTACACCCTGGGTGTGTAGTCCCAGGAGGGAAGGATCTGACCTGATTTGATTGCTTGACTTTCCCTGTACTCTGGGCATTTCAGATTATATGTGGCTATTCATGAAGGTTACTGACTAATGTCCCTAGGGCAAACCCTAGGAAAGTTAGCATAGGGTCTCTGTAGACCAGGGAAAGAGATGGCAGATAGATAATTATACTAGCACAGTGCACACACATGTACTCAGGCACATACAAGGAGAAGCCATTGCTGGATAGCTTATATACATTGGATAAGTCAGGTGTATAAAAGATTTAAAAATAGTTTTATGTGTGAATGTTTTGTTTGCTTGCAGATATGTATATGCACCACATGTGTGTGGTACCTGCAGATGCCACAACAGAACTTTAGATCCTTTAGAACTAGAATTATAGACAGTTATGAGCCGCCAGATGGGTGCTGGGAATGAAACCTTAGTCCTCTGGAAGAGCAGTGAGTGCTCTTAACCACTGAGCCATCTCTTCAGCCCCTAGATCAACGATTAATATTGATAGTTGCTCCAGTGCAGGCACCTTCCACATATGGAGAGGAGTGGTCAAGGAAGACTGAAGAAGAGAGAGCATCTCATGTATTTGAGGCATCTGTCTAAGATGGGGTGGATTTCATAGACGGTTGTGACAGCATGGTGGCTTCTGGAAGTGTCCAGGCTAGATCAGCTTGAGCCGATTGTTTGGCCAAGGATTTTTATTTCTTTTGTTTTTTTGTGCAGTGGTTAGCCACTGACTAAGCTATGGGCCAGTGCTCTAGTGTTGATACATGTAAAGGCAGGCTCTTGTGGAACCTAGTAAGGTGACTTGCCTGTATGTAGTCCGTGTTTGAGATTTTCCTGAAAGGGCAGTGCCACTCTGACTATCTCAGAGTTTTAGAGATGATATCCCCTGCCAGACCTTTAGGTCAGTAACTTCTGTTGTAGCGAGGTTCTGCCTTCATATCCACACTAGGGCAGCTGCAGAGGGTGTGGAGCCCCCGCTGATGGCCCCTCATGCTGCCCCGTGGCTGGAAGCATAGCTGAGACAGAAGCTGTCCTACTTAGGGTAGGACATGCTGTGAAGAGACACCATGACAAAGGCAACTCATAAAAGAAAACATTTAATTCGGGGTTGGCTTACAGTTTCTGAGGCTTAGTTCATTACCATCATGATGGGAAGCAAGGCAGCGTCCAGGCAGATGTGGTGCTGGAGAAGGAGCTGAGAGTTCTACATTGATCCACAGGCAGCAGGAGGAGACTGGATGTGTTCCACACTGGGAGAAGCTTGAGCATTTAAGACCTCAAAGCCCTGCTTCCACAGTGACACACTTCCTCTAATAAGACCACACCTCCCACTGGTGCCACTCCTTATGACCAAGCATTCAAACACATGAATCCATGGGGGTCATACCTATTCAAACCACCACAGAAGCTAGTGTAAGGGTTGGGAGTTTGTACCCATGAGTATCAATAGTTACAGAAACGTATTCTTTTAAAGACAGGTCTCTTATATAGCCCTGGCTGTCCTAGAACTCTGTATAGTTCAACCTCTGCGAGCCTTGAACTTGCAGAGAATCTACCTGCTTCAGCCTTTCAAGGGCTAAGGTTAAAGGTGTGCACCACCATGCCCAGCAAACATTTTATTTTTGACATTGCCTTAAGTGTCTGATTACATGATCTGCGGTTGGTACAGATGGGAACAATAGAAAGAACCTTCTGTGTGCTCTGTCACCCACCTAGGAGGATGACATTTCTCTTGACCCCAGGCCATGCTTTCCTGTCTTGTTTTTTTCTTTGGGGTCTCCTCTGATCAGCTGTAGCTCATGGATATGACTGCTGAGGTGACTTTTAGGGGACAGGTCACAGCAGCCTCCAGAGCACTTCCTTGACCCCACCCTATGATCTGGTCACTAGTGCCTTTCCATTGCTATCATGTCACTTGCCACATTCTTAGTCTTTGTCTTGCAGTGCTATCAGAGGTAACGTTCAGGACTCTTTCTAACTTCTGCTAGACAGGGCTCTGTTCCCTTGTCAAGTCCTAACACAACAGGACCATGAGATGGGGCCTTTGTCTTAGGGTTTCTGTTACTGGGAAGAGATGACATAACCACAGCAATTCTTATAAAGGCAAACATTTCATTGGGGCTGGCTTACAGGTGCAGAGGTTCAGTCCATCATAGCCATTGCAGGAAGCTCGGTGGCATGCAGGCAGACGTGGTGCTGGAGAGGTAGCTGAGAGTTTTATATCTAATCAGCAGGCTGCAGGAAGAGACAGTGGCTCAAGCATTTGAAACCCCAAAGCCCACCCCCAGTGACACTTCCTGAAACAAGGCCACACCTCCTAATAGTAACATTCCCTGTGAGCCTATGGGAGCCATTTTCATTCAAACCATCATAGCCTTTTAAAAATGTTATATTTGTAACACATTCTTAACATGTAATTTATTCAGGTAACTTTACACCTTTATCCTAAGGCAGAAAGAGAATGAAAGCTGTCGTTTTATAAGTCTGTTGGCCTTCCTTTCTTCCTTTTTTTCTGCCTGCCTGCCTGTCCCCCCTCCCTCCTTTCCTCCCTCCCTCTTCCATCCCTCTCTGATATTTTTCTGTCTGACAATCTCTTTGGTCTTTTTAAACCTGAAATTGTAAATTAAATACAAAAGAGGACAGGTTGTATGATGGGCTACGGTGCTGGTTATCAAGGATTTGTCAACTTGATATAAGCTAGAATCATCTGTGAAGACGAACTTCATATGAGAAGATACCTCCATCAGATTGCCTGTAGGCAGGTCTGTGGGGCACTCTATTGATTAATGATTGATGTGGAAAGGCCACACTCTCTGTAAGAGGTGCCATCCCTGGGCAGATGATCCTGGAGTGTTATCAGAAAGCAAGCTGAGCAAGCCATGGAGAGCAAGCCAATAAGCAGCACCCCTCCATGGCTCCTCCTCTAACCTGTTCATTTGAGACACGTGGAGTGAACAGAAGCACGGGTGCTGTCAAAGTTGTTATGGAGGTGTTTCTGAGTTGGCTGCAGCAGCTCTGTTGGTGAGGTTCTCTGTCCCTGTGGTCTGTAAGGATGCTCTTCTGTCTTTCAGGATCTCATCTTGCCCAATGGTGGTACTCCAGCAGGCACGTCAAGCCCAGCTTCTTCATCTTCCCTTCTGAACAGACTTCAGCTTGATGATGACATTGATGGTGAAACCAGAGATCTCTTTGTCACAGTTGATGATCCCAAGAAGCATGTCTGCACAATGGAGACCTATATCACGTACAGGATCACCACCAAAGTAGGTCTCAGTTTCAGAATGTTGGCATTCAGACGTGTGCTTCTGTGTTTGGTCAGTTGCCACAAGCTAGGGTCATCTGGAGGAGGATCCTCAGTTAAGGAGACACCTCTATAAGACTGGCCTGTGGGAAAGTCTGTGGGGCATTTTCTTAATTAATGATTGGCATAAGAAGTCCCAGCCCAGTGTAGGTGGTGCCACCCCTGGGCAGGTGGTCCTGTGAGGTATAGGAAAGATAACAAACATGAGCCTAGAGAAGCAAGTCAGTAAGCAACCTTCCTCCGTGGTCTCTGCATCAATTCCTGCCTCCAAGCTCCTACCTTGACTTTTCTCAGTGATGAACTTTTATTGGGATGTGTATGCCAAATAGACCCTCTCCTTCCCAAGTTTGGTCCTGGTGTTTTATCACAGCAGTAGGAGGCAACTTAGAACAATACTCTGCATGAACCAAGATCCTCCCAGAACCTAGAACAATGCTGTGCATCAACTGAGATCCTCCCAGACCCTAGAGCAGGGATCTGTGTGAACTGAGGTCGTCCCAGAACCTAGAGCAGGGCTCTGTGTGAACTGAGGTCCTCCCAGAACCTAGAGCAGTGCTCTGTGTGAACTGAGGTCCTCCCAGAACCTAGAACAGTGCTCTGTGTGAACTGAGATCCTCCCAGAACCTAGAGCAGGGCTCTGTGTGAACTGAGAGCCTCCCAGAACCTAGAACAGTGCTCTGTGTGAACTGAGAGCCTCCCAGAACCTAGAGCAGGGCTCTGTGTGAACTGAGATCCTCCCAGAACCTAGAGCAGTGCTCTGTGTGAACTGAGGTCCTCCCAGAACCTAGAGCAGGGCTCTGTGTGAACTGAGATCCTCCCAGAACCTAGAGCAGGGCTCTGTGTGAACTGAGATCCTCCCAGAACCTAGAGCAGGGCTCTGTGTGAACTGAGATCCTCCCAGAACCTAGAGCAGGGCTCTGTGTGAACTGAGATCCTCCCAGAACCTAGAGCAGGGCTCTGTGTGAACTGAGGTCCTCCCAGAACCTAGAATAGGGCTCTGTGTGAACTGAGATCCTCCCAGAACCTAGAGCAGGGCTCTGTGTGAACTGAGATCCTCCCAGAACCTAGAGCAGGGCTCTGTGTGAACTGAGATCCTCCCAGAACCTAGAGCAGGGCTCTGTGTGAACTGAGATCCTCCCAGAACCTAGAGCAGGGCTCTGTGTGAACTGAGATCCTCCCAGAACCTAGAGCAGTGCTCTGTGTGAACTGAGATCCTCCCAGAACCTAGAGCAGTGCTCTGTGTGAACTGAGATCCTCCCAGAACCTAGAACAGGGCTCTGTGTGAACTGAGAGCCTCCCAGAACCTAGAGCAGGGCTCTGTGTGAACTGAGGTCCTCCCAGAACCTAGAACAGGGCTCTATGTGAACTGAGAGCCTCCCAGAACCTAGAGCAGGGCTCTGTGTGAACTGAGATCCTCCCAGAACCTAGAACAGGGCTCTGTGTGAACTGAGATCCTCCCAGAACCTAGAGCAGGGCTCTGTGTGAACTGAGATCCTCCCAGAACCTAGAACAGGGCTCTGTGTGAACTGAGATCCTCCCAGAACCTAGAACAGGGCTCTGTGTGAACTGAGGTCCTCCCAGAACCTAGAACAGGGCTCTGTGTGAACTGAGATCCTCCCAGAACCTAGAACAGTGCTGTCTGTGAACTGAGATCCTCCCAGAACCTAGAACAGGGCTCTGTGTGAACTGAGATCCTCCCAGAACCTAGAGCAGTGCTCTGTGTGAACTGAGATCCTCCCAGAACCTAGAGCAGTGCTCTGTGTGAACTGAGAGCCTCCCAGAACCTAGAGCAGGGCTCTGTGTGAACTGAGATCCTCCCAGAACCTAGAGCAGGGCTCTGTGTGAACTGAGATCCTCCCAGAACCTAGAGCAGTGCTCTGTGTGAACTGAGATCCTCCCAGAACCTAGAACAGGGCTCTGTGTGAACTGAGGTCCTCCCAGAACCTAGAACAGGGCTCTGTGTGAACTGAGGTCCTCCCAGAACCTAGAACAGTGCTCTGTGTGAACTTAGGTCCTCCCAGAACCTAGAACAGTCCTCTGTGTGAACTGAGGTCCTCCCAGAACCTAGAGCAGGGCTCTCTGTGAACTGAGATCCTCCCAGAACCTAGAGCAGGGCTCTGTGTGAACTGAGATCCTCCCAGAACCTAGAGCAGTGCTCTGTGTGAACTGAGATCCTCCCAGAACCTAGAATAGGGCTCTGTGTGAACTGAGATCCTCCCAGAACCTAGAACAGTGCTCTGTGTGAACTGAGGTCCTCCCAGAACCTAGAGCAGGGCTCTCTGTGAACTGAGATCCTCCCAGAACCTAGAGCAGGGCTCTGTGTGAACTGAGATCCTCCCAGAACCTAGAGCAGTGCTCTGTGTGAACTGAGATCCTCCCAGAACCTAGAATAGGGCTCTGTGTGAACTGAGATCCTCCCAGAACCTAGAACAGTGCTCTCTGTGAACTGAGATCCTCCCAGAACCTAGAGCAGGCTCTGTGTGAACTGAGGTCCTCCCAGAACCTAGAACAGGGCTCTGTGTGAACTGAGATCCTCCCAGAACCTAGAACAGTGCTCTGTTGAACTGAGAGCCTCCCTCTGTCTTTACTTCGTCTCCTCTGGTTACTTTTACTATAGTTATAGGAGACAATGATTATATTAAAAGTTAAAAGGATTATATACTTTTTCTTAAAATGAGGAGAAATTGTGGCTGAAGTAGTTTAAATAAAACATTTAATCCCTATAATACCTCTGTGTCATGTGGCAGTTTTGCTTAATGTGACCATTTCACAATATGCATGACCTTATACCCACTTAAATCTCTGTAGTGAGACCTTGACTGTAATTTGGCCTAAATGCAGTTAAAGACAGAAGGGGCCTGACCCTAAGCCTGGTGACAGTCAGCCATGCCTTCCTTCTACCAGACAGACAGAGGACAGTTTTCACAGCAGTGGTAATAGACTTGTGTTAGTTATAATTTCATAGGTGGGGAAACTGAATAACTTGTATGGGGGCTACAATATTGGTAAGTATGTTTCTAACATGAATTTTTAAGACTACAAAGTTCCTATTCTTTAGATAAATTACTTGTAAAAGAATACTTTAGTTCTTACTCTTCGGTGGAATGGTGGGACAGAACCCAGGGCCTTGTACCTGCCAGGTAGGTAAGCACTCCACCATTGAGCTCCACCCCTGACTGTGTTGTTGTTTTTCACTCTTGAAGTCTTTTTTTCATATTTAAAACAGTACTATAATTTTAGAGTGAGAGCAGGGTTCTCGACTGACAGTGTCCGTGTTTGGGAGGAGCAGCACTTTCTGTAGGATGCTAGCGGCGCCCCTAGGCTCTGTCCACTAGGTGCTTGTAGCTCCTTCCAACTAGCTCCAACCCCTTTTGTGACAGTCAGATATATTCAGACACTGCCAAATATCTGCTGGGGAGCAAAGTCGCTCCTTAATAGGAAATTGCTGATCTAAATCGTCTCCATTACTAAGGAGAAAATTTACACCATCACTTTGTATTTTATAATTTAAAAGTACTTTACAAAAAGCAAAAAGACAGGAAAGAGGGACCTGGCAGGGTAGGGTAGGGTGGGGAGGACTTTGTAGGGTCCTCCATAGAGGGAGGTAGCGAATGTTTCCAGGATATATTATGTATATATGTATGAAGTGCTTTAGTTAGGAAAGCATTCTTTTTCTGTTTTCCTCTACCACAATCCACATACTGTGGAAAGAATTGCAGACGTTTCATGAACTTTTGTGGGTGGCGTTAGTAGCTCAGATAACTTGCATCTCTCTCCTTCCTGTTCTGCCTCAGCCCCTCGCACCCCCAGGTATCTTGGGATTGAACTTGGGGCGTCACTCATGCCAGGCAAGTGCAGGGCTGCCGAGCTGTGTTCCCCGCCTCCTTTTCTCTTCAATTAAGAAAACAATTTATTAATGGTTTTTTTGGGGGGTGGGGCTGGAGCAAGGTCTTGCTCTGTAGCCCAGACTGACCTTGAACTCTTGATCCTCTGGGATGACACTGTGTGCCTCTATATCCAACAAAGATTTCTTTTAATTGTAAAATTTTGGTAGGTTCTATATCTGTTTAAATTCTTTGGAAAGATAACAGAATGAAATATGTTCACATTTATCTCTTCATCTTTTATTGGATGGAAATACTGTGTTTTAAAGTCACACAAATAGTAAAATAGGTGTTTGTAAAACAAATACAGTTCCAAAGATCAAATGCAGAGTGGCAGGCTCGGCCCCCTGTTCTCCTGGACGCTCTTCTCACCAGAAGCACCTGTGGCTGCAGCTAGGCAGCTCGGTCTGCCTCCACTTTGCCCTTTCACTTACAGCGCAGGGGGACGGAGCGCAGGCTGGGTTCCAGTGCCTGTGCTCTCTTTTCCTCCCGCTGCACAGTCCTGCTGAGGCCCCTCCGTGTTCACATCATTACACTTAGCTTACTCTCTGGGCCTGTCTTTTTTTTTTTTGGACATTTAAACCATTCTCAGCTTTCTAAAGTCACCCCACCCCATCTTTCCACACCTGGCCCCACTGTCCTTCCTTGTGTATCCTCACGCATGAGTGAGGGCCTGGGGTGATTTGCATAGCTCCAGGAATTCTTAGCATTCGTTTCCCTTCCCTGGGGCGAGGTTACTCTTCACCCTGTAGTCAGTAAAACCCAAAACCTGCTTTTCTTTTTTTTTTTTTTATTATTATTTATTTTATTTTTTTTTAATTTACATTCCAAATCATTTCCCCTTTCCCGTTTCCTCCCTCCCCGAAAGTCCCATAAGCCCCCTTCCCTCCCTCTTTTCTCCATTCAACCCCCTCTCGTTAAACAGGAACTTCAGTAATGGCAGTCCAGTGCCTTCATGACTCTTGAAACATGAGGAATATATAAATCTAAAATTCTTGTAAGTAGCCAGTGTGTGCTCATAGCACCAAGCATACACCTTACAGGGGCAACATAATCTTCACTGAGATTTAAAAAATAATTGTTTAACTATTTTTTTTTAATTTAATTTAATTTTATTTTTTTAATTTACATTCCAAATCACTTCCCCTTTCCCGTTTCCTCCCTCCCCGAAAGTCCCATAAGCCCCCTTCCCTCCCTCTTTTCTCCGTTCAACCCCCTCTCATTACTCTGTCCTGGCGTTCCCCTACATCCAGTCTTTCCAGGACCAGGGGTCTCTCCTTCCATATTTTTAGAAATCTATTGATATGCTGATTGTGTCTAGGGTATTCTGAGATTCTGGGTCAATATCCCCTTATCAGTGACTTCATACCATGTGTGATCTTTTGTGATTGGGTTACCTCACTAAGGATGATATTTGCTTTTCTTGATTCGTGCGATTTGTGTGTAAGCAGCCTGGTGGCCGGGTGGTGCTGGCGCAGCAGCCCTTACCCACCCTGACAGTTTTCTGCACTGCTTGATCCTGTACCCTGCAGTCCATACTCCCCACCACACACTCTAAAGAGATCCCCAGAGCTTACCCTGCTCATTGGCTAACGCACCTCTATCACTCCCTGTCTCTCCATCCTACCCCTCCCCTCTGCATCGTATTTCTGTCCTTTCTCCTGGGATTATTTGATTCCTTGTAACTGAGAAACTGACGTTCCCAAGTTATATCCTGGGCTTCCACTGGGGTGAGGAGTTGCTGCCGACTCCTTACTTTTTATTATCGTGATAGATAGTGATATTTGGGAATGAGAAAGAGGAAAGATGGGGTCACAAGATCCTACACTGGGACTTGCATTCTGCTGAGGACCTCAGACAGCTGGTGCAGAGCAGGAGGCGCTACCATTTCAAGGCTCTGATTCCAGGCCCTCTGCATGATGGGTGTGGTGGTGATTGATAAGTTATTTCTCCGCCAGTAAGATGAGCCAATTCAAGCCAGATTAAAATATATATAAGCGCAGGTTTATGAGGAAACTGCTCTTGAGTTTGATGGCCCCAGGGAAGGAGGCCAGAGGAGTCGCCATGGGGAAAGAGAGAGGAGAGGGGGAGGAGAAAGAGAGAAAGTGTGCTTGTTCACAAAGAAGGAAAAAGAGGGTGGGAAGAGGAGAGAGGACAGGAGAAAGGAGGAGGAGGAGGAGGAGGAGGAAAAAAACAAAATGTTCAAGTTATATAGCAAAGAGCCTCTGGGAGAAGGGCAGCCCAGCAACTGGGATAGAGAGTTCAGGGTTGGGGGCAGGGTATGCCAGGTAGGGACTAAGGGATGCTGGGAGAACCTGGAGGCCAGGTCTGCTTTGGTATGTAAAATATGTACCTCATCTGCTTGTTCTGGGGCCTGGAACTAAACGATGATGGTGATAGCGATGGTGAGGGTGATGGTGGAGGTGGTGGTGGTGATGAGAGACAGGGTCTCACTATGTAGCCCTGCCTGGTCTGGAACTCACAGAGATCTGCCCATCTCCGGCTCCTAAGTACTGAGATTAAAGGTGCATGCTACTAAGCTGCTAATTCAGACTGTTTCTTTTCTTTTTTTTTTTGGTTTTTTTTTTTTTTTTGAGACAGGGTTTCTCTGTGTAGCCCTGGCTGTCCTGGAACTCACTCTGTAGACCAGGCTATCCTTGAACTCAGAAATCCACCTGCCTCTGCCTCCCAAGTGCTGGGATTAAAGGGGTGTGCCACCACTGCCCGTCTTGTTAATTATTTTAATGTTTAAAATTTTACTTTCTATGCACGAGTGCTTTGCCTGCATGTACCATCTGCATGTCTGGTGCCCTTTGGAGGCCAAAAGTCAGCGTTGGATCCCCTGGTGCTGGGGATGCAGATGGTCATGAGCTGCTGTGTGGGTGCTGAGGCTCAAACCTGGGTCTTGTGGAGTAGGATCCAGCAATCCTGTCCACCGAGCTACCTCTCTGGCCCTCTAATTCAGACTCTTGATGACATTGTACAGAGCTGTGTTGCCTGAGCTGAGATTAGCTGATATAGAGTGCTCCATCGAAGCTCTGTGGCTCTCGTCCTCCTCTGTGACTGGGCGGTCAGCACAGCCCCTTCTCAGGGCCCGCAGCTCCTGGCTGTGTTTTCTTCAGCCTCTTAGAAAGTCACAACACAGTAACAGCTGAATAATTGTTGGACACTTAACCATGTGTCTATCCATTTTGTGATGGAAATTTCAATTTTTATTTTATGTACTTAATCTGTTGTAGAAAACAGAAAAGGAAAGTAAGCTAAAATAATAAAATGAAAACATGCCCATAAACTCACAGTCAGAAGTAACTGTGGTGTTTCTCTGTTCTTTCATGAAAATGAGCATCTGTGTGTCGCCGGCTCATCACTGCATTGCAGATACTGTTCTGTGCTAGCAAGTTCCAGGCAGCACGCTTGCTGTCATCTCTGAGACTGGAGTCCCGTTCTCTCCGTGGCTGTCCCATTGTTTGCTTTGTGCAGTTGCTGTCGTGACTGTTGCAACTATTCTCAGTGTTAAAATGGAGCGTAGACACAGTGACATGGATGTGATTGCTCAGTGACATGTGGCTACTGTGCGGTGTGGCTGGAGTTTGAGTGCAGAGATGAGTTTCTTCATAACTGCTGTGCTGACAGGATAGCGGGTCTTCACTGTCAGTTGGAGTGGAGCTGGAGTCACCCGGAGGCACAGCTAGGGTTGTGTCTGCTCCTCAGTCACTTACAGCTCCCTGCTCTGTTTCTCATCAGATGACTCAGGCATCTAGAGTGTTTGTGGTTTGAGGAGTTTCCCTGCTGCCGTTTGCAATTGAAGAGTGTGAATGGGAGGAATGGGGGAAAGATGTGAGCGGCTAGCTTGGCAGGGAAGCAAGAACAGAGCATCAAGAAACAGTAACTGCAAGAGTGTGCCTGAGTGAGAGAGCTGTGTGTGTGTGTGTGTGTGTGTGTGCGCGCGCATGTGTGTATGAGTGTATGTGTGTGAGTGTATATGAGTGTGTGTCGTGTGTATGAGTGTGTATGAGTGTGTGTGTGAGGGTGTATGAGTGTGTGTGTGTGTGTGTGTGTGAGTGAGTGTGTGTGAGGGTGTATGAGTGTGTGTGAGTGTGTGCGTGTGTGTGAGTGTGTGTGTGTGAGGGTGTATGAGTGTGTGTGAGTGAGTGTGTATGAGTGTGTGAGAGGGTGTATGAGTGTGTGTGTGAGTGAGTGTGTGTGAGGGTGTATGAGTGTGTGTGAGTGTGTGAGTGAGTGTGTATGAGTGTGTGTGAGAGGGTGTATGAGTGTGTGTATGAGTGTATGAGTGTGTGTGTCGTGTGTATGAGTGTGTGTGTGAGTGTGTGTGTGTGAGTGTGTGTGTGTGAGTGTGTGTGAGTGTGTGTGTGAATGAGTGTGTGTGAGGGTGTATGAGTGTGAGTGTGTGAGTGAGTGTGTGAGAGGGTGTATGAGTGTGTGTATGAGTGTGTGTGTGTGTGTGTAAGTGTGTTAGAGCCTTGCTGAATTCAAACTTGCTGTGTAGCCTAGGCTTGCCTAGAACTCTTTTCTGATCCCCCTGCCTCTGCCTCCTGAGTGCTGGAATTACAGCTATGCATTACTGTGTCTGTAATATGCTTGTGTGTTTTTATTTTTGAGGATGAAGGAAAATTAAGAGCAAGATGGACAGGACTGGCAGGAAAGTAGACATGGTGAAGAGCGGAGAGTAAGCCAGAAGTGGAAGACTGTGCCCTGAGGGCGAGCATGTGGTTTGGCCTCGGAAAGGAGAAGCACACTCTCCCCGTTGTTCTGGAAAAAGGAAGGGAAGCTTGTCTCGTGACAGGAAGTGAAGGGATTCTTTGCTTATAGCTGCAGTTTTATCGGGGCACAGTGACAAGATCATCTGGCAGGAATACATGGGTGGTTTTGAAACAAGATTTACAAGTTTTAAGGTGCCTACAGTTTGCTTCTTCATAACTGGTGATGGAACTGTTGAGGTTGCGTGGTGCTGGCAGTGTTGGGGTTGCTTGGCAGTGTTGGGGACCCTGGTGTAGAGTGTTATTCTTTACCTGATATTGCTAAAGGCACTGAGTTACCAGAGGACAGTCTTAGCTTTTGAGTTTGTGGAAACTAATAGTTGGCTAAGTTAATTTAGTGTTTTGGCCAATTTCATCAAACTCGCCATGGGTTTAATTGTTGGCATTGGAGACTGGTTTTGTCCAATTTAAATTTTTTAAAAGTCTATTCAAAATCTTTGGGTGCCCATAATATTGTCTGCAGGATAGAAGTTACTCAGATGTAGGGCATTGGGCTCCTAGAGCCATTTGCCATCTAGGCTGGTGGAAGGGGGACCTTTTGTGGTCCGTGGAGTCAAGGTTCAGGCTGTCTTGCTGGGTATGGATTAGATTGTGGGCTGATGCTGATGTTTCCAGAGATGACTAGAGAGGAGCTCGTGAGGAGCAGAAGAGCTGAGCTTCTAGCGTGGCGAGCTTGCAGTCCGTCACTCTGCTTGGTTACCGCCTCAGCTCTGACAGGGGCGCTCTCTCTCTCTCTCTCTCTCTCTCTCTCTCTCTCTCTCTCTCTCACTAGAAACCCTGTGTTTCACAGAGGGAAACTGACTGTGCCCATCCCTGGAGTTTGTTGACCGACATGCTTTAGGAATACTTGGCTCCTCTCAGCTCTTCTCCACAGTCAGCAGTGCTTGTGGCTGGCTGCTGCAGAGTTGTGTTGCGAATGTGCGGTGCTGGCTTCCCTCTTGGCTCTACTTTGCTAGGCTCCCAGTCCTTGTTTTCCCTGCATCTTCCTCACCTATTTTTAATTTATGTCATTTGATTCTATATTATGTGTCAGTATGACTTTCATAGAATAAGCTGTGGTAATAAAGTAAATTTGGGGTCTAGAAAGAATGAGCCTTTCTGTTTCATGATTACATTTACCCTGCTGTGTCAGATAAGTATCTCCTGCCATAGTGCATCCCCTGTGGTCCCTAGTGAAGCATTGATGGGGACGGAGAGATGGCTCAGTGGTTAAAAGCACTAACTGCTTTTTTAGAGACCTGGGTTCAATTCCTGCACCACATGGCAACTCAGAACCACCTCCAATTCCAGTTCCAAGAAACCTGATGCCATTTCCTGGCCTCTTTAGGTATCAAGTAAATAAATATGCACAAACATACATGCAGCAAGACACCCATACATCATATATGACTCAGTGGATAAAGTGTTTGCCACACATGGTGAGGACCAGAATTTGAATCTTGGACCTCACGTAAAACTGGACGTGGTATTGCATCTGCAGTCCCAGTGCTCCTACTTTGAGATGGAGACTGAGGCAGGAGGATTCCCAGAAGCTGGAACATGCAGGGCTCAACACCAAGAGATACTGTTTAGGTGGGCATCGGGGTACACATTTTTAACCATAGCATTTGGGAGGCAGAGGCAGGTAAATCTCTAAGTTCAAGGCTAGGCTGGTCTATAAAGTGAGAAGTTCCAGGCCAGCCAATCAGGACTATACAATGAAACCCTGTCTCAAAAAAAAAAAAAAAAGTATGTATTTTTTATCCAGTAATTTTATCGTTAGGAAATTAAGAGGAACTAATGGATAGAAGCCCAATGATGTTTACTGTAACATTGTTTATTGATTAAAAAATTAGAAACAATTTAAATAGGGGTTTGATTTAATCATGTTATAACCTCTTAGTTGAATATTATACATGTGTTAAGTGATTGTAACAATCTGGGCACAAAGGTATTCAGGATGTCTTAATGTACTACAGAAACTGAATGAATATGCATAAAAAGGGGAAGTTTATAAATTTAAATATTAATTTGTTTCCTATTTAGAAGGACTATACCCATTTTTCATATTTCTCAGTCATTATTTTTCTTGAAGTTTTAAAATATGCCAGGTGGTGGTCGCACATGCCTATAATCCCAGCACTAGGGAGGCAGAGGCAGGAGGATCTCTGTGAGTTTGAGGCCAGTCTGGTCTATAGATTGGGTTCCAGGACAGCCATCGCTACACAGAGAAACCCAGTCTTGAAAAACTAAAACAAAGAAACAAAGAAACAAATATGACCGAGATAGACAGAAGGGTGGAGCTGGGTCTCCACTTGTAGAGATGTGTGTAGCAAAAGCGTAGCTTCCGCCCACGCCTTCTGTAGTTACCACGTATTCTTATAGTTCATGGAGGAGAAATGTTACATAATGGTGGCTTATGGAATTGATCTGGTAAACATAAGAAACATGATTGATTTGATTGTGGAGCATTTAGGAAGGTGGAAGGAGAGGCCCTTTCCCCATTCACAGTGAAACCAGGTTGCTTTCCTTTCTCACAGCCGACAAGTCCTCTTCTGGAGTCTCTGGGTGTTGGGAGGGGTCTTGAAAGTGTCCCACTTAATGCTTTTAATGTTGGGAGCTCAGGGCAGCTCTGTGCAGTTCAGGGATCTGCTGGGGCCACAGAGTACAACATTGTCCATCATCGATGAACCTGCCATGCTGGGCCTGACATCATCCCCAGTTCCCCTTCCTCTGACAACTTGGCAGTACCCTTGTGGTTTCTTGAGTCTTCACACTCTGCCTGCTTTGATGTGGGGAAGGTTGTGTTTCAGAGGTGCTTATGCTTTGAGGGACTGGTTGGGGAGTGGGTACAGTCCCTGAGGATCAGCTCCCCCCTTCCAGTCCTGCGCAGACCAAGTACACAGCGCTGTGGAGAATGACATCCTAACCTCAGAGCCAAGGCTGTTCACGGCCTTGGTCAGTGGACAGCTCTTCCTTAGGTATTTTAAAGATTTTTTTGGATGCCTCAGATTAAAACAGACTTTGGGCTTGAAAGAATAAATGTGTGAAATGTGGCTTAGATTATTTTTGTCTTGTACTTAGCTCATACTTGAGATTAGCAGTTGCTGGTACCCTCCCAGGGATGAATGGCGTAGCCAGGAGGAGATAGCGGTCAATAAGTAAAAATCGTATTTTGGTGTAACTTAATTTTACTTAACGTTGGTTTATTATTAAAGTGACATTATTGTATTTCAGAAAACTTGAAGAATTCATGATTAGGGTAGATCATTGACATTTTCTACAACACAATGGCATTGTGTTATTTTTTTTTCTAGATATTTCCTCATCTAGATCTAAAATGTAGTGTGCTCTCACGGTCATTGTTCTGGCAGAATATGGTAGACAAGCAAAATGTCTTCCTCCCTCCCTCCTTTCCTTCCTACCTTCCTTCCTTCCTTTGTCCTTTGTTTTTTCTGTCTTACTATGTAGCCTTCCTGGCCTAGAACTCACTATGTAGGCTAGCCAGCCTGTCCTTGAACTCATAGAGTTCTTTCCCATCACCTTGAGTGCTGGGATTGAAGGTGTAAACCACCACACCTGGTAAAAGCCTTAGCCTGTGTGTGCTGAGGGAGCAGTCTTCTGTAGACTGTGCGCTGAGGAACAGTCTTCTGTAGTCTCTGCTTCCCCGTGCCTTCCCTCTTCTTTCAGCAAGGCTTGTCAGCATGTGTAACAGGGAAATAACATTCCTCCTCACAGATTTGTGTTGGTTCAGCAGTATCTGAAATTTCATTATTCTGGGGGGGGGGGGAACCCTTCAACCTGCTCAGAGTTAAGCTGGAGGAAATGAATCAAATGTTCTAGACAATTCTGAAGAATAGCTGAGTTTCATTTCCTGAGGGCAGGAAAAAAACACCCCTCTTTCCAAAAAAAAGAAAGCCAAACAAAAAACAAAAACCCAAAAAACCCCAAGCCAAACCAAAGACCGTATGTTGTTTCCTAGCTCCTATGGATGGATGGATGGATGGATGGATGGATGGATGGATTGGTGGGTGGGTGGATGGATGGATGGATGGGTGGGTGGGTGGATGGATGGGTGGGTGGATGGATGGATTGGTTTTTGAGATGGGGTTTCTCTGTGTGGCCTTGGCTATCCTAGAAATTGCCTTTTAGACCAGGCTGGCCTCGAACTCAGAGATCTGCCTGCCTCCGCCCCGAGTGCTGGGACTAAAGGTGTGCCCCTATGTTGGGCTCCATCCTAACTCCTTGGCTGTATAGCCTGCTGGTAAACCGCCATTCTGCTGTGCATGGGTGGAAGGTGGTGTCCTCGCCTTATTTGATTTCTAAAAGTGTGTGTCTATTTCCCCCAGCCAGAAAGCACTCCTCCTCACGTGTGTGCACCCCTCTTTCTTCTCACTTGCAGAGCACACGGGTGGAGTTTGACTTGCCAGAATATTCTGTTCGTCGACGATACCAGGATTTCGACTGGCTGAGGAACAAACTGGAAGAATCGCAGCCTACTCATCTCATTCCCGTAGGTAGTAAGTCACTGCCGCTTGTTCTCGCTTTTCCGGAATTAGGCCCACACAGGTGTCGCTCAGTTCTTAGCCTCTGCAGCGATGGGCTCACTCAGCATTTTATACTGAATCCACACGCCAAGAGTGTGTGTAAGATAGAGGAGAGGTGTCTCACACTTGCAGCTCCTGCTCTGCGCTGCCTGCCAGTCTCTTGGGTAAGGTGGGGTAGATTTTTACTTTTTTTCTTTCCTCCCATCCTCCTTTCTTTAAAAAAAAATACTATTGATGTGTGTATATATGTGTGTGTATATATGTGTGTGTGTGCATGTGTGTGTATGTGTGTGTGCATGTGTGTGTATGTGCATGTGTGTTATGTGTGTGTATATATATGTGTATATGTGTGTGCATGTGTATGTGTGTGTGTGTTTCCGCACACACATGCATGTCATAACATACATTTGAAGTCAGAGCACAACTTTCAGGAGTTGGCTCTTGCTTTCCGCCTTGTTGCATGGTTTCTCTTGTTTCTGCTGCTCCGTGTAGTCCCAGCGCTGTTCATACTCATGGCGAGTCTCCTGCCTCTGCCTTCCATCTCAGTTGCAGGAGTGCCAGGGTCGTAGATGTGCACCACTGCATCCCGTTTCCCACGTGGGTTCCAGAGACTGAACTTGGCCTGTGGAGCTTCTTCAGCTAGCTCTTCTATTACCTGAGCCATCTCCCTGCTCCATCTCTCCATCTCTCCCCCATCTCTGCCTGTCTCTCTCGTATGTGGTACTGAGGATTAAACCAAGGGACTCATACTCGCTCTTCATATGCTTCGTACTGAGCTGGGCCCCTGCTCTTTTTACTTTTGTTCTAAGGAAGGGTTTTACTAAGTTACCCCGGCTGGCTTTGAGCTCATTTTGTAGCCTAGGTGAGCCTTGAACTTGCAGCCTATATGAGCTCATTGAGTATTTGAGACTACAGGAATATACCACCCTGCTCAAGTTTCTTTTTTCCCAATACAAGATGTTATCTTATTTCTCAAGCTGGCCCAGAACTCACTATCTAACCCAAGTTAGCATCAAGCCTGTGGTGATCCTCCTGCCTCAGCCCTGTGTGAAGCTAAGGCGCCTGGCTCAGATTTTCACTTACATTATGACTGTCTTTCTTTCATTCGTAATTTCTCTCTCTCTCTCTCTCTCTCTCTCTCTCTCTCCCTCCCCCCTCCCTCCCTCCTTCCCTTTCTTTCTTTCTTTTTTTGAAAAGGGAATACCCCAGTACCCCACCTCTCTAAAAGATTTGAGGTTTGGTAGCTGGGTATTCTGGTTTACACCTATAATCCTGGCACTTAGGAGATGGAAGCAGGGGTATTACTGTGAGTTCAAGGCCATCTTGGGCTACACAATGAGTTTCATCCACTCTCCCCTACAGTATGAGACAGTGTCTGGAAAAACAAACAACGAAAACAAAAAGATTGATGCTTGGAAGTGAGTCTCACCGAAACTGCTTTTCCCACTTGGCAGACATTCTTCTTGAGGTTTGGCTGCCTGCCAGGAAGGCAGAGCCGATGCTGCAGAGTGTGGCCAATAGGGGTGGGGATCTGGCACACCTTCCCCTCACAACCACAGCTTTTCATTTAAAGCTCAAGCAAGAAAGCCACTCGCTCCGCTGCACTGATGCAGCATGAATGGACACCCCACCCCCACCCCACACAACGCCTGTCTTTTTTTTTAAACAGGTGATAACTAAAATTTTAAAGACTGAATAATCAATATATATTGGGTAGTTTTTCCGAGGCCTTTAAGTTGGGATAATTATTATTTGGACCCCCATTGTCTTTGGAGACTTTAGGAAATTTTAGAGCATATGAATCTTCAGAGGCCAATTTATCCTTTAACAAGACCTTGTTTGAATAACCTCCAGGGCTGCCCATTCCCCCGTTGCACCTGCGCCTTCCCGCCTCCGTTGCCCATCATGCCCGGATGGAGCTGTATGTGCAGTGAATGCTGGATGTTTGTAGGGTTTTGAGGTTAGGTGCTCCACGTGGCTAGGGCAGGGCTGGAAGTGATGGCGCCCTCAGGGATCCGCTGTCCCCAGACTTCTCTTTTGCCACTGTAAGTCTTGTCTGGTCTTTTAAGCCTGCGTCTTTACTTTTCTGCCCTCCAGTCACTTAAGAACATGCCTGAAAAAGAAGCAGCCATTTTAAAGCAGTCAGAACAAGTCCTTAAAATAGAATCCTACTTGGCCAAATTGGCAGCTAGTGGTAATTTTTTTTTAACATATGCTTTTTATTTCAGAACAGCTTTTGGGTTATTGTAAAAATAGGAGAATGGGATTTTCCGTACTCAGCACCCGGTTGCGTTCATGGCTCACACTCTACACAGATGTGAGACGCTTGTCACAGTTAATGGACTAGTTGGCATCATCGATTAATAAACTTTATTTACTCAGTGCTTTAGTCTGAGTTGGGTAGTTTTGCCTAATGTTGTGTTTCATTCCAGGTTGCCTACCAGGACATCTCATGGTCACACCCCTTTGGCAGTGTTTGCTTGTAATAGTTTCTCAAATTTTCCTGGTCTTTGACAACCTTTGACAGTTTTGGGGGTTTGCTAGAGAGGTTCAGTGGACATTTGTCTCAAGGCTTTCTTGGTTAGACCATGAAGATGAAGTTGTTTTGGAGAAGAAAGCCACAGTGGTAAACTGTTAATCCAGGTCGCATGACTTGAGTTGTTTCTGTTCTCTCTTCACCCTTTCCCTGTCCCAAGCCCTGCTCACTCTTGGCTGCCAGGAGTGTTTCTTCCTTTCCATGTGGTTTGGCATTTGAGAATCAAAAGCTCAAGAGTGACACCTGCTGGTCAGATGTCATGCCACCAGTGTGTAGATCCCACGCAGCACTGAATGTGTCCAGACATTCTTCAGTATAGTCTCCACTGGCTGGGCAGCATGGTGGGCAGGAAAGTGCTTTAGAAGCAGGCAGAGACTTAAGTTTCTTCCCAAGCTCTTGATACTTAGCTGAAGTGGAGAGATTTAATTTAGGAAAGTATCTCTGGTTAAATAGAGAAGTCAAATGAGGAGTGAACATTTTGCTCTACCCTCCCCTGCACCCCCAAATCATCTTACAGAAAGTTAGAAGTTATCTCTTTGTATTTAAACGCCAGCTGTGTTTTCCACTAGACCTGGGAGCTAATCTTGGGAGGAACATAGGAAGGGTGAAGAGTTTTAAGAGTCAAGGGACCTCTGCCCTGGGAACTTAGTATCGGTTATAAACTGAGGCGGCTAGCTCAGTGGTTAAGAGCACTTGCTCTTGCAGAGGACCAGGTTCTCAACATGCGCATGGCGGCTCACATCTGTGTATATTCCAGTTCCAGGGGATCCAGCATCCTCCTCTTGTATCCACAGTCACCAGGCACACATATGAAACAAAGATATACATGTAGGCAGAACCCCCATACACATAAAAATATTTTTAAAAGAAATCTGAACTAAATATTAACAAAAAATGGAGAACTAGGTAAGTGTGCGTCATAATTATTGTTTAGGTTTTTGCTGTCTCCTTTAACAGAGAATTTATCTTTAATTTTTTTATTAGACTTATTTTATGTGTTTTGCCTGCATATATGCATGTGTATCATATGTGTGCTTGGTGTCCAAGGAGCTCAGAAGAATAGATCTCTAGGAACTGCAGTTACAGATGGTTGTGAATCACCACACGGATGCTGGGAATCAAACCCATGTCCGCTGAAAGAGCAAGTGTTCTTAATCACTGAGTTCTTATTTCTGTTTTGTTTTGTTGATACAGGGTTTCTCTGTGTAGTCCTGGCCATCCTGAACTTTCTCTGGCTTCTAACTCAGAGATTCACCTGCCTCTGCCTCCTGAGTGCTGGGATTAAAGGCGTGCGCCATCAACACCTGTCTGAGACCTTATTTTTATTTTTAATTATGTTCATATGTGTGTGCCCATGGAGGTCAGAAAGGGGAGTCATAGCCCTTGGAGACAGAGTTCTGTATAGGTGACTGAGAACTGCCTGATGTGGGTGCTGGAAACTGAACCTGGGCCCTCTGCAAGAGCTGCATGCACTCTTAGCCACTGAACCTTCTCTCTGGCCCCATGATCCCTCCTTTTAAAAAAGTCCCACTGAAGCCACATATGTACAGCCCAGTCATTTGAAATGTATACTTTCAAAGCTTTCATTGTATTCAGATTTGTGGAACAGCCAACAAATCAGTGTCAGGACCTTTTGTCACCCCAGAGGGAAACCTCAAAGTCCTCACCTATCTCCGTCCTCTCCGGAGCCTGGTGGCCTCGCCTCTGTCTCCTGTCTCCCAGCATGTTCCACTGGTCACTCACAGTGGAGCACTGGCTAGTACTTTTTCTTACTGTAAGGTGATAGTCTGTGTGTGAGCATACCACAGTCTGTCCACCCTCAGATAGAATTTCGTTTGTTTTCTCCTTTGACTCTTAGGCATAATGCTGTTACAGACATTTGTGTATAAGTCTTCCTGTGACCAAGTATTATTATATTTGGATGTAGACCTAAGAGTGTAATTACTAGATTATATGTTATTCTGCATTTAATCATTTGAGGTACTGCCAGGCATTTGACATTCCTTCACACAGCGTGTGAGTTCTGGTTTCTCTACATCGTCACAAACCATGATTATTATCTGTCTTTAATTATAGCTGTCCTAGTGGGTGTGAGGTGGCAACATATTGTGATTTTTTAATTTGCATTTGCCTGACAACTAAGAACATCCTTTGATGTTCTTGGTGGATATTTGCATGTCTTCTTGGAGAAATGTCTGTTCAGATTCATTGTCCATTTAATTTCTTAAAGATTTATTTTAGTTATATATATATGGATATGTGAGAACCAGTGCCCTTGGAAGCCAGAGGTGTGAATGTCCCTGGAGCTGGAGTCGCCAGACGTGGCATCCATCTCTTTATTCCCCTCTTTGCCCCCTTAAAAATTAACTCTCTCTCTCTCTCTCTCTCTCTCTCTCTCTCTCTCTCTCTCTCTCTCTGTGTGTGTGTGTTTAAAGGAACTTTAGAATCTATTTAAATTGGTTGTGAAACTTAGGGGAGAGTGGTCTTGAGGCATCTGTCAGTTTGCCTCTCTCTGCCTGAGATCAGCTGTTGTTAAATACATTTGAGAATGGCTATGCTTTCTGATTTGACTGCGTAGGCCAGGAGTGTGGGGATAAAAACCATTTCTTTAAAAGAATGAGAGATATAGCTCTGGTTGAGAGATTCCAGCATGAACAGGACCCTGTGTTCCATATCCAGTTCCTTGGGGAGGAGGGGGTGGGAGCCGGCACTTCATTTGGACTTCAGTGAAGCCATAGGAAGTTGTAGCCAGTTAAATAGTGACTCTGGGAAAGTACCCAGAGGCTCGATTTGGTTCTCGCCATGGACTGTAATGTACCTGCTTTGTTTCTAGTCTCTGACTTCACACTTGGCATTCTTTATGGGTTTTGATAGAAAAACACAATTTCCTGCTCCTTAGATCCACCCCTTTCTTTTGCTTGAGGAGAGTCACAAGACGATTTATAAATTGATTGACGTTCAATTCAATCTTTTCTACTTTGGCTTCACAGATCCTGGCCTGCTTAAAGTATCCTGCCTGCCCCACCCCCAGCCCCTTTTGTGGTTCTGAGGGTTAACAGGGCTTCTCCCACATACTGAGCATGCACTCCCACTACTGAACCACATCCCAAACCGAGAACATCACATGGGCTGTCAGACTCTTCATCACTGACAAAGCCTGCACAAGCCATTCAGAAGGAGGAAGGTGCATTTTGGTTTAGAGTTCCCAGCCCTGGTTAGTTGGACCTGTTGCGTGAGCCTGAGGCTTGTAAGAGAATCCCAGCATTGGGAGCAGGTGGCTGAAACCGCTCTCCTCAGAGCAGCCTGCGAGCAGAGCGGAGCAAGGAGGGACCTGGGCCAAGTGTAGCCCCATAGACAGTGACTGCTTCCTCTAGCTGCTTTCTGCCACCTTCCCAAATAGCACCACTGCCTAGTGAGCAAGCCTTAACACATGAGTCTGTAGGGGACGTTTCAGATTCAGAGCCGTGTGGTGTCTTGCAGTGTTCTGACAGCTTGCTTGCTTTGCTCCTCTGGAATTTTAAAAGCGGAAAGAAGTAACCTTACGTGCTGGGAGCTGGAAGTGTGTGGAGTGTTTGCAGAGACGGTTCACTCTTTTTGTCATGTAATGTCGGCATCAGAGAGTCTCGAATGGAGACTTTGCCCCATATTGTTTCTCTGTAAGTTGATTTACATTAATGCACATATACATTTTACATGCAGACAGTTTCATGAGTGTGTTGTCACTTAACATGACATATCCCATAACAAATTATAAAAATATAATATTTGTATTTAACCTTTGAGAATTAAAATTATGTTTCTTTTTGTTCTGTTTCATCTTTTCTTTTCTTGGCAGTATTGGGGATCGAACCTAGGGTCTTATACTTTCCATCAGGCTACAGCCTGAGCTCTGTCATAGCACATACTTAAGTACACACCATGGCTATTTGTCTTGTGTAGCAGTGTATGTATATGGGTTAAGCAGCCCCCTGTGCCCCTCCCCCACCCCAGGCGACCAGCAGACAATTAGACAGGAACGCACAGGCTTGGGAGATGATTTATATTCATCTATCAAACACTTTGGTATTGAATTCTACTTGTAAAATGAAGGTTTGCTTTTCCTGAAGGACAAAGGATGTATTTGCTATACATCGTTCTTCTCACTGGAATTAATGAGGAGAGTTTTTATTGCAACAACTGTTTGCCCAATTTGAAATGACAAAATAATTTCATTTTCGACCCAACCTCACTTTTTTTTTTTTTTTTTGGTTTTTCGAGACAGGGTTTCTCTGTGTGGCCCTGGCTGGCCTGGAACTCACTCTGTAGACCAGGCTGGCCTCGAACTCAGAAATCCTCCTGCCTCTGCCTCCCAAGTGCTAGGATTAAAGGCGTGCGCCACCATCGCCCGGCGCCAACCTCACTTTTTAAATAAAACATTTACTTCACTTTTATTCATGTGTGTGTACCCAAGTATGGCCATCCACCATGGTATGCAGAGGCCGTGGAGTCCAGTAGAAGGCACTTGGGTTCCCCAGAGCTGGGGATACAGGCAATTGTAAGATACTTGTGGTGGGTGCTGGGAACCAAATTCTTGCCCTTTGCAACAGCAGTGAGTGCTCTTGACCAATGAACTCTCTAGCCTCTCCCTCCTTTTTTGAGGCACTTTTAGTTTACTCAGTTAGGGACATTAATAGTAAGACATTGATTGAACTTGCAAGTACTTTGAATTAAGCTAGAGTTGACAGTTACTCTTCTTGATGGCATGGCTTTTAATCTTGATGCCTCTTTATTAGGCATGGTTTTTGCCTCGAGTGGGGTTTTCTATCAAGTTGGTAAGTTTCGGCAGACTCAGGTGTGAGTGTTGGTGTGTGTGTTCAGTTAGCTTTTGTTGAGTGCAGGCAAGAGTTCAGACTCAGACAAGAAGAAGTTGGAAATTCTATTACTGAGCAGTTGCATATAGATTTCCTACTTAGAAATAGAAATAAGCTTCTTTGTGGTAATGTATAGGAAATATGCTTTTATTTCAGATTACAGACCAGGTTTAGAAGCTAAAAGCATATATAACATAAACCCCAAACTCTCAAGTACTGTGTTTAATGTCAGTGTTTCAAAATTAAACCCCGAAGTTTCCAATGGATTCTTGTAATAATTTGTAAGTAGGATTTGTTTTGTAGATTCCAATGTATATCTGTACGAATACTTGAGGTTATTTGTTTGTTTCTGAGATAGGGACCTGTTATGTAGCTCGGCCTGGCTGTGTAACCCAGCATGGTCTTAGGTTTTTCTTGCCTTAATCTTGTGAATATTGAGATTACACGTGTGTGTGTGTGTGTGCGCGCGCGTGCGTGCGTGCGTGCGTGTGTGCGCGCTCACGCGCGTGTGAGACAGAGACAGAGACAGAGACAGACGGGGTCAGGTCCATTATGGTTTTGACTCATTTCCCTAGTGATTATGGCGGGCATCTTTTCACACGCTCATTGACTGTCCGTAGATCTAGGGAGTTGCCAACGTTATTTCCTACCTCTGAGCTTCGTCACTGCCTCTGTTTGTCCATTTTTACAATGAGTTTTTAAATGTTTTAAAAATGTTTCTTTTTTATTGTATTAATCTTTGTACATGTGGACATACAGACTGGCACATAAGACATTTCATATAGGTACACGTGGTCTCCTGAACAAATCCACTCCACCCCCATTAGCACCATTTATTCTCTTACAGACTCATGTCGTCTACACATATATGATTTCGCTCATGTATGTATAAAATCTAGATGCCGCATACAAGAGAAAACCCAAGATAGCTGTTTCTCTGAGACCGGCTTGATTCACTCACTATGCTGGTTATCTCCAGTCGCCTGTAATGACATAACCTCTGTGGCTGTGAAGACTCACTGTGCGCTCTGCACGTTTTCCCCATCCTTTCCTCTCTTGCCTTCCTAGCTTGGCTGCAGGAAACAGTCTGTGTGGTGCACTGGCTTACAGTCTCTCTGGCGGATACCCTGTTACATAACAGGGTTATTTAGCAGACCTGTTTTCAGTTTTTTTTAAATGGCTTTTTATGCATAGATTAAACACATGGTGATTATCTCTGAGTCACCAATAATGCATCAGTATTGAATTAAGGAAGGAATGTTCCCTTGGTGTGATTTAACTAAGAATGGTCCAGACTTGAATTCTCGACTTTATGTTCCCTGAGTCTTCTGTCCTCTGTTGTATGATCTGATTCTGTGCCTGCCTGAAGGCTGTTTTGCTAATATGTCCCTGAATCTGTGCCTTCTGTGTCTGTCAGTTGTATGAACTGTGTGCCTGTGCTTAAACAAAGGATTTTACTCTGTCTTTCTTCAACAGCGCAGAAAGCATCACATAGGAAGAAATGGAATACTTTACAGAAATCTTTAACAGAGTATTACAAGGAATTATGTTACTGGCTCCAACTAATGGAGACAGTAAACAGTACTAGAAACATTGTTTAGCAACCAGTATCCATACATGTTGCATTCAACCTTTTTGGTAGATTTTAGATAGTTGCTTTCAATCTCTGTACTTGCTGCATTCAGCAAGTGTTTATATGTGCATTGTTCTGAGACAGGGGCATGGACAAGTATATAATTTAAGATTACAGCTATGCATTAGTTTAGATTGTAAAAGCTAACTGCATGAAAAGCCCAATGCAAGTGAGATGGTTTTTACATTGTTCCCTTAAAGGCAGGCTAAACAACTTGAGCACAGTAGGCTAGTAGTCAAGACATTAGTGACCTCAGGTGTGTTATTAGTTATGGCTACATGCATGTTCAGCAAAAGTCCCAGACTCTTAAAATACAAGAGATATATTCAAGATCATGGGATCTTTGTTTGTTGTTTTTGTTTTTGAGACGGTTACCATGCAGCCTTGGATGGCCTGGAACTCGGAGATCTGCCTGCCTCTGCCTTCTGGAGTACTAGGATTAAAGGCACTGTTTTGCTATCAAGGGAAGGCAGTTTTTAGCTTACTGCAGGATTCTCCTGGGTTCCAAAATGACAACTGGTTCACCTTCCTCCAGCTGTAGGCAGACAAGGCTTCCCTCTGGTCTACATCCTCCTGAACTTTTTAATTTAATTTTATTTTACTTTTTTATCAGAACACAGATATTTTTAGGTTGTGATAGCAGTCACTTTTCCCTGTGGAGAAGAAAGACACCTTTAACCACATCCTTGAGCAAGCTCCAAGGAAATAAATTGAAAATCAAAGGTCCCTGGGTGAGCAGGTAGTTTAAATTGTTCAACAGTATCTGCTCACAGATTTATGATAGAGAAATTTGATTGAATGAGAGAAGCGAAGAAAGTTACATTTTGATTACAAACCTAAAAGGGGAATTAAGACCGTCTTCAGCTGTGGGAGTGTGCCTACTTCCTTATTTCTTTATTTACTGTGTTCTTGTACCCTGGGAACTAGGAACAAAAATCTTAATCTATTTTAATACATTTTTGTGTGCTTGATACTGTCTGCCTCTCTCCGCTTTAGTGTATCTTTGTGTGGGGGGGTAGCTAGTGTAGGTACGTGTGTCTCTCTGGCTGTGTGTGTATGCAGGACTGCCCTGGGTATTTGTTCCTCTGGCATTTTCTACCCCTTTCCTTCCTTTTTTCTTCTTTTGGTGGGGAGAGTTGGGGGTAGGATGGACATGCAGTTTTTCACAGGCCGTTGCTTACTGAGTAGGCGAGGCTGAAGACCCAGCAAATCCCAGGATCTATCTACCTGTCCTTCTGCAGCCTCAGCACTGTGCCACAAATACACACCGCTACACCTGGCCCTCATTCAAAACATGGGTTCTGGGGATTGAACTCAGATCCCCATGCTTGAACAGTAGGAACTTTACCAACTACAGTGTCTCCCCAGCCTTTGCTTTCTTTTCTTAGACTTTGTCTTCCACTTTTCTCGCTGTATCTTCTCTGCGTATATAAAGACAGCACAGCTGCATTTACTGAGCAGGGGTTGACTTCTCAGTAGTCAGGGGCTATGCGATGGTGTTTTGTGCTGACAGGGCACTTGTGATTTGCTGCAGCTGCATGTCCCAAGAATCTTTTTGTTGATGATAATGTAAAGATCTAACAGATTAAGATCTACTGTTCATGGACTGGAAATATAGCTCAGTTGGTAAAATGCTTGGCATAAAGTAACCTGGTAATAAAATGTAATCTCAGTCTGAATGTGGAGGCAGAAGTTCAAGGCCATCTTCAGGCACATAGCAAGTGTGAAGCTAAGCTGGACTGTATGAGACCTTGACACCCAACACTGCTCTTGGACACACTGGCAGGAGGAGTTTGGTGGTCTGGTGGGCTTTCCGTGATTATGTCCTTACTCTTGATTACGTCTCGATGACTCTATTTTCCTCCTGTTTCCTAGCCACTCCCTGAGAAGTTTGTGGTGAAGGGCGTCGTGGATCGTTTTTCAGAAGAGTTTGTGGAGACCAGAAGAAAAGCATTGGACAAATTCCTAAAAAGGATTACAGATCACCCTGTGCTCTCTTTCAATGAACACTTCAATGTGTTCCTCACTGCTAAGGTACAGGCAGAACTGTGTGTGTGCTCTCGGGCTCCTCAGACACTGCCTTGCTCTCACGAGCCACTCCCACGAGTGGTCCTCTGAGCTGGGTATCATAAAAGCGCTCTGCTTTCTTGGTGCCCATTGCATTGGCGCAGTTTCTTTTAGAGTCCGGCAGGGTAATCGGCTGCGCCCCCTTTGCAGCAGCAATGAAAGTCCGTATTCTCACTTGCCAAAGCACGAGTGCTCATTGAACACTTCTTGGCAGTGTTAGTAGGCTGGCAGGCTTACCAGCAGTAGGCACAAAAGAGAAAGGATACCAAGTGTTTGGTCAGAGTGTTCTTCAGGGTTGGCAAGATGGTTCAGTGGGTCAAGTATTCACTACAAAAGCCTTAGGAGCTAAGTCCTCTTCAGGACCCATGTAAAGGTGAAAAGACTCAGTTCTACAAGGTTGACCTCTGACCTCCGCATGCCTGCCACCTACACACCAAGGAGTGCACAAAAGTCCTTGCACCCACAGAGTACTAGGGAACCAGGGATATTAACCACAAAGGGGCCTCTCCTCCAAAGAGGATTTACCTGTTCTTCAGCCAGAAGGCTGGAGTGGACATTGTTAACCATCCGGTGACTTTTTTTTCTGTCTGTAGAGGTAGACCTCACTCACTTTTGCTGTAGAGACAGACCTCACCCAAATCACCCAAAAATGTTTATCTCAGACTCTTTCCCCACCAGACTGTTAATCTTTACTTCCCAGTTAGTAGAACCCGTTCTTAGGGGAGATGTCATATGCACTTTCTGGCCTCTATGCTATGTTGGCTGAGACCACAGCAGATTCTAAGCCTTCTAACTACAGAACCCACCCTCGTGGCACTCGGACTTTGTAAAACAGTGTCTGTGTAGTCATGCCTTAAGCTTTATTGTGCACCTGGAATTGGAATGACTTTCCTGGAAACTTTTTCCCAAGCTGTACTGTGTTTTAAATGTGCCAACAAAGAATGACCTGGCATCAGGCTCCCTAAGTTTGATCCAGGTTGATGACATCAGCCTGAGCTGAGGTTTTTATTCTCACGTCTTCACGGTCACTTCCGTGCCTGAGCACCTGCAGAGAGGCACTTGAGAACCTCGGAAGTAACCAGCTTCATTTTTCATACAAGGAAACTGAAGTTTAATCAGAGAGATTAAAGGTGTTCCGTCGATATCACTGAGACTTGAAGTCGGGTCCCTTGGCTCTTAAGGCCTCAGTTTCCAACTGTATCACAGCCTGGCCATTGCTTGTCCACAGCTCTGTTCCTCTTAGGTGTGTTTGCCAGGCATTTGCCAGAAAAACAGTTGGCTTCCAATGCGTTGCCGGAGACTGTTCAAGCTCAAGTTGCTTGTTCACTGACTTTGTCTTCACTTGCTGTTAGCAGAACTGGCCTGAAATCCAAGGCGGTCCACTCATACTGTGCAGAAATGGGGTCACACATTCAGACTCTCAGGCAGCTTAGCTCCTCCTGAGCCAACCCACTCAGTCCCAGATCCGTGCATTCAAGTCATATATAATATATTCTAATGACAAAGGTATTGAAGTCTAGGTTTTGGGTCTTTGTTTTGTTTTTTTGGGTTTTTTTGGGGGGGTCTGTTAAAATGACACGGAAACAGAGACGCGTACAGATAACAGTTGCTGACATTTAATGCTATGGAAGATTCTGTTCTCTGCTCATGGAAACTACCTGGCAAAGTCCAGAAGCTTTTGTTTTTAGCGTCAGTTGATGGCTGCCTATGCACTGTCGTTCCACCCCCTTTCCCCCAGGTTGAGCCTGTTTTAATGTAAGCATTTCTCAGTGTGCTGATGCTTGGGTGTGGTTCTTCCAGTTTCTCATTTTCCCAAAGTGCAAGTTGGCTCTGAGGTTGCAGGTCCTTTGTTCCGAAGTCTCAGGCCATCCTCATTACTGAAGGGAGCAGGAGAGAGCTGAGGCTCGGACTGCTGCTCATTAGGGGTCTGTGTGAAGAGTGAGTGGGAGAGTGTGTGCATCTTGGAGAGAGATGAATTGAGATTTCTGGGCTAAACAGTGTGACAAAGATTTTATTTAAAGATGTATATAATAAGGTCCTTCAGTGTCTCCATCAAAATCCAGTTTCATGCAAGGGAATGCAAGAGAGCAGGCCTTAAATCAACGAGTTCTACCTGGGCTTGGGGTGGTGAACATGTTTAACTCCAGCACTTGGGAGGTGAGGATTAGGACTTCATCCTCAGCTGTATGGTGAATCGAAGGCCGGCCTGAGCTCCATGAACCCCTGTCTGAAGAAACAGAGCTTTCTGTTCTTAGGAAGTGGAAACTACACTTGTGAGACAATAGCTTGTTTCTCCCCACGAACTCTTCTGTGTTCTCCTTAACATACTGTTGTGTGAACATCAACAAACATCTACTATTTCCCAAGACAGGAGACCTCTGACAGACCAGCATAATGACTCCTGCAGAGCTAAGCCAGTGAATGTGTTGGGTTTTATCTACAGCCCCCAGGGAAGGGGTTCCTTACAGGAGCATGTGTGACTAAAAAGATTCACAGCAGTCTCACCCCAGTGTAGGCCATGACTTCCCTGTAGTTGCTCAGATGAATACCCCCTCCTATCATCTTCTGTGCTGCATGTGAGCTCACTCCAACTACAAAGGAGAGTACATACAGCTGTCAGGGAGGTCGAGGAAGGAATGGATAGAGTCTCTGGTAAGGGTCTGATGATCTTCCTCCTATGTGTGACAACAGGCCTGATCTTGACAAGAGTCCCTTGGGAGTCACAGCTGCTAGATTCAGGCACTAAGCTTGGAAGGGAAATGTTTTATAGCATGCAGTGAGTCCAAGATCTTAGATGAAGCACTTATATGCAATATTTACAAGATAGCCCTCTTGGTGATAGCATGTCCTCATCCCAAACTAGACATGTCCCCAAGAAGAAGCCAGTGGTGCTAGAGAGTGTAAGAAAGCTCAGTGGGAACTCATGGGAAGTAATGGGAGCAGGAGGCTTATTCCCCTGACAGGGAATGCTGTATGTGCATTTGGTTGTTGCGGTTTTGAGATAGGGACTGTGGTGGTTGGAATAAGAGAATGTCCCCCATAGTTCATAGATTTGAATGCTTAGTCATCAGGGAATGGCACTATTTGAAAAGAATTGGGAGGTGTGGCCTTGTTGGAGGAGGTGTGTCACTTGAGGTGGACTTTGACATTTCAAAAGCCCACCCCAGGCCCAGTGTCTGTCTGTTTATCCCCCATCCCAGTGGATCACGATCAGGATCGGTCAGTCGGTCTGTCTGTCTGTCTGTCTCTTTTTCAGTGGATTAGGATGTAGCTCTCAGCTGCTTCTTCAGCACCATGCATGTCACTGTGCTCCCTGCTATGACAACACTAGTCTACACCTCAGAAACTACAAGCAAGCCCCAGTTGAATGCCATCTTTTATAAGGGTTGCTTTGGTCCTGGCGTCTCTTCACAGCAACAGAGCAGAGGTGCCGGCAGGCCTCACTCTGTGGCCTGGGCTAAGTCGAGCACCTGATCCTTATGTCACAGAAATAGTGACTCTGAGACATATTTCATGAATAAATACCTAAGCCAAAGCTTTGCTTGTCCCCACCTAGCTCTTAGCTTAATTACTTATTTATTCTATTCTAAGCCATGCCATGTGGCTGGCTACCTGGTCCTCAGTTTCATGTGAGTGACTTCTGTATCTGGGGCAAATCTTTTCACATCTGACTCTATTCCCAGAAACCCTCTCTGTGTACCGGAACTTCCACCTCCCTGTTTCCTGACTAAGCTAATAGGCCGTAGGCTTTTTTATTAACCAGTGGATACTTCCACACATAGAACAAAAGATTCCCACAACACCTCAGTGCTAGGACTGAGCCACACATGCTGTGTGCTTTATCTTTTAAAATTCAGATACAAGAGGTTTAAAGGCCCAACCCATTTCCCAGTTTTTGCCTTGACCCATAGGGAATTCTGATTTAAACTGTGTCTTCAGTGTCCGTCCTGCAGTGAGTTTTCTCACAGTGCTTCTGTGGCTTCTTCCACTCCCTCCCCTACCCCTCCTTCCGTGGCTCTAGTTGGGTTTGAGTGACGAATGAAATGACCCTTGGGCATTTAATTTTGTCCTAAAGACAGCATAGGGTATTTTTGCCAGAAGTTTTAAAAATTGTGTTAGAAAGAATGTTGCATTTAAAGACGGGGGAATATTTGACTCGAGCAATGGTTCTCAGCCTTCCAATGCTGGGACCCCCAGTCTCTTATGTTGTAGAGACCCCAACCCAAAGCTGCTTTCTCTGCTACTTCATAACTGTAATTCTGCTGCTGTTATGACTTGTTATGTAAATATCTGATACTCAGGGCCCCTGTCTAAAGGTCCTCCCAAGGGGTCATGACCCACAGGATGAGAGCCACTGGGCTGGAGGGTCTGGGGCCCAGCCATGTTGACAGGGAATCTGGGCATGAGCTTGTAGATGTGAGTCTGGGGCAGTCTACTGTAGAATGTTCTCCTTCAAGCATGCCAGCTACCGTCTCGTCACAGTAGCTGTGACGTTTTTAAGAGTGGGACCTGGTGACTGATGATACTCCATTGTGGAGGATGGGCGTGTATGCTGGAGGGAGCTGTGTGAGCCTCACTTCATCTCAGCCAGTCCCCTTTTACTTCACAGATAGCTGTATATAATTCTTCCTGATTGCATGTGGCCTCATGGCCTGGAAGATGCTAGTGTATATAGACTCTGGACATTTAGCCAACTAGAGATATCTATCTTTGCAGCTTTTGGAAAGGGGTCATCCATGCTGGGGCAAGACTTTCTTGTTGCATGGCTCCTCAATTTGGACTTTAGACTTGTACTTTGGTTTGTCCTATAAAGGTAGGCAGATGTTTGACCTCCACAGGAATAGAGTTCCCACAGTGGGGCTATGATGTGTCTTGCTTTCTAGTTCTTCATTTCCAATGAGACACTGCCTTCAGAGACTAGTTCCCTTAGCCCTGGCCGTGTGACTGAGAGGTTACGTTGTTGTCTGCAGGACCTGAATGCCTACAAGAAGCAGGGGATAGCATTGCTGACCAGAGTGGGCGAGTCAGTCAAGCATGTCACCGGAGGCTATAAGTTGAGGAGTCGGCCTCTGGAGTTTGCAGCCATCGGGGACTACTTAGATACTTTTGCACTCAAACTGGGAACCATCGATCGGATAGCCCAGAGGATCATCAAAGAAGAAATAGGTGAGCTCTTTGTTGAGATTGATGGTGCCCAGAGCAGTGGGAATGGCGTTCATTATGCTGTGCTGAAGCAACCTTCAGACATACCACAGTGACAGAACCAGGCCTTATTCTCCTTAAAAACCAGATACAAAGAGGGAGGAAGGAGCTGGTGGGGCCTGGAATGTGTTTTGCACTCAGCCCTTGTCATTTTGCACTCAGTCCTTTGTCTTGCACTTGGTGTTTGCTGTTCCCATGCCCTCATCCACAGGGCCAATGATTACAGAAATAAACATAGCTGAGAGATGGCTGGAAAGAGTGTCGCCCGTGCTTGCCAAGGTTATGACCTTGAGTTTAGCACCTGCTCCTCCCTGCTGGTATCACTTCCCACCCTCTCCTCTGAGCTGGGGAGTTGCTCACACCTGAGTCTGTCCTTGTCACCACTGCCTGTCCACCCTCCTCCTGTCATGGCCACCTGCTTAACCTTGTCCCCTTACAGGTGCTGGCAGACACACCTGAACAGTGTGCTAACCATGCTGAGGTGAAGCCCATCACACAGGCCTGCTCAGTCAAACCACAGTGGCCATGTCCTGTCAAATGACAGGAGAAAAAAAAAATTACTTTTTTTCCCTTATTACCTGAAACCACTGATAGGACCATTGAGTGAGGGAGCGAGTCACCTCTATGAGACCTCTCTTTCAGCAACACGTTCCCATAATCCCATTATTTTTCCAGTGACTGATTTTTTTTTCCTTTAAAAAAAAAGCCCCCACCCTCAAGTACCAGAAATATGACTCAGGTTAAGAACACTTGTTGCTCTTGAAGAGGACCTGAATTCAGTTCCTAGCACTTACATTGTGGCTCACAACCATCTATAACTCAAGTTCTACGGGCTCCCCCGTGGCTTTGCAAAACATTTCACTTGCAGTATTATGAGTGAGGGTGAATATTTTTGAAGAACTTTGTTGTATTTGGCTCCTAACCATTTCCCCCCATAAGGTATTTTGATTCCTATTAACAAGAATCCTAGATTTGTATGTTAGTAATAACTTACATTAGCTTTTAGATATTAAAAAAAAGTTAGGAATATATTACACATAAAGGAGAGTGTGTCCAGGAAAGAGAAAAGCCAAGGCTGTGTGTCCTAGTGTAGAGCAGTCTGGGCTGTGGACTCCTAAATCAGTCACATCAGTGAGTCTGTCCACCCTCCCCCCCCTTCCCCCACCAGATTCCAATTGCCTTCTCTTCCTATAGAGTACCTCGTAGAGCTGAGGGAATATGGACCTGTGTATTCTACCTGGAGCGCCTTGGAAGGCGAGCTGGCGGAGCCCCTGGAGGGTGTGTCAGCCTGCATTGGGAACTGCTCCACAGCCTTGGAAGAGCTGACAGATGACATAACGGAAGAGCTTCTGCCTGTGCTCAGGGAATACATTCTGTACTCTGACTCCATGAAGGTGAGCACACTCACCAAATGCCTGTGGGCTGTTGCTGTGTGCATGTGGTATACATCCCTTTGTAGCTGAGAAGACTAATACCAAGGTCACGTAAACAGGACATATGGTGAACAGAGGGTGCGAATTAAGCAGAAGAACAGGGTGGAAGAAATTTTCTCAGTGTTTTCGTACTGCACAAATAAAGCAGCTCCCAAACAGGAGTGGGTGCTGTGGGGGAGGATGGCCAGATAACTTTGAGAATTAAAAACAGAATTTGTGGGGGCTGGAGAGATGGCTCAGTGGTTAAGAGCACTGGCTGCCCTTCCGGAGGACTTGGGTTCAGTTCCTAGCACCTATATGGTGGCTCTCAATTGTTTGTAGATCCAAGCCCTAGACTCCTTTTCTAACCTCCTCAAGCCCCAGGCACTTAAATGCTGCAGGCACAAGCGGGCAAAGCTCCTATATGCCTAAAAATTTAGTTAAAAAGTATATGATTTGTTAAATAAAATTGGTAAAGTTTAAGGAAATCTTAGAAAGTAAGATCAAAAAAAGTTGTTTAACGTGAAATACAACTGCCAACATGTAAAAGTGTTTGGGTGTGGACATTCCGGGTTTGATCTCAAGGTTCTTGAGAATTTCTAACCAAGCGAGGGAACAGGACAAGGGAGGGAAATTGAGGAAGAGATCAGAAGAACTTAAGGGAAAACGAGGTCATATATAAAAGATGTAAGAGCAAAAAGGGCATTGGCTCAGTGGCAGCCAGTGAGAGCACACTGATCTGTGTACAGCATGCGGAGGACCTGTTCTCATGCCCCACATGGTGGCTCACGGAGATTGGCTGAGAACGCAGCTTCAGGGGATCCCTGCGATGGCTGAGAAAGGATCTGTCTTCCAACAGTACAAAAGGCTCTGTACTGAAAGCCCACTTACAAGCAGCCCCCTTCAGGTTGCCAAGGATGGCCTGGAACTCTGATCCTCCCACTTACAAGCAGACATATACTGTACTAACTACAGTGCACAGATGCACAGGCGTACACCCGCCTGGCCCAGAGGCCTGGTCAGCAATTATTGGAATAGAGGCTGAAAAACCAAAACTTCTGTCCCCAAACCTGCAACTTATTGTCATCTGTTACATTGCTTTTTCTATAGATATAGGTAGGTAGATGCAAGGAAGAATTCCTAATGTGTGACTGAAGCAAGTATAGGAAGACACCCGAACTATGAAATGAATCAAAACATTCTCGCTTTGCTCACAAGGCTAACAGTGCTTGCTTTTGTGAACAGTAAGTAACATTTACAATCCTTGGTGTGTGTGTGTGTATTTGATTGACTCTTGGACACACACACATACACCCTTCGTCAGGATGCACCCCGTTCTTGTTCAGGCAGAATTCAGTACGCACACAGTTTTAGGGTTTTTCTATTCTAGCATGGTATATATGCTGGTAAATATGTTAATACTCAATATACATTTGTAGTTAGAGAAGGATTTTAAATTGCTGTTAAGCAAAGATTTATCTGGTATCTTAATTAAAGCATGGACTGCAGTGTGAGGCATAGCGTTGCCGGAGCAACTGAAGACACAGTAAGGAAGTGGTGGGTAGTTCCTCTTCTTCACCATGTGTGAAGTGTTGTACTAAGTTTCTTAATCATTGATCCCCCAAATACTGCAGTCAGGTCAGTGGGGCAGAAAGGAGGATTGCCTACAGTGTGGTGGGGGAAGGGCACGGTGAAGAGGGAGTGTTGATTGGCAGCCTCTGAAGCTGGAGCTCTGGCCCAGTGCCAGCTGAGGTAAGCCAGCTGATAAAGGAGGAGACTGCTCAGGGATGCGCAGGGCGACTCCACAGCAGAGCCAGTGGTGACCTAAGGTTGTTGAGGTCCAAGGCGCTTGGATAGGATTTGCAGACAGTGATGCATGTCTTCCTTGCGTTCCCTTGCGTATTCATGTTGCCTAAAAATCTATTTCCACATGTTACTTCTCTAAGAGAGTCCTTTTCAAAAAATCTTTCTGATCTTTTATTTTGAGACAAGATCTCTGTGTGTAGCCCTGGCTGGCCGGGAACTCTCTGGACAGACCAGGCTGGCCCTGAATTCCCAGAGATCCTCCTGCTTCTGCCTTCTAATGTGCGGGATTAAAGGTGTACACTACCATGCCTGGCAAACATTCTGGTGTTTTATATTTGAGTGAGAGGCTTTGGAGTTTACTAGGAAAGAGGAAACTGACAGAGGGTTTACTGGAGGCCGGGATGCGACCCTTTCCTGCGAGTGCTGGGTGGGTTGCAGGGTTAAGCAGGTCCTGTTGGCTTTGCTTCCATGTAGTTTTTGGTGCTAGCTTTTAATGAACCAGAGTGAGTCTGAGGAAGCTCCTTTCCCTTCCCACAGTTTGTGAGCTCACTGCCGCAGCAGAGGAAGGAATGGCCTTGAGCTTGGGGAGATGTAGCGTGATCTCTGCGGTATACCTACAACTGTGGTGTTTTCTTGAAAAAAAATCCCGTGTTGATGTTGGAAGCCAAACCACAGAATGTGCCTGTGATTCCTCCAGGTCGTTCCATCATTGTAGGCAGAAGGCTGTTTGCCACAAACCTGTCACAATTGACAATTCTAAGTCTCCCGTTGGCACTGTTGGTTCATTGAAAATGTTTTGGATGACAGGTATTATGTCTGTATTGCTTGATGATTCTTTGTAGAAAATTTCCAACGTGTCCAGAGAGGACAGAGGTGAGGGTAGCAGAAACAGGAGGATTACTGGGGTTTGCAGAGGGAGAGACAGAATTTAAAAAAACAGCTTCTTAAACGGTGGTCACATATTTAGTAGTGCTCAAATTGTCTCACCCAATTTTTATAGTCCTTTCCCCTAAACCCATCAGAATCCATATATGTATTGATAGGTTTTTCAAATATTTTATAATTTCCTCCTATTTTTAGAAATTGTTTTCCCTGACATTTTCTGATTAAAAGTGAGCACTCAGCGGAGTCGTGCGCTTCTCTTCATCCTCACAGCGCACTAGTGAGGTTCCAGAATTTTTAGGACCAGTTAAAGTCCTGCTGAAGGGCTCCACTTCTGGACATCCTGTCCAAGGCATGCTCAGTCTGTCCCCAGTTAAAGTCACCCCGTCCCCACACCCCAGCTCTTCCCACAGTTGGTGACACTCCATGCTGCCTCCAGTCCTGTTTCCTTGTTAGTTGTCTGCCCCTCCCTCTCTGGGATGGAAACTCTACCCAGACAAAGCTGTCTTGTTTGTTCTCTGCCCCTAGATTGATGAGTCAGGACACCCGAAAGGCAGAAGGGGAGGAAGGCTAGTGACACGGAGAGAAGCTCAGGCGGCAGGGGAGGGGCTCTGTAGATGGAGCCTCTTGGCTTTCACCCCATTATATAGGGTCAACCCTCTGTAACTGCCGTAAGCTGGTTTGACAGTTGTATCCACAGAGGCTGTGTTATTGGCATGGGGAGCCATCTTTAACATGGCAAGCAATGTATAGGGGGTCCCTAGAGAAGATGCCCAACCTTCAGCATGGCTGGGTTATCATCAGACTGTGAAACTTTAGTCAGAAGATGCTGGAAACTGAGTTGCTGCTGTCCTGCCATCTAGCAGTGTGGCCTCAGAGTCCCGTAGTGTCACCATGCCGAGTGTCCTCATTTAGACAGTAGGTTCTGTGTCCTTCGCCTCCACCGGGTTGTTGGGAGCCTTTTATGCTGTCCAGTGATTCTGGGACGTAAGCTCGGGTCGTCCCACCAGCCTGCTCATGAAGACAGCTTCCCACTTGCTCAAGGTGAGCTGGGGAGGGTGGCACAGGCTCAGAAGAGCAGCCCAGACCAAGTGGAGACGGAGGCATGCCGTCATCTGAGGTCCCCCTGCCCTCCTTGTGGAGTGGCATGAGAAGATGGACTATGGGAACCATTCCAGGTGATACATCTTCTCTCACACCCCCCTCAGGAGTCTCGGATCCTCAGCTAAATGACACAGTAAGAGACGGGAGAGAAAACCACACGCTGGGCTGACAGTCTCAAGGCATCATCTCAAGAACACTGGCTCTGAGAGTCCTGTCACACAAACATGTCTGTGTGGCATCAGTCCTTTAAGTGCTAGACTGAAAATGATGCTTTCTCCAGTAATATGTGCAGCATTCCGTGAAGGGGGTGTGCACACACACATACACACACACACACACACACACACACACACACACACACACACACACACACATCGTGTGTATATTTCTCTCTGGTGGAGAGGATATCAGTATTCCTAGTACCAGACATTAGATTTAGATTATTGCCTATGCTTTGTGAAATCAGAAATGATCCATGGTTTCTGTTATTTTCCTTTATAGATTTACCCTGTCTAATGTGGTAGCCACTGGCCATAAAAAGATTTATTTAACTTTAAATTTAAAGAAATAAATAAAATTCAGGACTAGAGAGATGGCTCAATGGTTAGGAGCACTTTCTGCTCTGCTCCTGCAAAGGACACACATTATGTTTCTGGCACCAAGGTCTGGTGGCCTCACAGCTGACACTGACTATGAGTTAAGACCCAGCAGGAGTGATACCTCTGGTCTTGGTGGGAACCTGCGCGTGCATGCACACACACACACACACACACACACACACACACACACACACACACACACGAGCCACATTTCGGGTACTCGATAGGCAGATGTAACTAGTGACAGCTGTGTTAGCGTGTTTCTGTCTCCCCAGAAAGCTCCACTGGTGACATTTGTGAGTGTGTGGAGCACTTAGGAGAAAGCGAATGGGAGGTGAATGATTGCAGGTTCTAGTCTTCAGGAGAAGACTTCAGTTGTTATCCCAGTGTTGATTTCCTTTAGAAGACGGGCCTAGAGGACCCTCAGGTGTTCAGTCACCCAGCACTCTTGAGCACGTCAGCAGGGACACCAAGTGCCCAACACTTAGTCCAGGAATGGGTCCTTCTTGCCCTCTCCATGCTGTGTTAGGAGGCCCCTGTGTGGAATTTATGGTTAGAAACTGTCTTAGTAACCTGTGGCTTCGGAGGCAGTGGGTAGAAAGGCTCTCACTGTTCCTGGCTGGCCTTTTAAATGTACCAGAAGGTTGAGGGGAGAACCAATCTGTGCTTTTTCTACGGCAAGCCTGGTGTCTGGCACTTAGGGTCTGTGTAGCAGTGCTGAGACTGAGGGAAGGGAAGAGAACCTGGGGTGCAGGCTCAAGGGGATGGTCCCTCTCTGGTGCTGCCTGCTAGCAGGGACTGAAGAGCGAACGAGTCCTATGCCTTTCTCCTGAGCTCCTGGCTTGCCTCATCTCTGTCCTTCCCAGGCTGGAGGTCACTGGGCCCATTTGCTGCTACTGCTACTCTTTGCAAGCTTGCTGTATGAATCGAGGGACTCAGACCATCACTCAGAGCTCCTGCACACACATCCTCTCATGTATCAGGATCTCTCTCAGACTGAACCCTCTGCATCCTTTATCCAAACCAGAATAGAGGACAAACGAGTGGCTAATGGAGCAACGGGCAGATCAGTCTACCAGGGATCAGCCGACAGATCAGAGTCAAGAACTCTCTATAGCACAGTGAGGGTAGCTGATTAGTGTATTCATGAAAATTGCTGAGAGGAGATTTAAATGCTTTCACCACAAAAAATAAGTATGAGGTAATGTCTCTTAATTAGTCCAATTTAGCCATACCATAATATGCATGTATTTTGGAACACTTTATGCAGAGTAGATATGTATGATTTTTGTCAATTATATAAATTAATAATAATAATTAAGAACTGTTTATGTGGAGTAAATATGATTTTGTCAGTTATATAAATTATTAACAATAATAATAATAATTAAGAACTGTTTTTACTAAGATTTTTCCACTGAACCCAGAGACAGCCCTCCATTTTAAGCATAAAGCTTGGCATAAAAAGCATAAACCACATACCAAGGTCGTGGTATGTGGTTAAGCTGAGGCTCCCCCAGCAGTGTGGCATTGGTGCCAATCTCCCTGACCTGCTCTTCCCAAAATTTGTTGCTGTCAACATCTGGTGGGTTTCTCCCCTGAAAGCCCACCCTCCCGGGTTGGTCTCCTTCCTTCCCTCCTGCCCGTAGAGCTGGTGTTATGTGTAGCTTCTGAACCATAATCCCTGTCCTGGTAGCACATGGCTGGGCCCAGGGCACTGTGATCTGGCGAGGGCTTGGAGATGGAGGCCCCTTCGAAGACTATTACATGCTTCTCTCTACCTTCCACAGGGTGTATTGAAGAAGAGGGACCAAGTTCAAGCAGAGTATGAAGCCAAACTGGAAGCTGTGGCTCTGAGGAAGGAAGAGCGCCCCAAGGTCAGGACAACACCCAGCCTAGGGTGGGCCACAGCTGCAGGCTCCGTGCTGCTGACTCTCCTCCTTAGACTGAAGAATAGAATCTGCCTCTGCCCATCTGCTGTTCTGTTTCTTACTTGTTTGTGATTGGAAGTTGTATTTGTATTCACAGAAGGGATGGGAGTAGGGAATGTTTTATTTAAAAGACCAGTAAGGACCAATGTTCAGGCAAATAGTTTGACATCAGAACTAGTCATCTGTTCTCTCCTTCCTGGAACAGACTTGGGAAATGTAAAACCCAGACTGAACCTCAGAGATAACATTCCTTCACTTTGTTTATGCCGTTTTTTTTTTTTTAAATGAGTTGCCTCACATGATACTGTGCTAGTCATCTGGGACTCAGAGGGGGCGGAGAAATGAGTCACAGAGTATAGCTCTGGGATTGCCTGGCCTTTCGGGGTGTAGATGTGTCTGTATCCAGTATGCCATCATAGCAGGTGGATGCATGTCGCTATGTTGATTCATGTGTTACCATGGATTCATACTAGAATTCGAAAGCTGCCTGCATCTTAGATGAATCTCTGGCCTTGTTTCGAGAACGAAACAAGTAGAGATTTATATGTTAGTGCATGTAAATGCTCTACATGCCCTGCCCACAAAAGAACTCAAGAATATATATTTGTAATGAATTTCAAGTGGATTTAGGATAGCACCCTGCAGTGCAACACACAAAACAGAGTTTGAGCACCGAACAAATGAGCAAACAACAAGAACCGTGGACACTATATAGACCACCACATCCGACAGCCATGGAGGAGCTGTGTGGGGGCTGTAGATTATCCTCCACTCAGACATCTTTTGCCATCTAAGGCCTTAACAGGTGGCCCAGCCCCCAATCTTTTGTACCTTGGGATAGACAGCACCCACCCGTTATCCTTGGATATTGCCGTCCCAATGTCTGTCAGACACAGGAACATGACTGCCTCAGTCACAGAAAGGAGAGTGTTGAAGCAAGGAGGAAATCCAGGTGTTCCTCGTCAGTTAATTGTCACAAAAACCCACAGACAAGAAGCAGTCTCACAGCTACCTGCAAGCCTGAGTGTCCAGCCCTCAGCAGCCCTGGCATTCATAAATTCTCAAGGGAAGGTGCCCAGTCCCTCAGCCCTGTCCACGCCATGCTGACATTGCTGTGGTTGGTAGATACTGACTCAAAATAGTTATACCTACACCTGTAGCTTGGGGACATTTGGGCTCAATGATCTAGGGACTTAAAACTTTCAAGGTTCAAGCAACATTTGCTTCTGGCAAGTGTTGGCCTAACTTTGAGCTTGAAGCACTTGAGATAAGACAGAAAATCTGGCTTAGGAGAACCATCACCACCAGGAGACCCTCACTAGTCTTGTGGGATGAATGCAACTTACCATAGCAAAGTGAAGGTCAGGAAACCCAGAGGATGAGAAAGTCTTTCTAAACCATAAGAAAAACTTGAAGCCGCTTGCTATACTAAGCTTCAAAATTTTAATACCCTTCAGTGATTTTCCTTCTGTTCTCAAACTTGTGGTTAACTGCCACCCAGAGTGCAGAATGGTACCCTGTCTATGTGCGACGTGCAGTTCAAGGAGGGACCTAGCTGGTAATCTCCTTATTACAGTTCACTCAGATAAATGAGGAAAGGCATTATCAGACATCATAAGTATTGAATTAGTTTATGTGACCAGAACAGGAGCCCCTTGTCCTCTAGTTCTGACACAACACAGCACTGTGCCCAGGACTGTTGTGTGCATGTTAAGTCTATACCTATTTGTCAACATGGCTGAGTAAACCCTAAAAGGACTCCACACCGCCTTACTCTGACACAAGGGGTGGTTCCCCCATGTGTGTCTGCCCTGCTTGGATGGGTCAGATGACTCCTGGGCAGGACAGTGCCTTTTCAAGCCCTTCCAGGGTCTGCTTCCCAGGGAGCACTTTGACATTCTAATTTAGAACAGTGCTTGTGGAGGAGCTCACGGTGGGAGAGCCCAGTCGCACTTCAGAGCCAAGGCTCTGTTCTCCTTGTAGGTGCCAGCAGATGTGGAGAAGTGCCAGGATAGGATGGAGTGCTTCAACGCCGACCTGAAGGCTGATATGGAGAGGTGGCAGAGCAACAAGCGGCACGACTTCCGGCAGCTGCTCGTGGGCTTGGCTGACAAGAATATCCAGTATTATGAGAAGGTGAGCAGTAGGCCCCATGCCCCGTGCTTCCTAGTGGGCGCTGTCTTACTTAGGGAATGCTGCTGTGGGCAGACGCCAGGACCAAGGCAACTCTCAAAAGGACAACAGCTATCGGGGCTGGCTTACAGGGTCAGAGGTTCAGTCTAGTATCGTCAAGGCAGGAGCATGGCAGCGATCAGGCATGGCGCAGGAGGAGCTGAGAGTTCTACCTCTTCATCTGAAGGCTGCTAGGAGAAGACTGACTTCCAGGCAGCTAGGAGGAGGGTCTTAAAGCCCATACCCACAGTGACACACTTCCTCTAACAAGGCCACACCTCCTAATAATGCCACTCCTGGGCCAAGAATATTCAAACCACCACAGGTGTCTTCCAGATCCGCCTTGTCCCATCCCTAACCTGCCTCATGTGAGCTACCCCAGTGCCCTGGCTGACTGCTGAGTTTCAAAACTGAGGCCCTGCTCTCCCAGGCCTCCTCTTGCTGGAGGAAATGGCTCTTTGATCCGGGAAGCTGAGTGTTTCCCAGACCCAGTGATACCAGCATGTGGGTACTCCCAGTTAATGGAGGCTTTGGATTTGTGGACCTCAGAGTTCGCATTCCCATTAAAACACACACACACACACACACACACACACACACACACACACACACACACACACACACGGGAAGAGAGGATAAAAGAGCCATCTCCTAAAAAATCAAGGTTCACTCCATATGTATCTAATTTGAAGTCATTTCTGGCAATAAGACCTGATGTCCTTTTGTAGCCTAAACTCACAGTTAAACAATGGCCCAGTTTTAGTTGAAATTCAGCTGTTGGGAGCAGAACAGCCTCTCACTCTGTAGGACGATGCTAGGGACAGGCCTATCTCCTAGATTGTGGCCCTAGGATTGTTGCAGTAAATCTCCAATCCCAGTAAGCCTGTGCAAATTTATAACATTTATAAACTGCACGCCTAGATTGGGCCACTACACTGCTCTATTCCCCACCTGTGAAATCCCTTGCTACTTGCCGTTCCTCCAGACTGCGTGGTTCTGCCCCACCTTCCTTCCACTTCTTCTTCCTTGTCTTTCTCTCCTCTTCTCCCCCTCCTCCTTCCTTTCTTACCCTCTCTAAAACTCCCAGCCACCTTTTCCTTCCACTGCCCAATCACAGGTCTAGCCTTTATTTGACCAGTTAAAATGGGGAGAAGGTCACCTGAGTACCTGATCTCTTGGGGGAGGGGGGCAGCCCCTCTTGAAGAAGCAGAATTAGCATCGAAATACAAACAGCGCCAGGGCAGTCCATAACACAGACAGGCCCTCGGCCCAGCCCGGGCTGTCTGCGGCTTAGGTGGTGGTGATTGCTCTGAGGGGATGTGCCTGCACTCCGCCTGCTGTACTGACGTGAGCTGGGGAGAAAGCCGCCCTTCCTTGCCTTTTCTCTGGAGTCCCTGCTGCTTCTGAACTGCATTTTCTCTGGATGCTTCGCAGTTGTCAGCTCATTAAATTTAGCTCTTCATCTCGCCAAGTGGTGTGGGTATCAGAGGAGCCCTGAGTGAGCAAAGGCCTGAGTCTATGTGCTTTGTTGACCCATTCCAAGAGCTCCAAGGCCTCCAGCCCACGGATAATGGCAAATGCATTTCCTCCTATGTGCAGGGCTTGAGGGACAACAAAGCTTTCCTCAGGATCTGAATAGAGGTTTGTGAACAATCAGATTGGAACTGCTGCTTCCTCCAAGGTGTTATAGCAGGAGACCGAGCACCTACACCTGCAGCCCCATCCTAGCAACCCCTCCCCCATGCTATTCCTAATAAACTCACTGAGATTCCATGTTGCAGGCAGTAGGAGCCCTCAATAACAATGAGAATCCCTCTCAGCTCTGTGTGTGTGTGTGTGTGTGTGTTTCTGTCTGTCTGTCTGTCCGTCCGTCCTTTCTCCCTTCACCTCTAGTCAGGATTGCAGGACTTAGGACTCAAGTGAGGGTCATGGCAGATAGTGTGACAAAGAGAATTTTATGATTGAAACCATTATTCATAGAAGTTTAAAAATTCCTCCCAAGCTGACCAGTTTTGGAGTACCAAACTGTAAGTATTTAACTGATGGACCATCAGTCTGGACTATCCCCACACAACCAGCTTAGGAGACAGGGGCCACACACTTTTGGGGACAGTGCTACCTCCCCAAAGGTAGGAAGCTCTCCCCATGTGAAGTCAAGGCCTCCTCCTGCTGGCTGTGTGTTAGGTGAGGGACCTGCTCATCATCCTCTCTTTCTACACTATAAATGCTAATCATTTTTTGCAGGATAATTGCAAAGACAAAGTAAAATGCACATGCAAGTTACCAGAACGTACCAGCATGTGGCAGACACTCAATTAAAGTTTACCTCAATGGTCGTATTTCAGAGTCTAAAACCGACGAGGTCCAGTGTCTCCACCGTGCCTGTTGTGGATGAAACCACCATCTCTAAACTCCAGAATGCAAACTCAGGGCTCACATCTGTTTCTTCCCATAGTACCGTAATGAGGGCCTGTCTGAGGCCTGGCCTTGGCTTCTACCTGCATCGATGCACTTTTTATGCAAGGGATTGAATACTCAGCTGATAAATAGCAGGCTTTGCACAGCCTTGTAGGCATCCTAAGTCCATCAGAGAAGCATTAGTGATAGATTGCCAGAGGTAAGGGTGAAATAAGCGCGCTAAAGGGAAGGTGCAAGCAAGAAAAAAAGTACTAGGGGCCGGTGGAGCGCAGTGGAGTGGTCAGGAAAGGGCAGCCTGTGGAATCCTGGAGCAGCCATAGAATCAAAGAGCTGACGAACGTATACTCTGGGCAGAGGAGGGAGCTTGGCACATGTGATGGCTCAACAGAATGATCAGCGTGTCCCTCTTGGGACAGGAAGAGGCCCTTGCAGCGATGAGGGGTGGCCGGTCCATTGCTGGAAGCAAGCTCCCCAGGCTGACTAGTCTTCCTTGTTTAGAACAGGCTTCTGAGTCTGGCTGCTTCACCAGCCTCCCAGTGGCCCAGGAAGGTATGAGGGCGAGGTTTCAGCACTCCTCCCTCTGCTTGACCTCGTGCTGCCTCTCTCCAGCCACCCTGCAGACCTCCTCCCCAGGTGACTCAGGGTAGAGTACTTCACCCTGAGTCTATGTGTGCAGCAGGCTGGCCCTTCCCTTTTGCAAAAGACTTTTCAGAGGGAGGACGATGTCTGCCGGGTCAGCCACTCTCAGGCAGTGCCTAAGCCTTCTAAGTTTTTGTCTTGTCAGAAGGATATGGAATGAAAGCATCAGTGCGCATTCATGTTCCAACTGTGAACCATGGGATAATGAATATAAAATACAACACAGGATGTGGGCCTAATAAAACCTGATTGTTGGGCAAAGGTGCTTGCTGCCAAGACTGACAGCCTTATTTGATCTCTGGAACCTACATGGTGGGAAGAGAGAACTAACTCCTAAAGTTGTCCTCTGACCTCCACACCCGTGTCGTGGTGCATGTGCCCTCACCCTTCACATACACAGAAATAAATGTAAAGATTGCCAGGCTCCCTTCTCCCCAATCTTTGGGGAGATATAAAAGTGGCCCAGACAAGCAAACCAAACTTTAGGTGAACAGAAACATGTTTTCCACCCACCCTGACTCAGGCAGCAGGCCTCGAATGGTTCCATCTGTATATAAGTCCCGCCCATACCTCCAACAATGCCTCTATCAGTTCTCAGAACTGGTGTCCTTATCAAGAGTTTCCTGCCTGGTCTGGTTTTTGCTTAGTGAAGGTAAAGATTTTCTTAGAGTGGATCCTTTCCATACATTGGGTGTAGGCTTCGCACTCTCATGAAGGCAAGCCTTATAAAGGCATGGCTCTTTCATAAAAATGGGGTGACGGGTTCCAGACAAACACCCGTCACCTCCCCTATTGATAATAGTATTGATAACAGATATAGGTGCCACTAGACAGAGGTGACCTGGCAGGATCGGGATGAACAGAGTAGCATTTGGCAGCTGACCTTGTGTGCATTCTCTCGTTCCAGTGCCTCATGGCGTGGGAGTCGATTATTCCACTACTGCAAGAGAAACAAGACACCAAGTAGCTTTGGTTTTGGAAGAGACTCTTCTGCCTCCACAGGGCATGGTACCCTGAACCAGAATGTCCTTGCAGTGCCGGAGAGGTCGCCGTGGGAAAACAGCACAACAGCACCTCGTGTGTGTGTGTGTGTGTGTGTGTGTGTGTGTGTGTGTGTGTGTACTTTCTCCCCCCATCCCACCCTACCCCCTGTCCCACAGTTGTTGTCAGTTAGTATTTATTCCTTGGAGTCTCTGAGGCTATAATCATCTCTCAGCAGAAGCATACCTCCGTATCGTGAAGGAACCTCTTAAATGGAACACTACGAAGACTTGAAACTGAGGGGCAGGATAACCCCCACATGACAGGTGACGTCACTTTGGGGACAGCCTAGTTGCCATTGTGGGACAGAACCCCAGTCCTGCGTTTCAGGGACATGGAGAGATGTGAAGAGAGGAGCTGTGGTGCGCTGTGGGGACCCTGTGGCTCTGCACTTTACTGGTCCGGGCATTAACCTGACCCAGCGTGGGAGGAGGTGTGGGCACCTTCTCGGAGAGTCCTCAATTTACAGTGTCCTGTGGCTGTGCTGTGGCCTGCTGTCTGCTTGTAATGAGTAGCATCTATCTGCTTGTTTCTGGTTCACACGGGGGCCTAAATCCGTGTCTGTGAGCATCGATGCTTGAGTGAGCAAGCCAGCGTCCTTGTCCTTGTGGGATGCCTCAGGATCTTGTTTCTGACACCAGAATGCAACAGATGAGAAGCCTTTTGGTGTGAACTGGGAAAAAAAAGGTGCATTTTTCTCCGTGAAGGTCTTAGTGTGTGTGTGTTGCTTGTTAACTGTCATCGTGGTTGGGATTAGACCTGTTTGGAAACAGCTGCTGTCAGTGACGCTCCTGTGTGCCAAGCCCCAGCTCCAATGTCTGCTTTGTGCAATTTGCCTTTACCTCACCAAAAATGTCTAGTTTCATCTTCCTGTCGTGCCCACTGACTGTCTGGACAGCCTTGCAGGGCCAGTGTGCTGCGTAATTATTGCCGTCACAATTTGTAAACTCAGTGTGACTTCTACATGAGTGTGTTAACTCTCAGAATTCTGTGATCAGGAAGAAAAAAGCATCTGCAGGTCCCTCAGGGACGAGAAGAGCGGCACCAATGCTCGCTGCTTCTGGCTATGTGGAAATCTCCATTTGCAGCCAAAATCTGGGGCGGCCACTGTGCTTAACCATTTGAAGCTTTTCAAATTGCCATAAAGCCAACAATCAGAAAGGATCTCCCATACTGTTGTCCTTGCTTAAAAAGAAGCTGCATATTTGTGTTCTTTCATCTGTGGTTTTTGCTAAAAGACCGTAGATGTGAGTTGCAGGTAAATGGAAGGGACTTTGTCTTTAAGGAGAAGCAGTCAAGCCCTGCTTCGTAGACAAGTTAATTTGCAAATCCGATCATCAGACAGCATGCTAAGTCCTGCAATTCCCTCTGACATGGAGTCAGCTGCATCTGGGACATCATGGGACAGCAGCTAGACAGCATGAAACAATTCGTCTTCTCATATTTGACAAATTCGTGATAGAAATAATAATTCCTGCATCTGTCGGTACTTGCCTAAACCCTAGCTGTGCCATCCCAAAGTCCTTGATGTGAATTTTCTTTGGTACAAATAGAAACGGCCGAGGGGTAAGAGCAGTCTGTACCCCAACTCCAGCGAGGCAGCATCTCATCCTACCCCTAGGCCACCGGGTCGGTGTGAGTATGAATGCTCAGAGCCACCCCGAGCATGCAGGTGGAGTCAGCGTGTGTGTTTAGTCACCAACTGGCCTCCATGGTGTATATCAGCAGACACCAGACTCGCCCAGAGGTGATGTCAATCTCTGAGAAACATGAAGCTTTGCTTTGTGGGCTATGCTTGATACGTGTACAGTGACGTGTTGATGCATACAGTAATGTAATGATTCATGGGAAGAACTATAGAAAAATTATGAAGATGCTAAAATTTGATGACCAGCTGGCTGCCAAAACCCCAAGTCAGTCCTGCGAGCTGGTTGGTTACGCAAGAAGAAAGCCCGGTAGAAACAGCTTCCGACTGTACTGGGAAACGGAGGGAGGGAAGCGACTCCACGGCCATTCCCTCAGGAGAGATGGCGCTCATGGTGTCTTGGAGTGTTTGTCTTGTTCTGTTTATTTGGCCAGTAAGCCAAATAATGTCCTTGGGCTTTGAGTTTCCAGAAAGAGCTAGAATAATGGACACTTTCTGTCCCCTCAGAACAGTGTGAACGGCAGAGCCAGGGACCCGCATGTAGAAGGAGGCCCTCTTGTCCCTCTCCTCAGGCTGGCTGAGGAGCTGGTGAGCTGAGGAAGCTGGCCTAGAAGAAAAAGGGCAGTAGACAGTGAAGGAGGCCTTCCACCCTCCCTGCTCCAGAGGCTCCCTCAGTCCCTGGAAGCTCACCAGTCGAAAGCGTGCACAGAAGAGATTCCCTACCTGAAGCGGAGCTCAGAGACTACAGTGCCAAAATGCCCAGAGAGCGGCTCCATTACTTCTGGAGCCTACAAAGCCTTCCCCTGAAGTCACAGTCCCTCTGACTTACGTGCATGAGACTCTGCCTTGAGGGCGCCACAGGCAGAGGGCTGCAGGTAGCTTTTGAGGCTTGAACACATGCCGGTGGGATGAAAGGTTGGCTTTAGCAACTGCCCAGGTCCTGAGAAATGGAGGGCTTGTTCACCTGTTTAGAAACCTGCAAAGGTAAAAGAGGGAATTCTTAAAGCCAAGGAGATTTGAGAGCCGCGGTTGTTAGGACAGTTGTGGTTTGAGCAGGAAAGGATACTAATGATGCTGGGAGTTTGCAAGAAGAACCTGGGCTGTGCTGCTCAAAACAATGGAGTGAGGAGGGAGTGAGCCCTCAGCCTGTGCAGGTCAGATTTCATGGAAGTAGGGTTAGGATGGGCTTGTGCTTCTCCAAGCTGCTCCTCACCTCACCAGGTATTTTCCCATAGCTCAAAGAAGAAAACCCAGCATGCCTAGAGACAGAAGCGGGATGGCGTGTGTAGACCCTCCCTTTCAGCCTGTAAACAGGAGGAAACCATATGCGAACACTGCCACCTCTGGTGAGGGCCCTGTGGAAACTTTAATTTTAGAAGTGGGTATGGTGACAGTGTTTCTCTTTTAGGACAACACCTGCGGAACACTCACAGGCTTGTGACTTGCCCTGTCCTATGGCACCGAAGCCGTAGGCAGCTGGCTGTTTCAATGAGGTCATTTGAATCATGGGAGCGCCCCTGCACTACACTGTCCTGAGCTGGTTGGGGTGGGGAGAGGAAGGCAAGAACTGCCTGAGAGACTGCGTTGACTCTACTGATTTAGGGTTCCTGTCTGACTAGGTGGAACTGGCAACCTTGAAGGGTGATTCCCCACCCCCTACCCCTGCCCCGAGGATCAGCCTGTGGCTGGGGCAGGGCACACCCTCTGGAAGGGTCCCACCTTCCCTCAGAGGGTCTTGCTACGTATATGATTTGGTCATCTTCATGTACAAGACTATGGTTAGACTTTGGGGTTGCCTCCTGCCTTTCAAAAGCCGTCGGGATGGCAGCAGATTGGATGTGCCTTCTCAATCCCTGTGGCTTTGTCTGCTCAGGGCAGCAGGGGTCACTTTGCAGTATAGTTGAGGAAAATGACCTCTCCTTGACCGGACTGAGATGCAGTTGGTGTGCCTGGGCTGCCTGCCTCCTCCCTGTTGATAATTTAGTGAGTAATCAGGGATCCAATATTTTACTAAGCCACCCTGTAGGTTGTCAGTGTTCCATTTTGAAAGTGTCCCCATGGTTGCGCACATCAGAGGGCAGGGACTCTGTGTCTAAGAAGGCTGAGGTGAGGGCTCTGTTTCGGGGCAGACTGTTCTCTCTTAGTCTTATCTGTTTGAATATTCCTGGATATGACTTTATGTGTGGCAGAAACCCCCGTTACCAACGTAGTTTTAACTACTGTAATTTGTAAATAAGTGTCGTGGGGGTAAAATCTTTACAAGATAAGTAAGATGTGTCTCATATTTATGAACTTAGCACTTGAAAACCAACACACCCAGAAAAAAGCCACAGATTGTTAAAAGCCTAATTGTAGTTCATAACAATTTGTCAGTACCTACTCATTGCCTTACTCTTCAGCTAGAGGTTTAAAGAGTCTGCATAGAAAGTTTTACACATGGAAGCAGTTGGTGTAGAAACTCCATATAGGCAGCTGCAGACCTCTTAAAGTCTCAAGCCAGAAGGAGGGGGCCACGGAAGGAAGGAGGCCTTTCAGGTGGCAAGATTAAATACTGCTGTTGCCAAATAGTATTTGAAATAATACCAGGAAACAGGGACCGCAGTACTGTTTGATGTTTTTGAGTGAGGAAGACGAACGTAGTATGCTTTGGCATAGTTTGGGAGTGGAGGATACAGACAGTATCAGTAGTGACAAATCACACGGCCTCAAAAAATCCTCTAGTTTATGACAGCATGACAGGTTTACTCTGCTTCTGCAGAATGGACCCCGGAGCTCATTTGGGATAGAGATTCTCCAAAGGTTGAAATGCCAGATAACAGAAAACATGTTCTGTTGACTCAATATTAAAGCCACGGTGAAGAACTGCATACACCTTTCTCCCCGAAGTACTGCCCAAGGATGTGGTGATTTGGGCTCTGCACAGCCCAGCTCAGAGCAGCTAACCCTTGTGCACACTGTTGTTGGACAGGCTGGTCGCAGCCTTGGACCCATGCTCCGCTGAGATGCTGAAGGGGAGGAGGGATTTTCCTAGACTTGGGATTGGTGTAGCAAAGCAATGGCTGTGTCAGCTGGGTCTTCATCCAGGAACAAACCAGCACAAACCAGCATCTTCTACCCGTTAGTACTGTCCTCCCGGACCATGCTGAGGGTTGGGCCTCTCCCTCAGAGTCCCTTCTCATCGTATTTCTGTGTGCCTGTTCCCTTCATGCCTGAATCAGGAATACATGGAGAGACAGCCTACATCTGACAGACTCCCACAGAACAAACTGCCAGCAAACTTTCTAACTCGTATTTTAACTGTTCAAGGGGGGAATTAAAACAAATTTTTGGACTGTGTTTTTTTTTTTTAATTGTTCTTTAGGTTTAAAACTTCCAGAGACAGAAGCAGGCTTCTGCGGTGTGGGGTCTTGCTGTGTGCTCTCTCTCTCTGTGCTGCCATTAAGCCAAAACAAAAGCTGTGAACATAAGTGCTTGAGAGGATGTGTGCTGATAGGAAAGTGATTGATTTACAGCTCCAAGTCTTTGTCTCATGATACTACCAAAAAAGAATGTCACCTTTTTTCTTTGTTGCAGAACCAGAGATTATAAAAAGGAAAAAAAAGTTGTTTTGTTGTATTTTTGATGCTGGCTCAAGGTTCTTGTCCACTTTGGTTTTTCGTATCTCTGTCTGTAAGAAATTCTGTTTGTTGTTTACTATGGAATTAGTATTACATTTTGAGGTAAACAAAGAATTTGTATTGCTTGATAAACTATTAGCTTGTAAATTAAAAGTTTTTTCTTTACCTCAGTTAACTTAAGTAATGGACCAATAAACCTATGAAAGATGCTTTACTTAGCCCGGCTCATGTGCCCGTTTGTCTCTGTCAGGACTGGAAAAACAGGGCATCTGCCTTTTGGGCTTTTTAAATGTTTCTCTGAACACATGATAATTTGCTTGTGAGAATCAAAACGTAAAGACACACACATGTATACACACAAACTTCGTATTCACTTTTGCTGTAGATCCTGCCTTAGTTTTTGCCCTCTCCTGCATCTTACAAGTTGGCAAATAAAGAAACTGCTGTAGTATCATTGCGATTGCCAGACAGATGATACACAGCGATTTCTTCCTGCATGGAACAATAGCAAAACATGGTCTGCGTCAGGGCAGCACTTCCTGTTTGTTTGTTTTTGTTATTTTTTTTCTGCCATGTTTTCAAGGCTTTTCCAAGAAAGGGAATGTCTACAGTTTATGAGAGCATTAGCGTTTCTAAGTAAGACGCCAGGGCTGGAGAGGCTCAGAGTAAAGAACATTGCCTTCTCAGAGGACAGTCTGAACTCAGTTCCCAGTTCCTGTGTCGGGCACTGTAACTAGCTCCAGGGGATCCAAGGACCTCTTGGCCTTCTCATCCGCACTTACTCACGTGTATATGTAGTTAAAGTGAAGCTGGATATACGGTACACACCTGTTATCCCAGCACATGGGAGACAGGAGCAGGCAGATCCCTGAGTTTTGAGGCCAATCTTGTGAGCATATTGAGTTCCAGGTCAACCAAGGCTACTTAGTAAGGTGTTGTCTCAAAAAAAGAAGTCAGACATTGGAAATAGACTTCATAATGATGCTGAACTTGGCTTAGTGATGATAATCCAATTATCCATTAATTCAATTATTAATCCAACATCATTAATTCAATACTACAGTGATAGAAACTGGGGTGGCAAGATGGAATAAAGAGATTTGAGACTTAATCACCATTGTCTCAGTAACTGTGGTTCTAGAATAGTTCCATCTCTGAACCTTCAATACTATGACCTTTGAGGTACAGGCAAGCCTTCCCTAGAGGGTTCTTGACAAGCTAGTAATAGACCTGTGTGGTGGGCACTCCCTATGTGAGAGCCCTTATGGAAGGGCTCTTCCTGCTTCTAGTTCAAATTTATCTGAGTGAAATATTAATGAGTAAGCCTCTTCTATGTGCTTAGCTGGCTGACTTACTAAGGAGTGTTTATGTACCTCCCGCTCCCCTATTAAGAAGGTACAGAGTTGAGATGCTGCAGAAGATCTAGGAAATGGATAGAGATAAATTCCCAAAGCCTTGGCAAGGACTGGTGAGATGTATCAGCTTGACAATTGAGTTCAATCCCTGGGCCCCACATGGTAAGAGAGAACCGCATCATGCTAGTTCTCTGCCCTCCATTAAAACCATGGCAAGGAGGTTGTGATGGGCTGCTGGATTTGAGAGAGAACTGTGAGAAAGGGGACTAGATCAGAGGTGATTTGGAACCTTGCAGCCTTGGGGAGTGGGGAAGGTGGTGCTATTATATCAGTCAGGGAAGAGAGAAAAGATACAGTAATCTTAAGTGCTGAGTGAGGGGAATGCAAAGGGGTGTAAGTTATCTTTGGGGAGCTGGAGGTGTTGACTCATATTGGAAAAATTCTGGGGTCTGTGGGGGAAAAAAACATTATTAAATAACTAAGAACGATGCCTTTGAGGCCTCAAGAGTTAATGATGCAAGGTGAATGGAGGAAGAGGATGCAGGGAGGTGTTGAGAGATGAAGAGGGCAATAAAGCTTTGATCATTCCCTGCAAGGGAATCAGACACAAACTGCCCACAGGCCCTGCCACTTAAATACATTCACTGTGTATTTCACTTTAGTTTGAGAATAGCACCTCTATAGTTACGGGGGGGGGGAGGCCATCAGAGAAAGAACGATTTGTATTCACACTATGAGTATTGATTTTATTAAAAGATGAGTCTGCTTCGTAAGCAAAAGAATCAGAATAAGTAACTCAGAATAAGCTTATGTTCATCACCCCCCCACCCCCCCCACCCCCACCCCCCCACCTCCCCCTCCCTGTCTTTACCGCAGACACTCAGGAAGGTATTGACGGAAAGCGTTCAGTTGCGTATTCCACTAAGGAAGTCTGCTGGTAGGTTTGTTGACTGTTGGTGGGTGTTGTTCCTGGGTTTGTTTTTGTTTTTTTTGAGGCAGGATTTTGTGTATTCCTGGCTGGTCTGAGACTGGCAGGACAGCTAAGGATTGTGATCTTTCTGCCTCTACCCTCCCAGGTGCTGGGATCACGGGTGTGCGCAACCACGCCTGGCTTCTGTGCTGTGGAAGATTGAACCCAGGGCTTTGCGCAGGCCAGGCAAGCCCTCCATCAGCTGAGCTGCGGCCCCAGTCCTGATCTTTGCTTTTGAAAGCAGCAAAGGCAGCAAGCTCCGCTGTGCGCTTCATCGCTGTCCTTTCCAGCTGAGGGAAGCTCAGACAAGAAAACTCTTTTTTTTTTCTTCAAGATTTTACATTAATTTAAAAACTGTTGTCATACATACAAAACTGTTGTCAGTCGTTACAAGATGTCCATTTCATGTTCATTCCCCTTGGGTTGGTTAAATTTAGGCTTTAGTCACAGTCTTCCATAGAACTAACTTCTAGTACAATTGGCAAGTGCCTCCATTGGTGCCTTTCAGACAGCGATGGAAGAGAGGGGCTGGCTGGCCGGGGCCTGAAGTCCTTCAGGACCTAGAATACCTGTGCAAGCAGCAGGCACACACAGACCTCAACCTCTGCCTGGCAGAGGCATCTGACAATTAGGAAACACCCGGAAAGTGATTTTCCCTCCCACCAGGGACCCGCAGGCCGATGCAGGTTATTGGAAGACTGGAACTTGGGTTTCACGGGCGGATAACCTGGTTATGGCTGGTGTTTTCAGCTCCTCTATTTCTCTGCTCGCTCTCCTTGTTGTGACCTCCTCGGGACTTGTTTGTAGGCCACCACACTGTAAGAAATTGCAGAAGAGAGTTGTAAAGGGCTGGCTGGGATGAGGCGAGGCAGGTAGCTGCTACTCCTCACCCATGCCTGAGTCATTTCCTACCCCTTTCTCACCGATGGCGAGATGGGCTGACTCCATAGTGTGCATCTGAGGACCTTCTCGCCTACACCCCTTCCCCAGCACTGGGGTTGTGCTTGCTTTTCCTTAGGTACCAGAGACCTGACTCTTCATCACGCTTACACAGCAAGCATTTACCAAGTCATCTTCATGGTTCCAAATCATTCTCCTTATTGTTTAGAAGGTCTCGGAGCCTAGGCTGAGGCTAGCCTGGAACTCCTGATCTTCCTGCTGTCGTCCTCTCAGAGCTGGGGTGACAGGGATGGTCCAGCATGCCTGGTTTAGAGTGGCTGGGAATTGAACCCAGGACTTCATAAGCGCTCTACCAACTGAGCTACAGCCCCAGTCTCAGGTGCCACGCCTGATGATAAAGCATTTATTCATTAAACAAATCTTTCTAGAATACTTCCTAGGTGCTGAGCTCTCTGTTGAACATAGTGGACACACGGGGAGCCACACAGCTGTGGTCTCTGTCCTCGGCAAGCCTGCACTCTAGTGGGAAACATATTAAACAGATCAACACGGGTGGTCACCAGCGAGTGTGCGCTGAGGGAAAAACACAGGAGCTTAAGCAGAACTCAGATTAGAGCAAGGTAAAGGGAGGAGTTTTGTTTTCTCATCTGCAAAATAGGGATAAATTATAGTCACCTCAATGGAATCCTTATGAATTATCATATATAAAATACTTGACACATTTGTTAGTACCATTTTTTAGAAGCCTAGGATGGATATAGGATAGGAATTCACTTAAGTGTGCGGGCTGGAGAAGATGAAATCATTCTCTTTTGGTGGATTATATTTTCTCTGTGCAACACAGAGCACCCTTGAGTACCTGTGTGCTTGTGTGTGTGCTCATATGTGTGTGTGTGTGTGTGTGTGTGTGTGTATGGGGCGTGGTAGGGAAGAGGGCTGTGGCAGCAGCAAAGCCTCACAAATACTTCCTTAGCATCTCCCTGTTCATCTAAAGAAGAGCAGGAAGGGAAGACAGACTCCCACAGGGGCTGTGACAATGCCTCCCTTTTGATATAGGGACTAGGCTGGGCCAGCATGCTCTCTCTCCCATACACACACATACACTCACACACACACACCATGCACATAAATAAATAAATAAATAAATGCACCAAGTCTGAGGTATAAGGAGGAAACGTCGTACTCCTGCATATGCGTGCACACACACACACACACACACACACACACACACACACAGTAAATGTAAAAAAAAAATTTTTTAAAGGAAGTGGTGCAGAAGCAAATGGCTGGATCCAAGTGCACTGGGTGAAGGGTCAGGGCACCACACCTGCTCCCTCACTTACTGAAGAAAGCAAGTCAGTCTGCTTAGCACAACCCATGTGAAACTGGGAAGAAACCAGTCATTGCATTGGTTGGTCCATTTATAACGATGACCTACATTGGCTAGTTAGACTTGTTCTCTACCATTGTTTCTGGGTGTTTATTTGGGTTAGAGAGGCTATGTCAACCTTCAGTGAAATGGTATTGGTTACTTGGATGAAATTATTAATCTGTTGCAAAGCTGACCAGGGACTCCTCAAAAGTCCGTACTGCATGCTAGCTCTCACTGAGTTAGTCCAACCCGTGCAGCCACGATCCAATGGAAAGGTCTAAAGGTTGGACAGTCCTGGACGGTCCCGGCTCGGTCCCCACACCTCAGGACATGAGACTTGGTCATGGTCCTTTGTCCGCCTAAATATCCCCACCTGTTTTCTTTTTGTGTCTTATTTTCCTCAGCTAGCAAATACAGTAAACAGACTTACTGACTGTGGCTCCTATCCCAGGAGGCCTGGCAGAGACCTAGATATTATGATATAGCATGGGGATTCCAAAAAACGGCTTTGGCTGGAGACATGGCTCTGCGGTTAAGAGCACTGACTGCTCTTCTGAGAGGTCCTGAGTTCAATTTCCAGCAACCATATGGTGGCTCACAACCACCTGTAATGGAATCTGATGTTCTCTTCTGGCATGTCTGAAGACAGCTACAGTGTACCCATATAAATAAAATAGATAAGTCTTTTTTATTTTTAAAGAAAGTCTTCATCATAGTCTACCTTCAATTATTATCTACTCTGCTGTCAACAATACAGCTGCTCCTTTTTCTTTCTAAAGGTTTATTTATTTTATACATAAGTACACCATTGCTGTCTTCAGACACACCAGAAGAGGGCATCAGATCTCATTACAGATGGTGGTGAGCCACCATGTGGTTGCTGGGATTTGAACTCAGGACCTCTGGAAGATCAGTCACTGCTCTTAACCACTGAGCCATCTCTCCAGCCCCTGTTCCTGATACTAATAAATACTAATACTAATATCTGATACTACTACTGGAACCTCAAAGAGTGAGTCTGTGCCAAATCCGTTGTGCCTTGTGACATAACCTGTGACTGTCCTGACAGACACATTCATCTTATTGCTAGCCCCCACTGGTACACGAGAGAGCCTCAGTTCAGGGGCAGTGAAGGAGCAGTGCTAGTTACCTGTGGCTACCAAACACTTCAAATGTTCCTACAGAACGGAATTGACATACAAAACAATACATAACTGGATCTCAAAGATTTGGTCATTTTAAAAGTAAAGCACTCCTATTGCCTGACTGTGTGTGCAGGTTACATGCTGGAATATTTGTGTACCATGTATTAAGCTATATTATTGTAATTAGTTTCATCATTTTTTTCCCTTTTTGGAGACAGGGTCCCATATGGTCTAGGCAAACTCAAACTCATTGTGTAACTCAGGATGATGTTGAACTTAAACTTTTTTTTTTTTTTGGCTTTTTGAGACAGGGTTTCTCTGGCTGTCCTGGAACTCACTCTGTAGACAAGGCTGGCCTTGAACTCAGAAATCTGCCTGCCTCTGCCTCCCAAGTGCTGGGATTAAAGGCGTGCGCCACCACTACCCGGGGATGACTTCTGATCCTTCTTCCTCTACCTCCTGAGTCCTGGGATTGCAGATGTGTGACACCACACTAGTTTATATGATGGGAGGGATGGAAGTTGAGTACATAGGAAACTGAGGCAGGAAGATGCAAGTTTGAAGCCAGCCTGAGCTTCATAGCAAGACCATCTCTCAAACAAACAAAAAGGCAGCTCCTTGGGTCTGGGGAGGGGGGCTGGTATCTCGGTGGTTAGGAACACTTACTGCCCATGTTCAGTTGCTATCACTGGGAGGCCTGCTTTTTTCTGAAGGGAAATAGAGGAACAGTAGATGTGGGGGGAGAGAGGTGGTAGAGGGGATGGGAGGAGTGGAAGGAGGGTAAACTGGGGTCAGGGTGTATTCTATGAGGCCAATAAAGGAAAAAAAAGAGCACTTGCTGCTCTCTCAAAAGGCCTGAGTTGGGCTCCTAGCACCCACATGGCAGCTCACAACCGTCTGTAACTTTAATTCCAGAGGATCTCATCTTCCTCTTCCCACTTCTATGGGCACTGCATACACATGACATACAGATGTACATGCAGACAAAACACTCCTAGCCAGAGCTAACCCTTCCTTTCTTCACTCTGTTGACCCCCGGGCTAGGGCCGACTGTGGAGCAGTTGCCTCTCTGCTGGGTCCTCCTGCCCATACTTGCCTGGAGCTGAGCGCTCTCGTCTCACAACTAAGAAAGTCACCCAGAGGAAGAGGTCCAGGGACTGTTGCCTAAGGCCTTGTTGGGGCGCTCACACTGCAACGGTCACTGAGCGCCTTCCAAGAACAGAGAAGAAGCAGTCCTTGGAAGGGACAAAGAGGTCAGAACGGCCCCAGCGGCTTTGTTGTTACCCGGCCTCCAATCGTAAGAGCACATACGAGGCACCTATAAATAAATCACCTCACAAAAGTGCCCGAAAGGAGCCAGAGTTTGGAGCCGTGTCCGTTCATTACTGTGACTTAGGGACTGCTGGATTTTCAGTTTGAAGGAACTTCTTTGTGAGAGAGCTTATAATTATCAAAATAATAAAAAAAAGTCTGCAATTGACCTACGCACCAGGGCCCCAACCCACACAGCAGGCGGGCAGCTTCTGTCTTACCCAATTGGGACAATGGCCAAGAAGGAGAGAAAAGACGATAGAACAAAGCAAGTGCCAATGAACTTGTCCAGCGTAAGCTGATAGATCTTGTTATATATTGTGGATGTCACCACCCCAGTCAGAGCGAGGCACAGCTGCAGTATGACGAAAATCTTTCCTGTGGAAGAGACAAAGGTTATCAACAGATCTGCCGTTGTCCCTTTCTTGTTCCGCCTACCTGGTCTCTGGGGAGCTCCAGAAGACTTCCCCCACCCCGACTCTACTGAGGACTCTTTTTCCAGTCTCCCTGGCTCAATTTGATGAGCATCCTGTCTCCAACTAGACGGAGCTTCCCAAAATAACTTTTCGTTGACTCTGGATTTCTAGTGACTAGCTTTGTGATTTTTTTCTACCTTCCTTTCTCCATTCCAAGAGATCACTATGTTCCTTATGAGTGTGTGTGTGTGTGTGTGTGTGTGTGTGTGTGTGCTTGTACAAAGGCAGAGCTAGACATACAGCTCCAGGAGTCCTCCCCTCAACCTCCTCAGCACTGGGTTTACAGACACCAGCGGAGTGCTGGAGATCCAATTGCAGGACTTCATGCAAGCCTTATACCAGATGAGCCCTGTCACTAGCCCACTTTTGAGTCTTCAGGAAGTCTGTGCAGCAAGCTGAGACTGCCTGGGCAGGACAAGCTTGAGAGAGTCCCCTCACTCACCATAGGAGGAGTCCTTTATGAGCTTGGACATGGCTGACCGGATAGTTGTGGTCGGAATAAGCGCGAACAGCATGGTGGCCCGGGCTGAAACAGATTGTAAGAACAAACACCTCTCACCTGCGTCCAGCTCCCACCCAGGAGATGGGAACAAAGCGAAGGCTTCCCTTCCAGCCCGTCTCCCCACGGTCCCTGTGGCCTTGGCCTGGAAGCATTAAACTTCTGCACTAGGAGCCCCCTGAGTGGCCCAGACTCTGAATCATTAGCTCTTCCAGAAAGGGGTTCTCTAGTTCAGCTGCCCCTCCTCCCTAAGGCATTATTAACTAGTCAAATACAGGGAGGGGGAAGGAGAAAAGAGGGAGGGGAGGATAGAGAGAGAGAGTGGGGAGGGCTGGAGAGGGGGACACTCTGTCCTTTGTACAAGGTTTTCTTAACTGGAAATAGGTGCCAGGTTACCTTGCTAGTTTGCTAGCTGCCACTCTGAGGTGTATGACCTGGAGCAGTTCTCTGATAACTATCTAGAACTTTCCTTTCCTAGTTGTTAGCTGTTAGGCACGTATGGCCTATGTAAGCTAACATGAACTATGCTTTAAACTCTGTTCTTTCATTACATTAACCACATATCAAATGCTCAGTAGTCACACATGGCTAGTGGACATTGTGTTGACAGATGGAGGCCACTCTGCACCTGTAGAAAGTTCTGTTGCAGCACAAGCCTAGAGCTTCCTGCTTAGGGTTGACCAGTCTCTGTCCTCCAGTGCAAACCTCAGTCCGCTGTCTTGTGGGAATGTATCGTAAGAACCAATTATTGAGAAATTTTGTGCATTGCTAAAAAGCCCTCATTTGGCCTTGATTTGGGGAATTTTTGTGTGTGTCTTATTTATTTAAAGCTAGAGAGAAGAAACTGGAGAGATAGCTTGGCAGGTAAAGATGGGTGCGGCCAAGCCGGAGAACCCACCAACCTCTGGAACCTACATGGTGGAAGGAGAAGAAAAAAAACCTCTGGCATGTGTCTCCAGACCACCCACACTTCCCCACTCTGATTAAATAAATATGATTTTAGAATGTACTAAAGCTAAATGAACCCCAATCCATCTCCACTTAAGGCTGTCTTGAGCCTTCCATACTGACCCCAAGATCCAATGACCTCATCTTGGCCCAGAGCCATGGGTACCACCATGGCAAGATTCAGACAGCAACACAGGTAATACACAGCCACAATCCAGCTATGTCCGTTCCTGTCTCCCTTGTACCTCCTGGCTAGCAAGTTCAGTCCCTGGTACTGAACTGGGACTCCTAAACCACAGTGCCCCTTAGCATCAAACCACGACACAGAGGACCCGCAGTGCCCTGCTTCCTTAAGACCCAGACTTACCAATGTAGAACATATATGTCTCCTTCACAAAGGCCAAGAGAAGGGCTCCAGACCCAAAGGAAAGCATCCCAATTATGATCATTGTGGTGTCCTGGAAGTAGCGGGAGAAGACCAAGACACCCAAGAAGCTGGTTATGAAGATTATGTACCCAGAAGCCATCCCATAGCCCAGCTGCACTTGGTTCCAATGGAGAGGCTCCTTTAGCACAAAAAGGGCCATAACATCTACTGTGCCTACAACAGCCAGGTCATAGACGATGGCACCCACAAACAGCAGAGCAACGATGGCTTGGGAAGGCTTCCCTTTGCCAGGAGTTGGAGGGTTCCCCGGTACATTCTGCTTATCTTGTTGATCTGGATCCAGGGTTCGATAGGTGCCCATCATGCCAGACACAGTATCTACAGTGGGGTGCACCTTGTTGAGCTTGGACTCAGGGACCTTTAGCACGAAGAGGCTGTAGAAAAGGGCAAACGCCGCACAGCCAACACTGCAGGCAGTTAACAGGAGGCCTTGCGCAGAGTGCCCAACGATTTGCTTGAAGAGATGCCCCGAAGTCATGCTCCCACAGAACCCAGCCAAGCCCATGACTAAATCGATGAGGATGAGGCGCACGGAGCGGCGGCTTTCGGAGCAGCCCAGGGATCCCAGCGCCATGACCCCGGACCAATAAGCAGAATAGCCCCCGCATAGCCCATTGAGCGCCACTGCTCCGTACATCACCTCCACGGGCCAGTTCAGCATCACTTTGAGTAAGAGTCCAATGCGGGAGAGCAGGAAGCCCAGCATCGCCGCGCAGATAGAGATCTTACGGTGGTAGCGGTCACTGAGCCAGCCCAGTCCATAAGCGGTGAGCAGGGGCGTCAGGCCCGCCACGAGGTTGTAAATGATGTAGAAATTGGAGATAGCCTTCTGCTGTTGGTCTTCCTCATGCTCCCCCAGCGGCTGGTTGGCACTGTAATTAGAGGAGCCTCCAGCCTCAGACGCGAAGGACTCCTTCACTACCAGGAGTAGTCCTGCGTCGTAGAGGGAGCCGGCCACCTGGGTTGAGGCCACCACAGGTTCGATCCAAGTCCTCACCCGGAAGCCAGAGAGATGGCCGCTCCACGGACAGGTGACCCCGGGACCCATGTGACCCGTGCGACAGGGAACAGGGCTTGCTGTCTGCAGAGTCTGGGAGATGCTCCCAAATTTGGAGGGTCAGGGCTCAGTCCCAGAGTGTGTTTCAGGTGCGTGCCTCGAGAGCAGAGCTGGGGCGGCTTGTGTGATAGTAGCTACTTTAGATGCCAAGGAACTTGCCTGGATGCGGCCCCTCCTCCTCAGGTCAGAAAAAGCAGCGCCCCACCTCCACCTCCAGCGGCTGAGCAGACTGGCGACAGCCCAGAGGAGCTACTCCGTCAGAGCACTCGCTAGCCTTGGCTCCCTCCCCACGCACCTAGACCAGCCCGGACAACCTGCTTTCCCAGAGAGCTGAGGACCAAAGGGCTGAAGCTCAGTCAAGCAAGCTCTGGGACCCGCCCAGAGAACCTTTCCAAATTCTTCCTCCTTTGGAGGCAGGTTTCGGCAGGGGTCTGATGCCTTGGCTTCTGCTTGATGCAACCCTGAGGTGTCAAGTTTTCTTTATTGGAAGTAACAGGAACCTTGGCACGCACAGAGCTCAGGGTTCTAATCTCAGCTCCAGGTCAACCAGGAATGATGGACCGTGTCTGTGATTTTAGCACTTGAGACAGGGAGGCAGAAGGGTCAGAAGTTCAAGGTCATCCTCTGATACATAGAAAGTTTGCTACAAAAGACTGTCTCAAACAAACAGACAAACAAAAACAAACATAAAAGATGATTCAACAGGGCTGCCACACCACGGAAGGAATGAACGTCTTAGAAAGCTGTCCTCTGACCTTCACGCACGTATTGTGGTACAGAAACACACACACACACACACACACACACACACACACACACACACAAAATCGATTAATTAAAAAAATTAAAAACGCCAGGCAGTGATGGCGCACGCCCTTAATCCCAGCACTCGGGAAGCAGAGGCAGGCAGATTTCTGAGTCGGAGACCAGCCTGGTCTACAGAGTGAGTTCCAGGACAGCCAGGGCTACACAAAGAAACCCTGTCTCAAAAAACTAAAAATAAAATAAAAACAAGGACCCATTTTCCAGAAGCAACACAGACTTCAAAGAAGCCGTCTCAATAGTAGCTGCTCCAGGCCAAAGGCTTCTAAGAGCAGTGCGTACCTCGGGCGGGCGCCTGTATTCATGGGCTTTTCTCTTTGGACTCCAGCCTCAGCTTCGGTCCCAGATGCCCCTCCACAGCACAAAACTAGACTCTGGCAGGGCCTGGTGGAGCTTACCGAAGTCAGCAGATTTGTCTGAATAAAGACTGGAGCAGAGATCCTTTTGCTTCGGAGTAGTTGCTCTTCCTGTCTCATGGCCTCAATCCTGTCTAGCCTGGGCTACGATTTCTGCTCCCCAGGCCCTTCGCTTTCTCCTTCAATGCATGCTTCTGGATGTGGGGATCCTGGGTGATGCAAGGCTTTAAACACACCAAGGAGTATTCCACATGGATAGTTAAAAATCACCCAGGCCCTGCTCCTGACTCTCCATCTTCAACCTTGACACAGTCATGGTCACATGACTGGCACAAATTCAAAGTTACAAAAAGGATACACGAGCCTGCCCTGGAGAGTTTAAAAAGCCAGATGCTTCTACAGTGGGTATCGGTTAGATTCCAGGCAGTCCTTGTATAGTGCCTTTTTGGGAGCATTAAACTGGCGTGTTCTCTCTACTCCTTGTCACCATCCAGCCCCTTTTTGAGTCCAGATCTAGACAACCCTGACTTCTGCACCTATCTCCCCTTGAGAGATGTGCATTGTGGATCTGGCTCCCAGCTGTGTCTCTCTTTCTCTCTCACCTTGGCCTGTTTTCACTAACCCATGCCTGGCTCTCCTACTCCATTCCTGACATACTTTTCTAAGGCTGCAGGAGGCAACCCAGCAACCTGCTCCTGTGTGTGGCAGAAACTCCAGGGATGGTTGATTTATGAGAGTTCCGCAATCAATGATAGTGCAACCAGAAGGACCACCCCGGCCATTTGATCAATGGAGCTTTGGTGCTGTAGACAGCAGGAGGCAACCCTGTCCAATCTCTGGCAGGCTTTCCGGGTTTTCCGCTCTCACCATCTTTTTATGGGATGTAAGAAGCCTCTTAGGGATTCACATCAGACTTGGGAGAAGCCGGGTGCTAGTCAGCCTTGGGGTTCTCCAGGCTTGAGAACTGAATCTCCTGGTCTCAGATCTGATGATGTGTTTCCCAATTTAGACTGCTGTGGGTTGGATTATACTCTCATTCTGTTTGTTCTCTCCTCTCCATCTCTAAATGCTGGACCCAACTGAAGTCACCCTGGTCATCTTCTGTGACCCAGGCTACCAGCAGGTTGAACCTTGTCTCTCAGCCACATCAAGATTTATTATCTTTTACAGACTATTTTAATGTTCATGATCCTGGATTTTCTGGAAAAGGTTTCTTGTACTCCTAAAGCACTAGCGATAAAGTGAATCCCCCTGCCTTGTGTATCAGCTGTGTGGATTGTTCTGGAAAATAATCTGTAGCTCATAACTGGCTTCATGGAAGAGAAAAGGATAAATTTCTTATCTCTATATGAATAAAAGTACATGAGTCCACTCTCTCATGTAGTCTAGGCAAGTCTCAGATTCACCATGACCAATGGTGACCTCTCGCTTCTACCTCTTCACGGAAATATAGGGAATATGCTGGGCCTTTGTGTCGCTGGGGATGGAACCCAGAGCACTGGGCATTCAAGGTGGGCTCTCTATCAACTGAGCTACATCCCCAGCCCTACCCAACCCATGGTTTCTAGGAAGAAAGGAGGCATCTAACATTAACTGAACTCTTACCATGTACCAAGCACATTATATTAATGAATTCAGCGAATTCATAGGGAAGCCTATGGGCTGAAATCAGAGATGTTGAAGTAATTTGCACACAGAAAGCCAGTATTTAGCATCAGGGAGTCTTTGAAAGCCCACAGCTGTGGAGGGAATGCTGCAATCCTTCGGAAGATGCCTTCGCAACCAGGATGGAGAGAAGCAAAAACATCACTGCCTACGTGGGCGGGGACTTGTTGCTCAATGGTGGATTGCAGAAGTGAACAAGGGGTGTGGTTGAAAGCTTCCTTACTGAGATTACATCCCAGGTACTTTACAGTCAAATAGGAAATGCTTTTGTGACCCTAATTAATGTCCCCAAATGCACTTTACAAAGGAGCAGAGAAGGGAGAAATTTCTTCTTCAAGCTGTCTCCTGACTTCCACAAGCTCACTGTGGCATGAGTGCACACACATGCACACACACACATGCGCGCGCGCACACACACACACACACACACACATGCATACACACAGTAAATCTTTTGTAAATAAAGAAAATATCCAAGAAAAAAAGAAAAAGAAGGTAATTCTTTAAAAGGAATATAGTTCATAGGAAAAATATAAAATAAAATTATTTGGCTGGAGAGATGGTTCAGTGGTTAAGAGCACTGGTTGCTCTTTCAGAGGTCCTGAATTCAATTCCCAGAACATACATGGTGGCTCACAACCACCTATAAATGGGATCTATTGCTCTCTTCTGTCATGCAGACATACATGCAAATTGAGCTCTCATATAAATAAATAAATATCTTTAAAAAATAAAATAATTTCTTTTTATTTTATGAGCAACATATGTATACACATATATATGCATACACATGTGTGGATATCACATGTACACATATATTTGTGTATATATGTTGCATAAACATATATACATATGTATACATATTTGTGTATATACATATACATGTATAAACATACATTAGTGTTATATACATGTATAAGCAACATATATAAGAAGAACTAACATGCTCTCTTTCTAAAAGTGTCCCTTAATTTCTTCTTTCCTTTTCTTACTCTTTGATAATTCCATATGTGTATATGCTGTATTTTACTGTTTTCAATTTGCTCCTGTTTCAGGAAATGGGGCCCATTCTTGTTCATGCCAGTGGTCACCATGAAACTCAGTGAGTCAAAATAAAACAATAAAATAAAGATAGCTGGGAGAGATTTCCAGCAGCCCACTGTTTCATTTCTGAGACCTTCCACACGAACAAGGATCGCGGAGAAGTCCCAGAGCACACACATCATCTCCCGTAGGTGGGCTGATGTACGGTGTAAGCTCTGGCTTTCACAGGCACAGGACTGAGGAGCTAAACCAGTTCACCTGCACCTGGAGTGACAGAGAACCCCTCAGCTGACATGCAAGACAGAGGTGTTCTTTTTATTGCTAGTGTGTTTGGGGCTGAGGTAAACCTCTGCGCCTCACAAAATGGAAAGTAAGATATCCCACGAAACATAAATATGCAGTAGAATAGAGCCGCTTGCCAAGCGTGAGAACCTGAGCTCTGGTCCTTGGGCTCTCGTGAAGGAAGGAGAGAAGCAACTCGACCTCTACATCCACACCGTGGCACGCAGGCACTCAATAAATGTAGTAAAATTTAAATCTGTAGGATCCAACAAAGAAAGACACGCACACTCAGCCAGGAAGCCAGGCAGATCTCGAGAGCATCCACAGGTAGCAGAGATTAGCTGCTGTTGGCCGGGTGCAGCCTTGGGCCTCAGAGGCCTGACAAATGGCCGAGAACAAGGATAGCAACTTGGCATCCTTGCGTTTATATTGCCTCTGCCCCATTGGCTACTTTAAGCTTTAGGTCAGATCCCTGCTTAAGTCTGTATTTAAGAAGTGTTCGCCTAAAACTGGTAACACCCCCCCCCCACACACACACATTCTGCAAGGCTGAAGAGTAACTAAGGTATGGTTTAATAATCAACAAATTGTCAACTGCCAGATTTTTGTGTATGTGATTTAATTTTTATCAATTCTTTGAGAATTTCACACGTCCATACAATGTATTTGATCATACTCACCCCTGACCCCTCCTCTCCTAACTCCTCCCAGTTACACCTTAACCCTCATCTCCTCCGAACTCTGTGTCTTCTTTTTTTTTAAATATCTATTTTTATTTGTAAATATGTATGTGTGTGTGCCTATGTATGTGCACTTGACTACAGGTGCCCAAGGGGCACAAAGGTATCGAATCCTCTAGAACTTGTGTTACAGGTGGTTGTGAGCCACCTGACTATCAGTGCTGGGAACCGAAAGTGGTTCCTCTGCTCCAAAACTCTGAGCCATCTCTCCAGCCCACTCCCACCATTTTGAGAACCCACCAGGCCTAGATCGTGCTGCCCATTTATACACTTATGCGTGCGGAATCATTTTCGGGAACATGCTTAACCTGCCAAGAGCCACATTCTTAAAGGAAGCAGACTCTCCCTCCAACTGCCAATATCTGCCGCTTGGGAGCCTTCTTCCCTGGCCCCCTGGAATGTTAACTGACGAGCTCTTGCATGAGCAACACTTTTAAATTAATATCTCTCTGCTCATAGATGAGTGTAGCTCAGGCCTCATCAGAGGAGCTGCTCTGTGCAGTGGACCATGGTTAATGCAGAAACACAGCTGCAGAGAAGTGCAGAGAAGTGTCTGTGGAGCCCAGCCACAAGCGGGATGTCTGGATCATAGGCTGCCCCAGTCCCCAAGACATAATAACCATGTGAGGTCTTGGTGGGGGCAGGGAGCTATCACAATCACCCAGACCACTTTTGGTCCTTTCTTATATAGCCTGAAGTCCTTCTTGACGTCTTAAGGGCAAGTCTAGGATGCTGGTCCCTGTGGCAGGATATTTGATCCTACTGTGAAACCCAAGTTTGTGTTATTTACTGAAGAAAAAAAGAACCTGTTTCTAGTTGTGGTGTGACTCAGCCCTTAATACCTACTTTTAATCCATCTGGCTGAATACAGACACACTCTTAGCATACACCTTTAATCCCAAACAATGAAGGTAAAAGTAGTTTGTAGAAGGAAGCAGCCCTGTTTGAAAGTGATGCCTAATTGAGTGTCAGACAAAGTGATGAATCAGAGAAAGATTTGACAGAATAGGATATGCCCAAGCCTCACGAGAGAGGAAAAAGAGGCTACTTAAGAGAGAGCAGCAGCAGCAACACCAGAAATAGCAGGAGAGAGAGAGAGAGAGAGAGAGAGAGAGAGAGAGAGAGAGAGAGAGAGAGAGAGAGACAGAGAGAGAGAAAGACAGAGAGGTTGAAGAGAGAATAAGCTACATACAGATGAAGACAGAATGAGTCAGAGGATGAGCAAGAGCCAGAAGATTAGAACATACTCCCAAAGTCAGTCTTGAGAGCCCTAACCTACTCCATCTTGGGAACGGACTCCATCTTAAAAGAGAAAAGCCTGAGAACTTGGCCTGCAGCTGAACCCAAGCTGTACCCAGGAAGGACCCCCACAGCTTGTCCTTGGCCAGAGTTACTCCCTAGCTACTCCCTAGCAACAGTTAATCAAAGATTAGTCTGATTGTTTCAGATGTACTTTCAGACCATTTGTGATTGTATACAGTCTTGCTTCAGAGCACCCACCTGTGGGCATACAATAGTTATTCAATTAGATGCTTGCCAGGCTACGCTCCCCTTGCTTGCTCACCATTTCCTATACATAAAGCCTTATCCCCCTAAGAGCTCAGGACTGCAGCCTCCCATTCTGCCTTCAGAGATGTGTGCAGAGATTTACAAGTTCGAGCTTGTAAAACAAAGACCTTAACGTGACTGCATCAGAAATAAGCTCCTTGGTGGTCTTTTGGGGTTCAAAAATGCTTCCAGGCACAACAGTAGGAGACCAAGCAGAGCAATTTAGGAGAGGCTGATCCAGAGATGGCAGATTGAACCAGTCAGCTTGGAGAGGAGTTGGAGTCAGAACAGCTGAGTAGAATCAGCCAGCCAGAGGTCAGAAAAAGCTAGAAAGGGTGAGCTTATTCAGCAGTACAGCTCAGAGGCTGAAAATATCTAGGCCTAGAGAAGAGACTAGGAGCTTCCAGGATTAGGCCTAGGTTAGCAGTCAGAGGTTGTGAGCCTCCAAGACAACAATTACTCAGGAGAATAAAAAAGTACATTTACAGGGCCCTACACTTGCTTCCTATATGCTGAACAAACTCATTTTCTGCTCCCATTACTGTTGTATCCTCTTTGGACATTTTGGGAAGGTGGCTGGCTGAGCCTGGTCCACTGGGACCGACAGAATCAGACTTCTGCCTTGTGATTCTAGGATTTCAACACTTTTCCTTCAAGTGTTTTCTAGCAGTTGGGCTGTCACTACATTAAGGACACATCTCAAGTCCCTTTGATCAAAAACAATCCTCCAGTTATGATTTTACTGCCACCGTATTGTTGAGGACAGGAAGGGAATATACTAGTGACTTGGGCTCTCCAAGTAATTTTACCTGATAACTTAATAAGTGAGTACTGTAGTCTACCTGACTTTTTCTTTTCTTTTTCTGTTTATTTTTCTGTTTAAAAGCAGTAAATACACCCATACAACCTCTTGGGAAATCAATTCATTGGCCTTTCCACCCTGAGATGGCATCCTATTAATAATAATATTACCCAGTTTTATAGATGAGGAAACTGAGGTTTACACAGAATTTTATGGAGCCAGGACCCAGGTTTGTGTGGTTCTCGAGTCTATGCCATTTACTTGAAATAATCAAGAAGAGATACATTTTTAAAAAGTCATTTGATTGTTGAATTTTCATCAAATAGTGTGAACTTACTTCTATTTATGGAATTTTCAAACTCAAGTGGTCCACTTGTTCATTCATGAGTCATCCATTCATCCATTCATCCATCCATCCATCCACCCATTCATCCATCCATCCATCCATCCATCCATCCATCCATCAATCCATCCTTTACAAACATTATTGAGTATCATGCCTAATAGAAGGCACAAAGAATGCAAACTCTTGCCTTTAAGAGTTTTTTTTTCAGCCTAAAGAGTTGTCATAAGATACTCATAGGATTCGCAAGATAGTCCAGCAGGTAAAAGCACCGCCACCAAGCCTGACAACCTAGTTCAATCCCAGTATTCAAAGGATGGTAGCTACATAGAACCAAGTCCCCCAAGTCCCATATGTGTTTTGTGCACATGCATGAGCATGCACACACACACACACACACACACACACACACCTCCTTTAGCAAACACACACACATGAAATAAAAATAAATAAATGCAAAATAAATAAAAAGACACCCATAGTACTAACACTACAAGTTCTGTTTCACACATGAAATTATTGACATCATACCACGTCTCCTCTTTCAAAACTGGCTTTATGAGATTTCTTTCCGCCCCGGGCTCTGCTACCAGACTGAATGAGCTCATAAACGACCTACTCAACACTGTAAAGGAAGACAGGCTTTGTCTCTGCTGCCCAGCACACATCAGCTCAGTGGTCACTGCATCTCACATTTCCTCTTACCTAAGTCATCCACTAACCCTATGCTATCCAGACAGTTTGATAGAACACATGTGGATCTGAGACACTGTCTAATCATAGCACTGTGTGCCCATGATTACAGCCATGGAAATACTACCCAAGTCTGGACCAGTAAGGAGAGGCCCAAAAGTTGAGCTTGAGCAGTTGGGAAAAGAGGAAAAGAGGAGAAGAGGAAAAGAGAGCCTCTTTTTATTTTCATGATAGTCTTGGAGCAAAAGGGACAAAAGCTGAGAGTTTCCCTACCTTTGGAGAAAAGCTTGTCTGAGATTGGAACTAATGCAGAGCAGAACAGAGCTGAGCTGACATCTGGAGGGTCCAAATCCCAGTAGCCACCTATGAACTCATGGATGTAGCTGGACCAGAAGCTAAATTATCTTTTCGTCTGTTAGTAACAAAGCTACTACATTCATTTTTTAACGATGCCATTTGACTTGGATTTTCTGTCCATTGTAAACACGAGAGACTGAGTACCTGGTGTCAGGTACTGAGTCACTTGTCTCCATTGACCCTGATCCTATTTAGTCACAGACTTCCTAGGGCCTTCCAGCTGGTTCTCAACCCGAGTCATGCCACCTCCAAAGTCATTAATTCAAACTTCCCACTAACTACAGCCTCTTCCTCGCTGTTTCTTCAACTGGACCCACCGGCACCTACACAAACATTATTTTCTAAATCACTGACTTTCTCTCTTTCTCTCTTCCTTTGTGGTCTAACTTCATGGTGCATCTCATTACTCTTTTCATAAATCTTGTTCTCTGTTGTCTGCCTTTTTAATGTGTGCCAACCCTGAAAGAACTCGTCTAAGTAGCGGAGGACTGTTGGGAGAAGTCTCACAATGGAGCAGATTGATATCACTATGAACTTACAAACTCCAATGCTAAATAATCCTTCAAAACTACCCAGCAACTCCTACATCCCCCCAGCCATCTTCTACTTCCAAGATACAAAATTACTAGTCCTGTACGTCATCATTCGCTTCGAACTCCCAAATTCTACTATTGCCTTGCTTTTCCCATCTTGAGACTTACTTTTCTGGATGTATACGTGGTGTGCCTGCATGTGTTTTCTCCTATGTGTGAGTGCATGTGCATGTGCATGTATAGCATCCAAAAACTTAAATTAGGTATCTTCCTCAGTGTAACAGGCTCTCAGACCTAAGGAGGCCCCAGACTTAGCAAAACTAACTCCATAATGGATGTACCATTAAGGTCATAAAACTCAGCGTGCAGACAGCACCACCAGCTCCCACAAAAACAAAGACCTAAAGTGTCAAAGTCCACAGTTCTGGGAAAGTCTCAAAATGTACCTCGATTTTTTTTTCCTTCTGTAGTTTCACTTCTGGCTAACTGTTCTTGTTTACTGAAGTTCGACTCAGGATATGGTTTTTGTACTTAGGAGGCTCATCGTTAGAAAGGCTTGTGGCTACACTCAGATCTTGACCACTCAGTATAATTACCACGGGGCTAACGAAGACTTTCCATTGGTTTAAACCCGTGTCTGATCGGTCTTCTCTGGTGGATACCCTGCAACACTCAGTTGCTCTCCATTTTATTTATTGAGGCAGGGTCTCAGTTGATTCCATACTTGCCCATCAGCTAGACTAGCTAACTGGCTTGCCCCGGGAACCGCCGCCCCCCCCCCCCCCCCCGTTTCTGCATCCTGGGTTCTGGGATTACAGACAGGTGACACTGGGCTCTGGTCCTCACATGTGTAGCAGCCCACTGAGCCAGCTCCTTTTGTTTTTAATTTAGATTTTATCTGTATGCACAGACATACATGCCTGCACGTGCATCCCTGGAGCCCATGGAAGACAGAAACGGGGAGTTTGACCTTTTGAAACTGGAGTCATACAGATGTAAGCCACTGTGTGAGTGCTGGGAATTCAACCTGAGCATCTGGAAGAGCTCATAACCACTGAGCCATCTCTCCAGACCCAGGAACTTCACTTTGAGAACCTTCCTCTTTCTCCTCCTCACCGCCCCCCCCCCGCCACCCCCAAATTCTGGAGGAAACTGAGGAGTAACTTTTCAGTCTCAGGTAACTTGTGTATAAAAATTCTTTTAACCTCGTGTTTGCACTTCATTAGCACGGCCATTACACAGGTCTGATAAGCCAGGAAGATTGACAGCGCTCTGTTGAGAAAGAAGGTGTTATGTTTTGGATCTATTTATTTAAAAGCTTATCTTACCCCAGTGGATTCTTCCACGTGCAAGGAAATAACTTGAATCAGGACCAGGGTGGGAAGCACTGCGGGTCACACCTGCTTCATCTTTGACGGGACAGGATCTCACAGCGCCAACGGTGTGTGCCTCCATGGCCCACACATTGTGTTTGTTTGTTTTTCCTTCCAATATTCCAGGTGTGGTGTCCCATAACTGTAATTCCAGCGCTTGGAAGGCTGAGGCAGGAGAATTGCCTCAACAAAAAACTCTTATCTCAAAAACAAAATAAAACAAAATGCCCTACTTTAAAACAACAACAACAACACAACTTATCTGGAGGCCTGGAGAGAGGCTGTAAGAGGGCTTTCTGCCCAGTGGAGGACTGGAATTCTGTTCTCAGCATCCATACTGACTGGCTCGCGACTGCTGAGAACTCCAAGCTCCAGGGGACTTGACAGTCAGATCTAGTCTCTGCAGAGGAAGGTAAGAGAGGGAGAGGAAAGAGAAGAAGAGGGAGAGAGGGAGAGGGGAGAAGGGAGGGAGAGGAAGAGATTAAAAATAAATATTTAAAAGTGTCTTATCAAACAGTGTAGCTGTCTTATCAACACTTCTGTCTGGTTCTCGTGCTATGACCCCACCCCAAAAGAACAATGAGTTTCACAATGAGACTTGTTTTCAACAAACAAACAATCGACAGAAACCACACAAAAAAATTCTCCTTAAGAAGGTGTAAATGAAGGATCTTATACGGTCTTTGGTCCTTCTAAAATAGCCTTTTCCTGTTCATCTGCACAGTTTTCAATTACATTTCATAGTTTCCACGCTATTCTCAAACGGACAGTTAATGTTATTTACTTCTTTGTCTGTGGCGCCATTTGAAATTTAAAAATTCTTATCGCCACAATTTTTTTTTGTTGTTTCAGCCATTCTTTGTAGGAAAAACTTTATTTTGATACCAGGATCTTCTATAGTTTAATATTAACATTATTTATTTGTTTGTTTGTTTGTTTTACAAAGAGAAGTGACACTCTCTCATGTAGTTAAACAAGATGTGGGCCTTTCAGTAAAGACAACAATGCAAGACAGACCCTTTGTGTCTGAAGATACAGATAAGATAATAAACAAGTTTTGAACACTTTTTTTTTTTGGACACCTCTTAGAAGCAGAAAAGATTTGATGATGATGATGATGATGATGGTGGTGGTGGTGGTGGTGGAATTGTACCTTTCATTTAAAATGATATAGAAGAATAATCTAAAGTTTTGTTTGCTTGTAGGGCCAGAGAAATGGCTTAGAGGGTAAGAGTGTTTGCTGTACAAGCAAATTCAGCTCTCAGCTCCCAGGTGGAAAGCCAGATACAACTGTGCATGTGCCTGTAGCCCCAGCACTGTGGGACATGGAGACAGGAACAGTGCTGGAAAGAAATCAGAGAGTGATAGAGGAAGACACCCAGTGTCTTCTCCTGGCTTCCTCATGCATGCAGGAGAGTGTGCCTGAACACACACGCACACACACACACACACACACACACACACACACACAGATACATACACACACACACACAGATACACACAGACACACACACAGACAGAGATACACACAGACAGAGATACACACAGACACACACAGACACACACACAGACAGAGATACACACAGACACACACACACACACACAGATACACACAGACACACACACACTCACACACACAGAGTCATCTCTTTGGGCCCTTTCTTTCTTTAAGGTGCTGCAGCTATCTGGGGTTCACGCCTGACTTCTTTCAGCATCCTAAACCGCTTTTCAATCAAGCAGCGAGGCGTTCTCCCCTCTCTGCATAAAGCATCTTTTCCTTCCCGTTAATTCCTTCCCGTCAACAGGATGTACAGCTGTGGCTGAGTGTGAGCTCTGAAGGACTCAGGTGCTTGGTAGCTTAGTGCTTAGTACCCGGGCAACCTTAAGAACTCTCCTATCGTGTTTTTCTTATCCGTAAAATAAGACTAATATTAAAATTCATATTGAGAGCTGTCAGGATACAATCATTAGTGCATGACATGTTTCAAACAGACCACTAAATGTTGGTTTCTGTTATTAGTAGCCCGATGCACTTTCTAGTCTTCGGGCTGTAGGTTGAACTCTCTGTGGTCTGTTTTCATACTACAGTCGTGGCGCTGGAACACCAACTCGATATTTCATGCTCATCTTACTCTCTAGAAGCTTTGGCTGGTTCCAGAGCAGCTTAATCTACATTGCCAACCGAGATTGCTCTGCTCAGTCCCGAGGAAGAGGATTACTCTCCAGGCCATTTAAGAACCTAAAGACTAATGGTTTTTAAACAGGAAGGAAGGATTACGTGAATGGCATGGACGGGTTCAGCAGTCGAGGACTTGAAAGACTCCAATTGGAACAGATTGGATTTGTTCGTTGTGGTCCCAGAAGAAAGCTAGGGCCACGGGATGTGCAGTTTGGTTTGGTCTAAGGAAAGAACGTCTAACAGTGATTTCTGAGCCTGGCTTAGTACTACCACCAGTTTCTCTCTCTTGAGCAGTGCAAAGTAATCTCCCAACTTGTTTCTTGCATTTCGCGCATGTGCGTGCGTGCGTGCGTGCGTGCGTGCGTGCGTGCGTGCGTGTGTGTGTGTGTGTGTGTGTGTGTGTGTGGTGTGCACACACGAGAATGTGCACACAGGAGGAGAGTAGAATAAGAAGTCAGGAGTCCCTCTCTGTCACCATTCCCTACTTTCTTGAGACAAGGCCCTCACTGAACTGGAAGCTCTCCCTTTTGGCTAGACTGGCAGGCTAGTTAGCTGTTGTGATCTGTCTCTCCCTCCCCACCCAGGTGATGGGGTTGTGGGCACATGTAGCCATGACAGCTTTTTATATGCATCCTGGGGATTTGGACTCATGTGCCCATGCTTGCAATCAAGCACTCTTTCTTACTCATCGACTTATCTCCTTGACCCCTCAGACTTTTTCTTACTGTTTACATGGAGCATACAGTCCCTGACTCATAGTGACTGTCCCTCTTCAATACATTAAACCACACTGCAGCCCAAGTCATTTTGTCAAAGCATAGGCAAGATCCTGCTATTTCTCTGGGTATGCCCCTTTGAAGACTGCCAGCTATCTTTGGAATAAGGTCCAAATTCATATATTCCAACAAGGCTTGCCTGACCTGAGGCTCCCTGCTTCTCTAACCTCAACTCAATGACACTTCCTTACTGTTCTCTGCAGTTTACTACCCAGACGCCTTCAGAACCTCAGAGCACCTTTTCATCTCTGTTATGACGCTCCATTTCCATTGTCCCCATGAGTATACCCTTTCCCTCAGGCAATAACCTTCCCGTTCTCAAGGGCAACGCCCTTGAACATCCCAGTCCCTGCGATGCTGTCCCAGTGGTATTTCTCATTTCCACTGTTATAAATCAATGATATTTGTATGACTTCTTTCTTGTTCTTTCAATAATATTTTTAATTTATTCTTTGAAAATGCTATGAGTGAATATAATGTATTTTAACCATATTTACCTCTTCTACTCCTTCTGTAAGTAACTTGTCTTCCCAACACGTCTCTCCTACTTTAATTTTTTTTTAATGTATGGCAAACTCACTGAAGTTAATTAGGGTTGGTTGCATGTGTGTGGGTGTGGGGTTATTTATTGGATTCTGGAAAATGTACAACCTTAAAAAAATGGTCACAACCCTAAAGAAGATGATAACCTCCTACCCCCACCCTAAGTAGCCATTAGCTACCATTAGCTCACAACTATTAGCTCACAACCGTTAGTAATGGCTGTGAGCCCAGAACCCTAAAGAGGAATGGCACTCCCCCACCCCAAGTATCCATTAACTAGCACTAGCTCCTCAGCTAGGGGTGGGATCGCAGATGCCCCTCCCTTATCCTTGATGGAATATCAGAGGCTCAGTGTTGTGCAGGTCTTGTGCAAACTTAACCATAGCCGCTGTGGATTCAAGGGTCTGACGGCCACATGATGTCCAGAAGACAGGATTTCACAGCGCTCCTCCCCATCCTCTGGCTCCGTTCTGCTTCCTCTTCCCCTGAGCCTTGGGTGAGGGGCGGGTCGGTGAGATATGGTTGGCTCTCTTAGAGTTAAGTACAACAGACTGTTTGCTCTCAGCACTTTCTCCAGTTATGACTACTCAGCACCAACCACTGCCCACTATATGAGTTCTTGAGTGATGCTTGTCAGGTCCATGAATACTGAGAACATGTCTTTTTCTTATTATCTCCACTTGAACTTCTTCACAGAACACAGAACCACCTGCACGATGAGTCCTGGAAGAGAGGCATGAAGGATGACTGGGCAGCCTCCATTAACTGGGAATTGTACTTCTGCCAATGCGTGTTTTAAGCTGAGATTAAGTACACCCAAGACTTCTTTGAGAATCTGGTTCTATAATCGCAAGACCTTTCTAATGAAGAGTTACTTGGCTCAGAAGATGATAGAGCCCTTACTGAATCCCTGCAAGCAGCTTTCGTACCAGTGCCACATGGTGTAGTAAAAAACTGCCGAGCAGCCGGGCGGTGGTGGCGCACGCCTTTAATCCTAGCACTTGGGAGGCAGAGGCAGGCGGATTTCTGAGTTCGAGGCCAGCCTGGTCTACAGAGCAAGTTCCAGGGCAGCCAGGGCTACACAGAGAAACCCTGTCTCGAAAAACCAAAAAAACAAAACAAAACAAAAAAAAACAAAACAAAAAAAAAAAAAAAACTGCCCGAGCGCCACCTAGTGAGTGGGAGGGGGATAAGCGTCTTTCCTTGTCTGTCTCTAGGCTGCTCGCTCACACAGCGCCTGCGCGGGATTGTGCAACGCGCAAATCTGGCCCTTAGGAAGGTCACAATTTTTTGGTAAATATGGATGAACAAAAGCTCCAAGGCATGTGTGGTAAGATATACTGGAGCTGTGTTTTCCGGAAGAGCATGGTGTAGTATGATTTAGGGTAGGATTTAAGCCTCAGAGAAAAAAATGACTTCCTAGGAGAGAGCAGTGTTTAGCTTTTTGAATGTTTTGAACTTTTTTTTTGAGACAGGGTTTCTCTGTGTAGCCCTGGCTGTCCTGAAACTCACTGTGTAGACCAGGCTGGCCTCGAACTCAGAAATCCTCCTGCCTCTGCCTCCCAAGTGCTGGGATTAAAGGCGTGCGCCACCACCGCCCAGCTGTTTTGAATTTTTAAACTACTCAAAAATAAGTACTTTTCTGTTTAACAGGTCTTGGGGAAAGAATTTTTGTGCAATCCAGTTTTAGAGAAGAATTACCTCTCTAAAAATTTTGTGTGTGTGTGTGTGTGTGTGTGTGTGTGTGTGTGTGTGTTGCATAAGAGTGTTTTTGCTTATGTGTGTTTTTGCACTATGTGCATTCAGTGCCCGTGGAGGCCAGAAGAGGGCATTACATCCCTGGAACTGGAGTTACAGGTGGTTGCAAGCCTCTATATGGGTGACCGAGTTCTCTGGAAGAGTAGCAAATGCCCTTAACCACTAAGCAATCTTTCCAGGCCCCCCAAATGTATCCTTTTCACCACAAAATGAAGATCTTTAATTGCTAGTAGAAATCAGATTATTTATTTATTTACCTATTTTTATTGTCTTGTCTTGCTGGGGAACTGACTGCTAAGCAATATCTTCACCTCTAAAATCAGAGATTCCTGGACTGACAACTTGGCTCAACCGGTAAAGGTGCTTGGTGTACAAATGTGGTGATCTGAGTTCAGTGCCCCGGAATCTCCATGAAGATAGAAGGCAACAGACTCCATAAAACTGTCATATGACCTCTGCATTCATTCCATGGCCCGCGTGCTCTCAGACACATATCTTGCCCATACATACAATCATAATAAGTAAAAATGTTAAAGGGAGATACTCAGTGGGGGTCTGGGGTATTTAAAAATCCTCCATAGGCTGGGGAGATGGCTTTACAAGTATGAGGACCTGCGTTTGGATTCCCCCAAACTTGGCATATGGAGATAGACCTGTCATCCAACAATAGTGAGATGGGAGGTGGGCACAGGTGAACATCTGCTCTTGGCACATTAACAGATGAGTGGAGACTCAAGAAAAGATGTAAGACACCTGAGGAATGACACCCTCAGCTGTCCTTTGACTTCTGCCCTGTAATGTGCATGTAAGTACCTGTGCCCACTAAAAGGTCCGCAAGCCCATCCCAAACCTTCCGCATCCAGTAAACAGTCATCTCGTCATAGCATCAACCAAACGAAACCTCTTTATCTGAATTGTTTCTTCTCTCTTTGTGTTGTGCTCATGGGAAGAGTAGCAGTGTGGACCAGAGAAGACAGCACCCTTCAAGTCCTCAGTGACCTTCTCTTATCTTCACAACGGATGTAGGATATTGATTAACACAGTGGACATTCTAATTTAAGAATCAAGACCATGCATGTGACTCCTGGCATATCAAGAAGTGTTTTAATAATTGAGCCATGATTAGTGAGGACACTGTATACAGACAGGAGGGAGGAGAGATTCAGTGGTCCTTCTTTTCCTCCTTGCAACATATTTTGATCTTATCTTACCTGGCCCCACAGCCACCAATACCATTGACAGGCTTTTGAAGTCTTGGACCAGTAAGCTCAGTATGACCATTCAGGGACCATCCCCCCAAAAGTCATCTGTTTATAGCTTGGAAATGTCCCACGGTGACCCACATTCTCTGGGAAGCCTGTATACTTGAAGTGGAAGCTACATTTAATTAATATTCATTCTCACTCTGTGCATGCAAGGCCATATAAAACATTTCTGCATTTAATTGGTCAAGACTTTCTACATAGTTCAAATAGTATACAATGTATCTTCTGAAGTCTATTATACATCGTGAGTTTTGTTAGATATAATAAAACAAAAAATGATTTGAGTATTAACATGGTAGGTTTTCAAGTTCAGCATTTCTGTGCAAGTGTTTTGTAATTTTCTCACATGCTTAATCAGACATTTTGAAAATTCTTACAATTAATTAAGGGCAGAAACGTTTTAGTCTAGATGCTGAATCAGTGTACAACCCTATGATGCAGAGGAAAAAAAAATCCCTCTTGTGGGAATTATTGTATTAGTTCACACTACTTCAGATTTTTTTGGTAGTAAACATCTACTTGGTAAGTAGAAAATTCAAGACAATGATTAAATGAGTTTTCCACAGATGGTGGCAATTTGGAGACATCTCAGACCATACAGGCATTCCAAATCAACAATGATCAGTGATCTATTGCTGTTTTATAGATAGAGAGATGTTAATACTAGTCCACCATGAAAAACTGAGTATGATGGTCTAATTTGATCAACAGGCTAGGATGAGAAATATTTCAAGTTTAATGCTATATTTTATGCCTAAAGAGGTTTTTGTGCTGCAGTAATAATACATTTGTAATATTATATATATACCATATGTATATATATGCTATATAATGTATAGTCTCTTATATAAACATCTGACTGAAGAAAAAAAACATATCAAGTAGGGACATAGCTGGGTAGAAGAGTGCTTGCCTTGCATGTGCAGGGCCCTGAGTTCGATCCCCAGAACCACAAAAACTTGTTAAATTGTAGAACCATATAATAAATTCATCTCCAGGCTTTTTGATGGGGATATGAAGCCAAGTAGATACTTAGATATACTTAGATCTCCATGTCTTGATTCAGTCATATCTGGAATGGCTCAGAGTCTGGGGGTCTGTTGGGAAGGGATGGCATCCAGACCGAAGGCACCATGCAAGATCTGCACAACCACCTCTTCTCCTACCTGGACAGGGCGAGAAGACAGGACACTGAGAACAAGAGGCTGGAGAACCAACTCTAGGAGCTTCTGGAGAAGAGAGAGTGTTGGGGGTCAAGAACTGGGGCACGTCTTCAAGACCAATCGAAGGTCCAGGCCTTGGTGAATTCTGTGAACTTTCCCCCATCATCTATAGATCAAAAATGCTCGCCTTGCTACTGGTGATCTTAGAGTCGAGTATGAGACAAAATTGTCCATGCGCCAGTCTGGAGCGGCATCCATGGACTTGGAAGGTCACTGGTGATACCAACAGCAGGAGGCTGCTGTGGTTTAGAGATGGAAACTTAAGCTCTCAAGGAGGAGCTGACATTTGTAAAGAAGAACCCTGGCATAACATGGGGAGGAGTTAATGGTCTAGAGACCATGTGGTGGTTTGAATGAGAAATGTCGGCCATAGGCTAGGGTATTTGAATTCTTGGTCTCCCCCGCCCTCCCCAGTTGATGGAGCTGTTTGGAGAGAGTTAGGAGGTGTGGTCTTGCTGGGAAAAGTGTGTTACTGGTGGGCTCTGAGAGCTTAAATCCCCATTCTACCTCCAGTTCTCACCCCCTGCTTCATACTTGCATTTGAAGAAGGTAGCACTCAGCTCCCACTCCTGCCACATCTGCCACTTGCTGCCGTACTTTGTCCTATGATGAACTCTTATTCCTCTGGAATTGAAAGCCCAAATAAACTCTTCCATAGTTTGCCGTGGTCACGGTGTTTTACCACAGCAATAGAAAAATGGTCAATAGAGTCTAGACATCCAGTTCTGGATCATGGAAATGTATGATCTCAGATCTCATAACCTCAACAAGACTATGGCAACACCAGGACTCAACATGACAGCTGGCTTAGAAGAAATGAAAGAAAATGGACATGTACTGACCCTGGTAGTCTGGGGAGAGCATCAGAGGGCGCACCAGAGGAGTCATCACTCAGGCTTCCAAGATCAGAGATGCCAAAATGACAATTCGGATGCATCTTCCAAGTCTTGATTCCATGAGAAATTGGAAAGCCAATTTGGAGAACAGTCTGAGGGAAATGGAGGCCTGTTATGCTACATACATGGACCAACTTGGTCCTGCTGCACCTGGAGTTGAAGCCAGCAAAGACATAGACAAAGGATCAGCACCAGACCCAGGAGTACCTGTCTTGTGAACATCAAGATCAGATTGAAGGCTGAGATCGATAGCTATCACTGGTTGCTGGAAACCCAAGGAGGCCATTAGTCGCCATGATGTCTTGGAAAAGCAGCAACTTCATGCAGACCAACTACAGGACCATCCACACAAAGTGATTTCCGAGACCAGTGATACCAAAGTTCTGGGGCTCTGAGACAGAGAAGCAGGGTACTACTCTAGAGGGTACTACCCTAGAGGGTCCCCTGTAGGGACCGAGGTGGCAAGTCCCATATAGGTATGTATGTCTATATTATCATCCATTTACTCATTAAGTCACACTTACTGTGTATGTAGGCGTGTGCACATTTGTGGAGTTCAGATGACAACTTTTTGTGTACTTTTCTCAGGCATCTTCCACCTTCTCTGGGATAGTTTCTCACAGGCCTGGAGATTTTCAGGTTGACCACCAGATGTCACTGTTGTAAAGTATATGTTTCGTCAGATTATTATCAAAAGACTTATGGGGTTGCTTGAAAAAAATATTGTGGAAACCGGATTGTGTGTGGGTGCACTCACCCTGCTTGGTGGCTTGACAAGTGATCAAGCACCCTTTTGGGCAGTGGTGGGTGGATGGGGTGGCTCGATTCCAGCGATGCCTACACAGCCAGGCGTCTTGAGAGCTGCAGATTTCTTCATGGCCCTGGACTCACACTGCCTGGAGCAGCCTGGGGTGCTATACAAACCGGATACCCCTGGGTGCGACCCTGGTAACTTGGTGCTACATCCTATCCCTGTCCCTGGGTTCTTGAACAGCCTGTGTTCCTGGGTCCCAGGAATCTGAACACAAAAACATCATCAGCTGCTGGATGGTCAAAGAGGCCAGGCACCCAAGGAGGAGACCACAACTGCTGGTGCCTGTTTTCCATCCTTCATGCTAGACTTTGGAACAGCCATGTTGCCAATCCAGTTCCTGAGACTCAGGCTCATAACACAAAGCCCCAGCAACTGCCCCTTGATTGCTGAAGCCAGCCAGAGACCTTGGTTAGGCCACTTGACCCTGAACAGGTGGCTACTGTGGAAACCTTAAAGCTACTTGCTGGCAGTGGCCCACAGATCTGAATCTACCTGGCGGCACCCTGGTTCCTGGCCACAGGTGGTTTGAGACTCCCTGATATTCCCACCAGGAGACACTCTGAGTGGCCTGGCTCCGCCCGGCCCTTCACTGGCTCTCCACTGACAACTACAGAAACAGCTGAGCAGTCTGAGAACAACGCCTTTGTCTTTTTCTTCTCATGCATCTAGACAGAACATCTGGTGTATGGGGACTTCTCGGGAACAAATGAAGTTGCAACCATTGAAACAGGACACCAAGACTCAGTGGAGGTGAAGGGAAAGGCAGGCATGCCCATCTGCATCTGCAGATGGAGTGCTATAGAGCCCGGGGTGAGACGGTGGAAGGACACAAAGGCTGCGCCTTTCAGAACTGCCCTGGCGTCTTGATAACCGAGGGAAATCGAGTGACAGGACCCCCCAGATAGCCACATGAAGTTTACTCTCCTCAGCAAGACAGCTCTGACCCATTCTGTGAAGTGGCTACATGTGAAGCAGCTGGTGCTGTGGACCCCCCCCCCCCAATGGATGCAGCTGGAAATGTCAAGGTTTCCTAGCTAACTGGAAAGCGGGGGGGGGGGGGAAGGGCGGGGGGGCGGGGGGACGGGGTAGGGTCACTGTTAACCTGCATTCTCTCCCAGTGTAGATCTCTCTGTGGGGAGGAACAAAATGGCAACTACTCTGTTTCCAGGAGTGCTATATTCTCTGTTACACCTAGATTAGGGTGTGAACTAATTCAAGAACTGTCAGAGTACACTCTTAGATTTGTACAGTAGACACTGGTGACTTGTGAGATCTTCACACCTTTAACCTGTAGGCCCTCGTCCAAGGACGGACACGTCCTGCAATGCTGGAGGCTATTGTTTATAGAAGATATCAAGCCAAGCGTTTTTTTTCCGCTTCCCCAAACAAGTTTGGTTGACCCAGCTGTACCGGATGTGCTTGATCACCTGCAGGTAGGAGGTGCATGAGCAGGAAGTACATGAGCAGGAAGTACAGCAGGATATATGCTTGCCTTTGATTGGACCTGATGGGTAATATGGTGGGCTTTATGGATTTGCCTTTACGAGCCTCTGTAAAATGTGACTCATGGTCATATTCTGGGAATCCTGGACTGGACCTGGCCAGAGACGGTCATCCTGGCCAGCATTTTCTTAAAGCTTGTTTCAAATTTGACTCAAAAATTATGGACTGGTTTTCCTCATTCAGTTTTCAAGATCAACAGTGGTTCAAATGATAAATGTCCTCCCAAGGCCCCCGTGTATTTGAACACTTGCTCCCCCCCCACCCCCGTGGTGGTGCACTTTGGGGAGGTTATGTAGCCTTTAGGAGGCGCAGCCAGTGGGGGTGGGCTTTGAGGGTTCATAGCCCCGCCCTGTGCTTTGCTTCCTGTGTGCAGATGGGAATGTAATCGGTCTTCTTCCTGCTCCGGCCACTGCTCCCGCTGCCACGCCTTCTCCACCACCATGGACTCTAACTTCTGGAAACATAAGCCAAATGCAATCTTCTGTCTATAAATTGCCTCAGTTGTGGTGTTTTAGCACAGCTCCAGGAATCTAACGAATACAGTCTTCCCAGGTAAAAATCTGTCAGATGTCAGGCAGTTTGAGATGGGGATGAATATTCTTGGGGAACAACTCTCATCAGCATGTCTATACATCTTCTGGTGGCTGGTGTCCCAGGCCATATTTTCAAGGATGCTTATATGACAAACCACCTGGAAAGAAAGAGAAGACTTTCCTCTGGGTGTAGAGAGCAGGTATGTTTCCTGACCAAGACAATAAAGATAATGGTTTAACAGCGTCCCCTGGCAGTTCAGAAGTCATTTCATACTTGATGTCTGACCCGAACTCTCCTAGTTTCTGAAGTTCTCTTTTCAGCTGATATCGATGCCACGCCCATCTTTTCCTTTCCAGTTGTGCGGACCAGAGATCTGAGATATCATTCTTTGTCCTCATTCTCTGCCACACACCCTCCCCATTATGAAATTCTTTTCTTTCAGAGTGTACCCCAAATCACACCACTTCTTACTGTCTCTCCTCCTACACTGGGGCCAGTCTGGACTGTGTCCTGTCTGCTTTACCAGAAGTGCTGATGGACATATTGAACCCCATGTCCAGATGGCCCTTTGCCTGACTCACAGATGACCTGGAGCTTTTGTCCTGAGACCTTTGTTGTTCTTGGCTCTTCCTCCCCTGAGGGCTTCGGGCTTTCTCTGCTTGGCTAAATCAGCCCTTGCACCCCAGCTGCCAGCTTTTGAGATTACTGTCATCCTAGTCTGGTACCACGTCCTCCGCTTTCTTTTCATCTTTGTCTGCTGCAACCCCTCTCTTCTCTTTGCTGTGAAGATTTTAGCTTTTAGAGTCTTAGTAAGGCTTCAGGAAGAAGGAAAGACAGCCACACATCCAATTTACCATTTTCAACTGGAGGCCTGTGGTGATTTCCTTTTAAAAGATTTATTTAATTCAATCTCTCTCTCTCTCTCTCTCTCTCTCTGTGTGTGTGTGTGTGTATCTGTGTGTCTGTGTAAGTTTATATGTAACGTGTGTGCAGGTGCCTGTAGAGACTAGAATATGGCATCAGATCACCTAGGAGTTACAGGTAGTTGTGAGCCAGTGCTAAGAACCAAACCCAGATCCTCTGCAAGAGTAAGTACTCTTAACCATTGAGTCATCTTTTCAGGCCCTGTGATAATTCCTTAAATATAGGTTTAAATGGTCCCCTTGTAGCTTGTTTTGATTTCCTTAGTTTCACTTACCCTTAGCTAGCTGCAGTCTGGAAATACTAAATCGAGAATTCCAGAAGTAATCTGCAAGTTCTGAATAATGTGTTATAGTATACTACCATACTTATAATATTATCTACTGTTGTTAATCTTTCAATATACCCAAGTTATTTTTTAATTTTAATTTTATTTATTTCATATCCTGACTGAAGTTTCCACTTTCTCCTCTTTTTTCCAGACTCTCTTCCTACCACCTTTCCTCTCCCTACCCCCATCCACTCCTCCTCTGTTTCTCTTCAGAAAAGGACTGGCCTTGATGGATATCAAACCAGTGATGGCATTAATATACCCAAATTCTATATTAAGCTTTATTGTGGCTACGTGCATAGAGAAAGAACACTGAGTTTGGTACTCTCCATGGCTTCTGACATTCACTGGAAGGCTTAAGGCACAACCCCATGGATAAGAGTTAGTGTTAGGATGTGGGGTGCTGGCCGCTGAGTGATAATGAGCACTGAACTTTGGCTATGGCCAGAGGAACGGGGCCGGGCTCTGTGGATCAGCCTGATACATCCTGTTCTCTCTTCATCGAGTGGCTAGCCAGGAATTGTCCATTATTCTCTCAACCAAAACCAGTTCCATTGAAAACTTTTGGAAGCCCTGTAAGACGGTTTTGAAACGGTAATTTTTGCGATCAGTAGTTAGTACTGTAGAGGGATCCCATCCAGGGACACTTTTAATTAAATTCCATCTTGGTAGAACAACATCAAAGGGACAAACTCTTCTAATCCAGGAATAGGGATTAGGAGTTATTGAATTTCATTGAGAAAATAACCTGAGAGTCCCTGGTTTGATATTTACTCTAAAGATGTATTTGACATTGATCTGACTTTCACCTACTTGGGCTAAGGTGGTTCTAGGTGCTTGAAGGGAACAGTATCAAGACTGCTTAAAAACAAACAAGTAAACTGTACCTCAAATCATTCATATTATTCAATGCCCGGTTCATTCAAGGTTCATTCAGGCTGGTTCTAGTTTGACGGCTTTGTACACCACAGGGAAGGGAGTGGGGAACAAGCAGTCACAGTGCACAGCTGTTAGAGGTAATATGTGGAAGAGAAGACCAGTGTGCCTTTCTCCAAAGGGCTGGTAGTAGAGAGTTTAGCCTTCATGGGTCACAATGCAAAACAAGGGTATGCATATACCGTCTAAATAAATACCTGGAATCTCCCAGTCATATTGGCACAAGAATACACCAATCAGCCCATGGGCCTATTAAGGGACTCCCCTGGATGCATTGGATTGACCATATGATAGAAACAGCAATAAGAATCAGTGAACAAAGACAGGCAATGCTGGAAAACTAGACTCCAGCTCCACCTGACATATAAAGCTGGAGTCCTGCTAGACTGAAGACTTTGCTATGGTTTGGATGATGCCCCTCAAAAGCTGATGTGCTCAAGACTTTGTCCATATGGTGTCACTATGAGGTCTGTGTGGAGCCTTAGGAGATCTGGGGCTCATGGGCAACCTTAGGTCGTCATGGTGAGGAAGGGATGTGAATGAAGGGCATGTGGAGCCTTAGCTTCTTCCTGATCTCTCATGAGATGGATGGTTCTCTCTGCTATGTGCTCCCATTGGGATGTGCTGCCCTTGAAGGAGGTTGAATGCAGTGGGCCATCTGAGCTAGATTCAGAATTATGAGTTCAAATAATCCCACCCTCAACTCTCTCTCTCTCTCTCTCTCTCTCTCTCTCTCTCTCTCTCTCTCTCTCTCTCTGTGTGTGTGTGTTTTGGATGGCCTGAAACTTACTATGCATGCTAGATCAGCCTTGAACTCACAGAGATCCACCTGTCTTTGCCTCCCGAGTGCTGGCATTAAAGGTGTGTGTCACCATGATCTTGTTTCTTTACATGTTAATTATCTCAGACATTTTCTTACAGTAACAAGAGACCAGTTAATAAACATTTGATGTGTTAGATAAAGCTATGAGGTTGATAATAGAAAGCATAGAACACTGTGTACAAGAAGCAATGTAAAACCTTCCACAACAAAAACTCAAAAGCTAGAAACAAATCCTGGTTCCAAACTGGTGGATCTGATCACATCAGATGCAATTGGTGTCACTGATGGACTCTCTGGGTAAAGGTAACAGTGACTGAGGAAGAGAGAACGTTCACCATATGTGAAGAGAAGTCAACTGACTACACAATTCTAAGAACTCCAGTATACCTGCCCACAAGAAAATAAAATTTTCATAAGAAAACAGTCAAGATGCTGGGCATGGTGGCACACCGCTTAATTCCTGAACTTGCGAGGCAGAGGCAAGCAGATCTTTTGAGAGTTCAAGGCCAATCTGATCTATATAGCAAGTTCCAAGCCAGCCAGGGCTACACAGAGAGAGAGCCTGTCTAAACGAACAAACTACAAAACAATTTACTAAAGGTGAAACGTCACAGTAGAGGAATGAACTCTTAAGTTTACTGCTATCTAGGAACATGCTAATCACAGCTGCATCAAGATTCCAATCTAGACTAACAAAAACGGAAGGAGGTTCTACCCAGGATGGGTGAGGTGTGGAACCACAGGAACACTCAGGAGACTTTGGTGGACATGTGAAAGGGGCAGAGTTTCTGGAGGAAATTTACTTTAACAAATTGTATTTGCTCATGTTCCGTGGTGGAGACTTTCCATTTGGCAACAGCCAAAGGCTTTCTGAAGATCCTCAAGGGGAAATGTGAATTTCACTTAATGCCACTTAGGGGGCTGGCAAGGAGTTGGAGAGCACAGGGCATATGGTTGATGTTCTGGTAGGACTCCTGGGCATCGGCTAGACACCTTGCATTTGTATCTTTTCCATCTGTCTCCCCTTTCTTCCTCTTCTCCCCTCTACCCAGTTTCTCCCCCTTCTCCCAGTCTCTTTCATTTTTGAGAGGGAGAAGATGGTCTCCCTAGACAGCCCCACTTTGACCACGACTCATAGTTCAGGTTGTCTCACACTCATGATGTATTCCAGATTGGCTCAAACTTTTGGTCCTTCTGCCTCAGTTTCCCAGACATGCATCACCATGGTTGAAGTTTTTATTTTGATTTATGAAGTCATCTTCCTTGTTGGCTTATTTGTTAGAAGTCTTTATTTTGCCAATGGCATGGTTACTCTATGGTTTGAGTACATTCATACCTTTCTATCGTCTGTCTTTAAGGGATGCTGTACCATTCATCCTTAGGAGGAGAACTTTAAACAATGTTTCTAGTCTTCATTCTCCCTTGTTCTCTTTTTATCACATTTTCCTCTACATAAAACAGCATGATATGTCGTTGTGTGGTTCGAAGAGCTGATTGCCCTTTAAGAATATTGATAAGATAGACACACCTATGGCAGCCACATCTTTCTTGCTTTGTACGGATTCCGGTTTCCATCTGGCATGGTTTTCCCTCTGCCTAGTGGCTCCCTTCAGAGTCCTGGCTGGCACGTGGTAATTTTCATAGAGAAGTTGGTCGCTATTTGTATGTCTTGATGCTAACAAAAGCATCACTTTCTATTGCTTTGCTTTCCTCCCTTTGGAAATCATATTTTTCTGTTTCTCTGTGGGCGGGTAATTTTTGAAATTAAATGTCAAACACCATGGTTGGTTCATTTACATGTCTATCAGTGTTCTTGAACTTGATAATTTCTGAGAATTTAATTATTTACAAATAAATTGATTTTATTGGATCTTGATTTTAATATTTATTAGATGGGATAAGAAAGCCATCGGGCATAGGGTGTTTAACATTCCCTTATTACTGAGAATCCCACAGGATTTAATTTGCTTTCATCAATGTAGTTAAAAGTTTGGTCATTATCTAGATTTGAGCAAGTCTGCAATGTTACCAGTGTGGCTTAACTGCTCCTCTTCATTATAAAAAAGGAAATAAAAGAAGATTACTGTCTAGAAAATAATGGGGAAATGACTTAAAAGAGAGACAAGAGAATGGAGAGGTGGCTCAGTGGTTACGAGAACTTATTGCTCTTCCAGAGGACCCAGGTTTGCTTCTCAGCAACTACAGGGCAGATCTCAACCATTCGTAACGTTAGTTCCAGGGAATCCCGTTCCCTCTTCTTGCCTCTGCAGGAAACATGCACATATGTGGTACACACATACACACACACACACACACACACACACACACACACACACACATACACAGGCAAGCACTCACACATATAAAATAAAAATAATCAAATTATTCTTTCTTTCTTCATCTTTCCTTCTTTCTTTCCTTCCTTCCTTCCTTCCTTCCTTCCTTCCTTTCTTTCTTTCTTTCTTTCTTTCTTTCTTTCTTTCTTTCTTTCTTTCTTTCTTTCTTTCTTTCCTTCTTTATCTCTCCCTCCCTCCCTTCCTTCTTTCTTTCCTTCCCTCCTCCTGTTCTTCCCTTTCCTCCTCCTTCTAAGAAAGACATAATGAACAACAACTCATCCTGTCAGACCACAGAGCCTGCATGGAGACTGGAGGTCTCCATGGTAATGTGTAGAAGGCTCCTGAGAGACCTGCAGCACACACAACGGCTCTCCCTGAAGAAGCACCCATACCTAGTTCTAGAACTAGAGAGTACTTTCAGTATGAGAGTCAAGGTTAATTGAGGTTGTTGCTCAGTTGATGTGGAGAGGGAGGAGATTGGCCCGTATTATCTAAGGTTCCTTATAGCTACTGGGTGCTTCTGAGTACAAGAGTGTACATGTCATTCTAGAAGGCGCTGGTCAGACTCGCCTGGATCTGAAAATGGAGAAAGGGGCTGTGAGCCAGCAGATGTTCCCAACCTCAAGAATCTCTGAAAATTTAGAGCCCTCAAAAAGACACTCAGCTCAGAAGTCTCCATGTTTTTAAAGATAAAATTTAAAAACTGCCCCCACCTCCAAAAATCCACCTACAAAGCAGAAAGTAAATTTCTGTTACAGTTTGGATCTGGAATGTTCCTTCAATGGCCTGTGTGTTAACAACTCAGTACCTAGTACTTAGGAGTACTAGTAGAGGACTTCAGAGTACTGGGTTTCTATCTCTGAAGAGGACCTGGGGAATTCCGGTCTGTTCTATTCCTTTGCATGTTTACCTTGGGTATGAAGTGAGTGGTATTGTTCAGTTGAATGCTTCTACCCCAGTGTATTACAGGCACAAACAATGGGGCTGACTGAATTGCACTGAAACCTCCAAATGATGAGTTTTGTGCTGTGGGGTACGTGTGTGTGCATGTGTCCATTCGTGTTCAGAGGCCAGAGGCCAATGGTAGAGGATTCTGTTACCATCCACTTTAGTCTCTGAAGCAGGGTCTCTCACTGAGCCTGGAGCTTCCCAGTTCCAGTTAAAATGGCTGGCCAGTTGGTCCCTGGGGTCCCTGTCCCTGTCCTCCATCCCTGAGACCCACCTGTCCCTGTCCTCCCTCCCTGAGACCCACCTGTCCCTGTCCTCCATCACTGAGGACAAACTCAATCCCTGATCTACTGATTCAGAGTCCCAGTGTAAGAAGATCACCAGTTGCCTTGCACCAGACTGTATTATACACACAACTGTATAGTGTTCACAAACAGCACACTGCGTTCCTCTGCATGGTATCAGTATTACAAGTGACACTGCTCTCCACACACCACTCAAGGAGTTGATTGTTTAGAAAGATGATGCTAACAAAGCTCCAGAACAATCCCTTTCAACTCCTCAAAGAAAACACACATTTTGTTGACTGATAACAAAATCTGCCATTGAATCCATATGTTAGTGAGACTGACATATTGTAGTCAAGTCCAAATACTGTTTCCTTAACTAAAACAAGATACGACTGGTTGTTACCTTGAGGCATCGTGGTCACAGAAGTGTCATTCCCAATGAAAGAGATTGCCATCTGAAGCATTGAGAGGATTTAATGTATACTGAGAAGTACCAAGGAGTTTCTAGATGTCTCGCAGGCATACACATGTTCACAGCAAATCCAAGTTGTTGGGGTTTTTTCCCATTTCCTGATAACTTTTACATTATTAGGAAAAATTGAGGGAATATTAAGGGGAGTTTACTCCAACTTTATTCCCATTTCCTGATAACTTTTACATTATTAGGAAAAATTGAGGGAATATTAAGGGGAGTTTACTCCAACTTTAGCTGAGATCTGTGTTCTTGGTACCGTTAAGGAAGTTAGCTAACATCTCAAAGCTTCATGTTCACAAGACACAAACCATTGTGTGTTTCAGAAACCATTCGATGACCTAGATCCTTGGGAATGTAGCATCTAGTTTGTTGTGGGTTCTGTTGGCCAAGGATACCTTAGAGGGTGTGTGATGTGGTAGAGACATACTAGCTGAAGCCATTGATAGACCCTAAGCTTGATGACCAGTTGGTTAGAAGGTCGGTGTTGAGATCAAGAGTTCAGATACCAGAAAGCTGGTGCCTTTAATTACATGGTGGCAAAATGTTTGGCCAAATGGCTGTTGATTGTATCTTGGAAGACAAGCTATGCACTAATAAAGGCTGTGGAGCAAGAGGACTAAAGAGAAAAATCAACCATTTTGCTGGTGATTGCTTGTTCTCAGCAAGACCTACCAAAGCAAACACATAGGCTGGATCCTGCCAAGTGGGAAATGAATGTTGGTGCAAAAGCAAAGCTCTCAATTGCAACCAAGTAAGAAAGAGCTTATTCTGAAACTGGCTAAATAGTCCCGCAGGGAAAGGAGCTGAGCACCAAGCCTGGAGACCTGAGTTTGATCCCTAGAACCCTCAGTGGAAGGAGAGGATGAACTCCAAAAGTGGTCTTCTGACCTCCACATACACCCTCCCCAACAATAAGTGTGTGTGTGTGAGAGAGAGAGAGAGAGAGAGAGAGAGAGAGAGAATTCTAGAACCACTAGGAATACACTTTTAGGCTACCCCAAACACCATATTATTCCCACATGGCAACAGGTCTTCATTGTATCATAACAAAGGGTAAACCAAGGGACTATAAAAACATATTGGTGGGAACATCTGGTACTTAAATGCATTGGTGGGTCGCATCAAATTGAGGGAACCTCTGCTATAGGCCTCAGATGTTGAAAATATTATTGACCTAATTTACTCAAAGGTCATAAGGGTATTAGGGTCACCCACAGAGGCAGGGAATGAAGGATTTTGGGGGGGGTTAATTATAGCCGAGATAGTTTAGATCTACAACATTCTGCCTCTCTACAGTCATTGAAGTTTTAAGGAGTTAATCAGCCTGGTGGACATAGTACTGCCTCCTTTCCTGGGAGCATCAGCTCCCAGGAAGTGTGTGTTACTGAGCCAGGCCTCCCTTGCCTGCAGCCTCACTCCAGCTTGACTGAGTCCCCGCTCGAGCATCCTGGACTTAAGCAGTCTAAGTAATGTCTGTGCAGGGAGGGACTTGGTTTAACAGCAGGTGAGGCAGCTGCCGAGGGCTTGGAGGACTTCTGGGAAGGTGTTAAAGAACCCCTTCACTCCAGTCTGTTGATTCAGATGGCTTGGAAATGGCCACCATCAAACTAAGGGACAGGAAAGGAAGGTGGGTAGGTCATAGACAGCAATCTAGAAAATTCTAAGAGTTGCCAGGCTTAAACTCCTATCTAGATAAGTTATCTGTACACGGAGAGGCTGAGAGTTAAACACAAGCTTCCTCTGTTTTTTGGAGAATTTGTGTTGCCAAAAGAAATTCATGCCTGACCTTTGACTAAGCGTGTATTGAAGAATGGGAGCAAACAGGAAGTGGGAAGATAATAAATAAGGCAGAACCTGTATTCAGAGCCAAGGATGGAGTGGAAAAAAAAAAAGACGGCATCACTCACTGTCCCCTCTCGTTTTGTTCAGTGTGGATGAGGTCATGTCCTAGGGGATCATTGGAGAAAGAACCAGAGTTCTGAATGAGTACAGGGAAAGAGTAATTAATTCCATCCTCACTGGGCATATTAGATTATGATTGTGTGTGTGTGTGTGTGTGTGTGTGTGTGTGTGTGTGTGTGTGTGTAGGCCTGATATCAACCTTGAGTGTTGTTTGCCAGAGTCTGTCCACGGTATTTGGAAACTAGGTCTGTTGTTTGCCTGGAACCCAGTAGGATAAGCTAGAGGCTGGGCTGGCCAGCCTGCAAGCTAAGCCCTAAGGATCTGCCTGTCTCCATCTGCCCTGTGCTGGTATTATAATCATGAGATACTATCTCCACCATGCCTCACCAAGCTCAACTCCTTTATGTGGATTCTGGGGATCAAGCTCAGGACTCCACACTTGCACAGCAAGGTCTTTAACAGTTGAGTTGTTGTTTCAGCCCTGGGGCCCTCTTTGATATAGCAGTCAGTCTATCTAAATACTGTAAGGTTTGAAACTTCGACCTTTCCTTCCCCCCTAAATCTATGCTCCCAAGAGACTTGGAGAAATGGTAACCCTCTTATTCTCTCTCATAGCTCGGACTAAAATGCAAACACTTCCTTGGTTCTGTCCCCTACCAAACCCACAGCCCCAAACCAAGCATTGCATTTATGGCTTAGGTTGTTGCTCCCAAGTCATGGGGTAATGTGTTTTGCCTTAAAATTTTAGTATCATCCCATTAAAGGCCACTAGTAGCACCTTTTTAAGTAAAATAAGGTTGGGTTTACTAGTACTACTGATGTTGGGAAGAACCCTTTAAGAGAAGCCTGGGGCATCTCAGGAGGAACCCGGGCTGGGGAGTTGGCTAAGTTAGGGGGTATTTTGCATGACAGCCTGAGGACCTCTCTTCAGATCCCCAACATCCACGGAAGAAGTCTAATGGTGCAAATCCTGTAATCCCAGCTCTGGGGAGCAGAAGCAGGGAAATCCTGGGCTTTGCTTGCCAGTAGGTCTAGCCGCATTCATAAGCTCTTGGTGAAGAGAAGGACTCTGTCTCAGAAAACTAGGTGGAGAATGAGAAAGGAAGACACTTGTCACCAACATCTGGCTTCTACATATACACATGCACCTGCACATACATGCATGCACACACACAAACACAAGACAATCCTTATACAAGGATGAAGCAAGGAACCAGCTGTAGGATTTAGGGATGTCTCAGGAAGCTCTAGGTTGGGTGCAATTGGGGAACGACCCCTCAGTGATTAAATAGCCCAATAGATTCCATTTATAATAAGTGGACACAAACATAAAACTAACTTTGCAATTGGTAAAGAAGTAGCCATCACTTATTCTAGCCAGAAGACAGACGTGCTTATAGATGCAAAATGATCTGTGTTTACAATCTCAGGATGAGGGTGCCTAATGTTGATGTTTTGTGAGGTTATTCCCAATAAGACATTTTGGCCAACCATGAGCATCAGGCGATCTTGTTAAAGTAGGAACTCCTAGATCTAGCAGTCAGGCCAGTCCTTAGGTGTCAGCAGCTGCTTTGATCTTTAGAACGGATGGTCCTGTCACTTCTGCAGCCACAGACAGTTGTCTTCTTGCTGTATGTCCACATAAGGGTGGGGATCTGTCTTCAAAATCACTCTGCTTCAGCCCTAGGTCCTTTGAGGGTGCATGCTCATGTGGCATCCTTGGGCCTTTGTGACAGTTGTCCCCAACCCTCAATGCTCCGTTAGCTCTAATCTACTCCCAGATCACAGAGAATTGTACAGTTCTACCATGTCAACCCTCACCTCTTCCCTGTCTTCTTCCTTTACAAAGGGATTGCTCTGTCTCTGATGTTTAGAATTTCTTCCTTGGCTTTGACAGTTTTTACTATTTCACATCACATTTCCATAAAGTGGTGTTGAAGGGGGAAGGCTTTAGGGTGAACTCAAGCTGCCATGTTGACCTGGAAATAGCCAAAGTTTCTCTGTACCTTTCCCTAGGTTGTGGTCTCTTGAGTTATGGTAGCGTTGTCAAGCCATTTCTCTCTTCAACAGAGTCCTGGATTGGAACTGTTACTTAACTTTATAAGTATCTTCAATGATAGCTTAGGTTGTGAACATTTGTTTTCTCTTAAATTTTTGCCAAGGCTAAAAATGAAGAGCTGGGTAGGTGGTCCATGGATGTAGTTGAAGCCACTTAGGAGGCTTTGGTCAGAGACTGACTTGGACCCATCAGGAGGGTGGAGAGAGAGAGAGAGAGAGAGAGAGAGAGAGAGAGAGAGAGACAGACAGACAGAGAGACAGACAGAGAGGCAGAGAGAGAGATGGAGAGAGACAGAGACAGAGAGACAGAGGTATTTCATCATAATTGTTTGGCTTTCTTAAGTTTTTGCCATATTTTAGCAAACTACAGCAAGAACTTGATTCTGGAGTCCTGAGTTGAATAATTTGATCTCTTGTTCTAGGGGCCAGAGTATGCTATGGGGAACTACGCGACCTTTTTTCTTTATCCATTGGGCCTCTAATGACCAAACCTCAGCTCCACCCCCAGCATGTCCTGAAACATGTTGAGCAGGCATAGTCTTAGAAATATGTGACTCTCCCATGCTCTGTTGGAAAAGAGACTATGGATGGAGGGACCATGCAGCAAGTCTCGCGCTCCTATGGTCTGTGTAAAGCCACCACAACAGGAGAGCTAAAGAATAGGCAGCACCCATAAGGGCTTGGGTTTGCTGCAGAGGAGGCAAAATCCTGAAGCTCAGGTTACTTTCTGGGCCTTAATGAAGGATCTTGGATACAGGACTCAGGAGGTCCCCTCATTCACTCACTGTCAGCCCTACATTTTTCTGGACACAGAGACATATGTGCAAGGGTAATCATTTATTGAACAGGAAGAGGAAGAAATTCATGGAGAATTGTCATGGGTGTGGCAAAGAGAAATGTAAAGAAAGTCTTTGATTCTTGATGCGTTGTCCTAGGTAACTAGGGAAGATGCGGGAGAGATCAGGATTGCACTTATCTGTGAGACAGGATGGAAAGCAGATCACAGAACTTGTTGCAGGTTGCTGTGTGGATAGGAAGGGATGATGCTGGAGTCCTGGTGAGAAGTCTTCACTCAACACTAAGTCAGCCAGGAAGCAAGAATACAGACACTCATTAAGCACTTCTTGGACTGACTTCAGGACAGGGAGGCATTCTGTTATATAGAACCAAGGATGAAGAAATAGGTCTTCCCCTGAAATCTAACTGACATTATTTGCCAGGACATAGGGATGAAAGTCATAGAATAAATGACCATTTCCTTATGGATGGTGTATGAAAAATGAAGTAAAGAAAGATCTGAGACTTGTTTCCACAACCTTTGGCATAAGAAGCTCTGAAGAACGTTCAGTAAATTGAGGAATAATAATAAAAGCCTCGGCTACTTTTAAAGACTTTCGCTCATTAGATGAGCAAAGCCTTGGACCAAATGGGAAAGAGGAGGCAAGGAGTCTGCTCTCCAGACTGGATGAGAAGTAGAGATCAGGCAGCTCCACCCTCAGGTAAGAAGCCAAGGTTGGACAGAGTTCAGATGAAGATGTTCTCATCCAGAGTGGGAGGGAGGGGGACCACAGACTTTGAAGAGCAGCTATATCACAGCCTGCTACTCTCTGTCTGTTTCAAACTTTGATTCTTTTTTTTTTTTTTTTTTTTTTTTTGGTTTTTTGAGACAGGGTTTCTCTGCATAGTCCTGGCTGTCCTGGAACCCACTCTGTAGACCAGGCTGGCCTCGAACTCAGAAATCCGCCTGCCTCTGCCTCCCAAGTGCTAGGATTAAAGGCGTGCGCCACCACCGCCCGGCTCAAACTTTAATTCTTAATGACAGTGATCATATCGCTGAGCCTTTTTTACAAAACCACGCAGCAACTATGTAAAACTCAAATCCTTGTTTTATTGCCTAAGTGCTTGGGGTCACTTTACTTCAAAGATCAAAGTAGGACTAGATCACAGATCCAGATAATTCAAAGCCAATTTTCAAGCTCTCCTCAAAGATTCCTTATCAAATTATTTTTCTCGTAATTTGGGGGCCACCATACTAATGCTTTTGGAAGGGCCTAGTCCATGCCCATCCACCCCCTCCTTGCTCTCACTGGAGATTGCCCACCTGGAGACTCAGGCCTTTCTTCAGTTTCGGGCCTCAAGGCATCGATCTGCAGGGTGAGAACAAGAACATGTTCAGGTACCAGGTCCACTTTATTTCCCCAAGAGAAATGAGACACCTCTCCGGCTTCCAACAAACCACTGGTAGCCAATCCCTTGAGTTTGTTTCTTCTATGATAAATAAATATTCAGGATGAGAAAAATAAATGAGTTCTGACTTACTGGTCTTGGTTAGGTCAATGATATTTTCCCTAGGGATTCCATGCTTCTCGCATAGCCTTGCAAACTCTTCCTTGATGTCTGGACTCAAATCTTGTTCTTTGCCTGTGAGAAGAGTCACAGTGAGTATAGCAGCTATACTGTACAATTGACCACAGACCTGAGGGAGGGGGCAGGGGCTCTTCCATAAGGTTGAGAACATAGTTGGCAGCACGATTGAAAGGCATGGGTGTGATCTATCCTGGGTTTGGCATCCCTAGAGTCTCCTTCTGGCACACTGAGAGATTTCAGAGTGCATCCATCACTGTGCTCGAGGGATGCTGAAGGTGGGCATTGATCTTCAGGAGGTGAGAAGGAGGCAGGACCAAGATGGGAAGACCATATTAATGCTAGAGTTTCTTTCTTCTTTTCCCACCCCAAGATCAGTGTCTGTGTGAAAATACTTCACCATAGAGCTCCATCAGCTGGAAGGATTCCTCATCCTTGATGTTAATGAGATGAAATATAATATAATTATCATAGTCTGTCTTAACTATAGCAAATTTATTGTCTCCGTCATCTGTGGAGGAAATGGAACACAGCTCTGAAATTCTTTGGTCTGTAGGAAATAATGGAAACCCTTTACCTGTTCTACCCCAAACATAAAATCATTAAAATACATATCGTGGAAGAGATGGGTGAAGTGCCTGATGCTTTCCGTCTGTAGCTTTCTGGACTTCAGAAAGTAACTTTTAAGAAAAGGGACTCTGAGAGGTCCAGACCACTAGTGGACAGTCAGCCACAACAGTACCACTTTCTCATCCTCTCCGAGACTTACCTCCCTCCCTCAGCAGCTTCAAGCAACATGTCTCTGTCTTTTATAAGCTTGCTGTAATCACATATCTGCTGCTATATCCTGAGCAATGTGCACCGGTGATCACCACCAGGCAGTGCCAGAAAGACTCCATCTCCCCGGCCTTATCCCACTTGCCTGCCATGACCCCATGGGGTGCTAGCTATTAGATGGCCCCTATTTGACTAGTAAGTACAAGTTCCTGAATTCAATCCCCAGCAAAACACACACACACACACACACACACACACGATAAAGGTATTAGGGTTTACTAAACTCCTTGTGGATAGATATATAGACTTTTTATATACTCACAGTTGACATAATACTCGCCAGCCTTTTCTGTTTTGTCAGCAACCAAAAACAGTTCGGTGCACTTTTCATTTATGCTGTAAAACAGAGTGAGCTGGTGCGTAAGGTTGGCTTCTTCACCGTCTACTCTATACATATCTCCAGTTTCTGATTCCATTTAACTTTTGAATATTTTTGTAAAATTAGCAAAAGGCTTTTATTTATGTTATTTCATTTATATCTGATGCTTTAGCAATCACGAATTTGCCTATTTTTTTTAAAAAAAAAAAAGAAAAGAAAATGACAATCACTTCGCATCCCTATTACAATTGTGACTACTTCCAAGTTTCACCAGTGCCGAGCTTCAGCCTCTGGTATCAGCCAGATGTCCAGCATCTGCCGCAAATTAGCACTTTGCTAATGTTACCTGACGTGGCTCCCAGCTCCACAGAGGAGAATTATTATTATCACCTTTACTGCAGGAAAACACAAGTAGAACAGGGTGGATTTCTTTGGCTAACAGCTAGTAAGAAAAATTTAATTCATGATCACATAATCTTAACTTGTGATATACTGTCTCATTATTGTGGTTTCAGAAGTGTCTCTGACCTTTACTTGAACTCCCAGTGAATTAATTCCTGTCACCAACTCTTGTCTCTGACTTTTGAAAAAATCTGGTTATGAGATCTTGGTTCAGTGTCACATGGAGTGTTCTAGTTTTGGATATACACTCAGTATGTGTGTACACACGTACATGCTGAGAGGAGTCTCTCCCCCAACCCCGTGTGTGTGTGTCCCGTGTGTGTGTGTGTGTGTGTGTGTGTGTGTGTGTGTGTGTGTGTAGGCTTGAGACCATACCGGGCTTTCATTTCTTCTCTCTTAGCTAAGAGCACCTCACTTACATAGTATGGAACTTAAAGGCTAAGGAATTCTCTGAGGCCTGGATGTGCTCCACAAACACTCTCATGCTGCCATGTTCTTCTATCTTTTCTCTTTTGTCAGAGGCCAAGCCAATAGAATACCAATTCCCATTAATCTGTAACAGATAAGAAGATGGTTAAGGGAGAAGGGGTAGGGATACCACACAGACATGTTTCTACTTGAATTCCAGCCTGTGGGCATACACAGGGGTAGATCTCACACCAGTTGTCACAATACTTAACATACTGTCCCCACCTCTCAGTGAGAGCAGAGGTCCCCAGACATTGTCAGATCTGAATAGCATACAGTTGGTCTTCCTTCAAGGTCTGAAGCCATTCATTTGTCTAATAGATGGGGGCACTATACCATTCCCTCAAAGGACCCACTTGGCTTCAAGAGTTCCCCAAAGCACTCTGTGAGTCTGAAGTTACATTTCATTGAGCCTACCTTTTTTGCATCAAAGTTCTCTCCCACAGAACTAGCTTCTTCTGCATGGACACAGACTAGGGTCAGTCCCAAACACAGCAGCAGCAGCAGCAGCAGCTTCATGTTGGTAGGGAATAGAATCGTCTCTCTGTCAGGACAGAGTCTTTCCAGTGACCGTGCTTACACTCTACTCCCCAGCTCCTTTGCTCGTTCTTATACACTCTCTGGGCTCAGTGTTGTTTTCTCTACTTCCCTCCTGCTTTGTGGGATGTTTTCTCATTTATTGATGTGAGGCCAAGGATTGTCCCTGCCCTTTCCAGACTTGGCAATCTCATCTCCTATGGATTGATTCAGTAGTCTTACATTTCGCAAAACATATTCCCAAGAAAACAGTGGATGTTCTAGAGAGCTGCCATCTGAGACCAGATGTAGCTTTGGATCTGACTTGGAATCAAAAAGCAAGTTATGGAGGGGGCGGGGGAACTCACCGGAAAGGTCAAGTCTGTAGAGAATCTTTGCTTTAAGACTTGAGTGTGGAAGAAGCAGAATCACTCAATTTTTGGAAAAGATTCATTTATATTTCATGCATATGAGCATTGGTTTTACATGTGTACCTGGGTACCGTGCACACACCTGGTACAGAAGAGGTCAGAAGAAGGAGTCAGATTCTTTGAAACTTGTCCTTGCTGAGGACCCAGGTTCAATTCCCAGCACTCACATGGCATCTCACAACTGACTTCAGCTTCAGTCATAGGAAACCACACACTTTCTTTTGGCCCCTGTGGGCTCCTTTAGATGCACATGTGGTGCATATAAACTCATTCAGGCACATACACATAAAAATAATCTTAATTTAAAAAAAAGATTATCAAGAAAGGTCTTCTGGATGTGATCAGTGGAGCAGCTGGGACGGAAGTCTTCCTGCCACCATTTGCACCAGGGAGCCAGGTAGCTCCACAGCCTTCTGTGCATGGCCTGCCAGGAGAGAGTTGGTCTCCCAGGAATACGGTATGAACATAGGCTTACAGACCCACAGGAAGGACAAGCTCTAGCCAGAGACAGCAAGACCAACTAACACCAGAGATAACCAGATGGTGAAAGGCAAGCACAAGAACCCTACCAACAGAAACTAAGGCTACTTGGCAACATCAGTACCCAGTTCTCCCACCACAGCAAGTCCCAGATACCCCAACACACTGGGAAAGCAAGAATTGGATTTAAAATCGTATCTCATGATGCTGTTAGAGGACGTCAAGAAGGACATAAATAACTCCCTTTAAGAAATACAGGAGAACATGGGTCAACAGGTAAAAGCCCTTAAAGGGGAAACAAAAAATCCCTTAATACAGGAGAATGTGGGTCAACAGGCAGAAACCCATAAAGAGGAAACACAAAATTCCTTTAAAGAATTACAGGAAAACACAAACAATCAAGTGAAAGAACTGAACAAAACCATCCAAGATCTAAAAGTGGAAGTAGAAATAATGAAGAAATCACAAAGGGAGACAACTCTGGAGATAAAAAACCTTGGAAAGAAATCAGGACTCATAGATGCAAACATCAACAACAGAATACAAGAGATAGAAGAAAGAATCTCAGGTGCTGAAGATACCATAGAAAACATCGACTCAACAGTCAAAGAAAATGCAAAATGCAAAAAGTTTATAACCCAAAACATCCAGGAAATCCAGGATACAATGAGAAGACCAAACCTAAGGATTATAGGTATAGAAGAGAGAGAAGATTTACAATTTAAAGGACCAGTAAATATCTTCCACAAAATAATGGAAGAAAACTTCCCTAACCTAAAGAAAGAGATGCCCATGAACAAACAAGAAGCCTACAGAACTCCAAACAGACTGGACCAGAACAGAAAGTCCCCCCGGCACATAATAATCAAAACACCAAATACACCAAACAAAGAATATTAAAAGCAGTAAGGGAAAAAGGTCAAGTAACCTAAAAAGGCAGGCCTATCAGAATTACACCAGACTTCTCACCTGAGATGATGAAAGCTAGAAGATCCTGGGCAGATCTCATACAGACCCTAAGAGAACACAAATGCCAGCCTAAACTACTATACCCAGCAAAACTCTCAATTACCATAGATGGAGAAACCAAGATATTCCATGATAAAACCAAATTTACACAATATCTTCCCATAAATCCATCCCTAAAAGAATAATAGAGGGAAAACACCAGCACAAGGAGAGAAACTACACCCTAGAAAAAGCAAGAAAATAATCTTCTTCCAAAAAGGCAAAAGAAGATAACCACACAAACATAAAAATAACATCAAAAACAACAGGAAGCAACAATCACTATTCCTTAATATCTCTTAACATCAATGGACTCAATTCTCCAATAAAAAGACATAGACTAACAAATATTTTTCATGTAAATCTTCAATTTTATCAGAAAATGTTTGCAATTCCTCTTTCAATTAATTTAGTAATTTTTTATGTCTACCATTTTATCTGCATTATTTTTCATGATAATCTTCAATTTTTAACATGTTTTTCTATATATTTCTCCTATTTTATCAGAAATGTTTCCATGTAAATCTCTGAATTTATCACAAAATGTTAATTCAACCTTCAATTAATTTAAAAAGGTTTTTTATGTCTACCATTTTATCTGTATAATTTTCCATGAGTCAATTTTAACGTGTTTTTCTGTATATTTCTTGAATTTTATCAGAAATATTTTCCATGTAAATCATCACCTTTATCAGAAAATGTTTAAAATTCCACTTTCAATCAACTTAGGAATACTTTATACTACCATTATTTTATCTATATAAAATAATAATATATATAGAATATAAAATAATATATATTAAATCTATATAAAATAATAAAACACTACCATTATTTTATCTATATAAAATTTTCCATGATAATCTTCAATTTTAACATGTTTTTCTACATTTTTCTACAATTTTATCAGAAATATTTTCCACGTAAATCTTCAATTCTATCATAAAATGTTTCTACTTCCTTTTTCAATTAATTTAGCAGTGTTTTTTATGCCTACCATTTTACTCTTTAATTTTTCCATGAAAATTGTTAATTTTAATGTGTTTTTCTACATATCTCTCCTCTTTTACCAGAAATATTTCCATGTAAAACTTCAATTTTATCATAAAATGTTTTTACTTCCTTTTTCAATAAAAGAATAGGCTTAAAAAAGAAAAGGAAAGGTCTTCCGAGGCTAAGCTGACAGCTGCCCAAAAGCCTCCAACCTTTGTACAGATGGCGTTGACCTCAGAATCCAAACTGGTGAGTCAGCAGTCAGGTTGCAACAGCTGTTTACCTTAGAGGAGATTGGACTTCAACTGACTGGACATAATCTCATCATTAAAGAAAAGCAAAAGTATTGTTCAAAGTCATATTTGCTGATGGAGGTCCTAGTAGAAATCATGCCAAGAGTCTGCTTACAAAGACACACACGTTTATAATGGGAACATATTTTGTATCAGTAGAAATTTCATTTACCCTGGAACTAGAAACATAACCTAGTGTTTGATGTGGCGAGATAAAGAATTCAAGAAGGAGGAAAGTACTCGATACGCTTTATTTCAACTTCGTGTCAGGTCTACATGGTCTGCACTACTGTGCTCTTCTTACTATAGTATTAGTTAAGACTCAGAAAGATTTCAGTAGCTGTACAAGGTCGTATAGTCAGTCTATGGGAGAACTTAGATTTAAACCCAAGACTGTCTAACTCAGGAGCCTTTGTTCTTAACATTAACTGTACTACACAGGTCAGGATGTTTCTACCATGAAGGGAGGAAGAGGATTAACAGTTCTGTAGAGCTCTGGACAAGTTGGACTGGCAGGTACTAGCAAAGAAACTGCACATGGATGTCTTTAAATTATGGAGGAGTGGGTGTAGCGAGAGAGTGAATGAGGCATGACTACTTGCTCTCTCTTGGTCTACAAGTATTTGGTGGATGCTCGACTAGGGGATTATCACTTTTCTTTCTTCCTCCTCCTCTTCCTTTTTTGGTTGATTATGGCGTGTATGCACACATGTGCACATTTGCACACTCCTGTGCCTTTGCTAGTATATGCAGAAGTTGGAACAGGATGCCAGTTGCCACCCTATATCTCTTTTTAATTTATCCCCTTGAGACAGGGTCTCCCTCTGAATCTGGGACTGTGTTTCAGATAGGCTGGCTGGCCAGTAAGTCCCACCGATCCTCCAGCCTCCACCATCTACCCAGTGCTGGGGTTAAAAGCAGCCGTGACCAGCCTTTTAATGTGAGTTCAGATCGTCTGCTCTGACCTCGCTGGGAGCCTACACAGCCAGTGCTTACCCACTGATCCGTCTTCCCAGCAACGCACATAGAGGCTAGCCTTGACCTTACTCAGTTTCTGAATGGTCTTGGATTTGTGGCAATCCTCCTGCTCCAGCCTCTTGAATGCTGGGATTACAGGTTGTAGCACCACATCTGGTTATGAATTATTGCTTTTCTAGTAGTGAACAAGAAGATGCTTCCACAGCAGAAAGCAACAGCAAGTCCCTTCCACTCCCGACTTCAGTTCAGGCACCTTCCCTGTCACTAAGCATGTGAAAACACTCCTCAGCCCAACAGCACACGTAGACTGTTTATGTGACTGAAAAGCTGAGGCAGTCAAGAAATGACTAGACAAAAGTGTGTGGGTAAGGGGTTTAAGGAGTTTGTGTGTAACCAGCTAAGCGCCCATTTGTAACTAGCTGGCATTTCTAAAACTGACTGACTAATAGGAAAATGATTTAATGACCTTTACCTGAGTCTTGCCCTCAACTAATTGAACAAATAACTCATTCAGAAAGCCTGTGGAAACATTGGAGCCACTTATATGATGCCAAGGTGTATTTGAGGCCAAGAAGAACATCAGTGAACACAAGCTTATTTGATTCGTGTCCCAGAGAGGAGATATTCTGTAGTCTCCCTAGCAGCCAGAGTGATAGCACATACTGCTGACCCCAGCTCGACATCAGTTCTAAAACACCTGCTGTGTCCCTGTCAGAGGATGCTTGGAGCTACCGGAACCCATCTGCTTAGCTCCCCAAACCTAGGATGGTCCCCTGGAAACCAGAGGCAGAGACAGATTTAGGGGGCAAAGAGATTATTGGCCTGTAACTCATGAAGGGTGAAGGGAACTCGGAGGCAGCAGAATCAGGGAAGAGAAGTTGTCCTGTGTTAGGCAGAAATGCTAAGCCACAGTTTTGTTCAGTCATGGGGGACGGTGCACCCCAAAGAGACCAGCATCTCAGCTCAAAGACAAGGGAGTCCGCCTAAGCAGTTAACAGCTGGGACTGTGAGCTAGTCACACTCCTCGCAACCAAGCAGTCTTTTCTTCAAGGTTGGGGGTGGACCCTAAGCTATACTGCATCTTGATGTCTGACATTCCATTCTGCTATCCACAGAGGTCTTGAGTCCTCTCCCCATTAGGTATCTGTCACAGGAACATTGCAATACAAAGATATTTAACTCAGGGGAATCTGTAAGCCCACTGAGACCAGGAACCATGCATACGCACTACGGCAGACTCAGGAGGGGCAGCGCCTTGGCAGGCACAGAGTTAGCACTCAGTCACTAAGAGCTGAATGAGGGAAAGCAAGGTGACACGGAAAGAGGGAGAGGCTGGAGAGAGGACTCCTGGGTAAGAGCACGAGCTTGCTCTTTCAGAGGACCTGGGTTCAATTCCCAGCACCCACATAGAATCCATAACTCTAGTTCCAGGGGATCTGACACCCTAGGTGGGCACTGCACGCAGGTGGGTGCACAGACATACGTGCAAGCAAAACACTCATACACATAAAATAATCTATTTTTTTAAGGTACAAAAGAATTAACCAAGCCAACGGGAAATGGGCAGAGAGCCTTCTTGGGCGTGGGGAGAGTGTACACACGTGCAAAGGCCACAACAAACAGGAACACAAATAGTTCAGAGAGCCAAAGGAACCCTTGCTAGAGCACAGTGGACACAGGCGTTATGAAGTGAGTCGAGGCTAGGAAGGGGGTTGTGTCAGTTTGCCAGGGCTGCCCTCACGAAGTCATGCGGTATGGGTGACTTCAACAGCAAGAATTAAACTTTCTCATGGCTGGCAGCTAGAACATCAGAGAGTAAGATGTTCAATGGGGCTTGCTTCTTCTGAGATCTTTCTCATTGGGTGAATCGTAGGAGTCTGCCTCCTCGGGTCTTCAGGAAGTCTCCCCTCTGATCCAGCCTGTATCTTAGTCTTTTCTTTTAAGGACACTGGTCATATCATCTTAGGGTTTACCCTAAAGACCTCAACTTACCATAACTACACTGAATCACACCCTCCAGCACTGTGGGTAAAGCTTTCAATGTATGTATTTTTGGTGGGCACAGTTCTTCCCATATCAGCTCATGTGGACCAATGAGGAGCCTGGTAGGGGTTGGTTTTCATGTAAATGGGAAGGAACTGAAGCATTTTAGAAGTACAGTAGGAACGTGGTCCGAGGTGTGCTGTCAAAGGTCATCTGGCTGCAGTGGTTCTCAATGTGTGGGTTGCGACCCCCACAGGGGTCACATGTCCTATATCCTGCACATCAGATATTTGCATTACGATTCATAACAGCAACAAAATGACAGTTATGAAGTAGCCAAGAAATAATGTTATGGTTGGAGGTCACCACAGCATGAGGAAACTATTAAAGGATCATAGCATTAGGAAGATTGGGAACCTCTGGGCTAGGACGTCGTGAAGGAAGTGACTGGTATATTCTGGCAGGAGATCATGTAAGCTTACTCTCAGGATAGCTGGAGTGAGAGAGATGTTTATAGAGAAACTACATGGTGTTTAGAGAATGAGAGGCAAGCACAGATTGATATTTTCTGTATCTTTATATAGATTTTAGTTATTATGATTAATACCATGACCAAAAGCAACCTGAGGAGGAAAGGGTTTATTTTAGCTTACAGTCCCATCATGAAGGGAAACTATGGGGGGCCTGGGGGCAGGAACTCTGTGAGAAAACCCAGAGGCAGAGGCCTGAGGGGAACGTTGCTTCCTGGCTCATTCCTGTGTATTGTGAGCCTGCCTTCTTATATAACGCAGAACCACCTGCCCAGGGTGGTGCTTCCGTCTGAGCTGGGCCCTTCTGAATCAGTTTTATAGAGGCATTTTCTCACTTGAGGCGCCTCTTTCCAAATAACTTTAGCCAGTGACAAGTTGAAAGAAAAACAACAACAACAAGAAGAAGACCCAGGAAAGTTACTAAGGAAGGTGAGAGAGAGAGAGAGAGAGAGAGAGAGAGAGAGAGAGAGAGAGAGAGAGAACAAAATAAAAACCCAACCAAACAAAAAACAACTCTACATGAGAAACAATAAAAATAACTCCTCTGGCCAGTGTTTTGAAGCCTGCCACCTTTATTCCTAGGTACAGGAGAGTATCCGGCATCTGATGTCTACAGATGCCGGATGCATGAGAGCACACAAAGATGCTGCTTTGAATCTCTGCGATGCAGGCACATCTTGCTTCTGTCTCCATTTTCTTCTTCTTTCTTCGTTACTCAGAATTTTCTGTGTGTCACGTTGAAAATAGTTTTATAAAGTATTCTCAGGACTTCCCCTTGACACGCATTGGACAGAATCATACCTAACTGCCGTTTTATAGGCCAAAAGTGACTGTGCCAGGGGTTCATACAGTTCTCCTCGATAGCGGCGATCCTTCTGTGGACGGTAATTCTTTTTTATCTGAAGCGTGATTAGTGACTTTAAATTTCAGAAAATAAAAACGTTTTAGCCACAGATGTGAAAACTTAAAACTGAACGCCCAAAGAAGTGCTTAGGGCTGGAGAGGTGCCTCAGTCGTTAACACTGTCTCCAGACATGCTTCCAGAGGACCGGAGGAATGGAAGGTTCCAGCAACCATAGCAAGCAACTCACAACCTCCTGCAACCCAAGTGCCCCATCAGGCCTCTGCGCACACCTGCACACACACACACACACACACACACACACACACACACACACACACACTCACACACGCAATACACACACAAGAAATACACACACACACTCACACACACACACTAAAATTAATCTTAAAAAAATAAAAACCAACAAAAGAAATGCTAAAAAATGGGTTTATTATGTGTTCCTATGTGGGTGATTTGGCCATCTCTGGCTTTATCCCTCATAATTTATTTGATAAACAGCAATTCAGAATTAATTTCATTGTAAGTTTGAGAATTGATTTTCTGAAGAGATGATCACTTTGATTTTACTTAGATGCAAAGGAAATTTAAATAGTTTTTGAATGACTACAGAGAATAGACCTACTTGAAATGGATATTTAAAAAACTTCAATCTTCAAATCACTATTAATCTAGTGTCAGACTTTTGTTTATAATAAAATAACTAAATAAGTATTATTGTGCAGAGAAATGCCAGTTTGTGCGACATTCCATGTTAATTTGTTGTGGTGCTCAGCTTAATTGCATGCAGTTTAATCCATCCACTAGGCTATAAAATTTTAATTAGATATATAAAAACATGGAGGGTGCCGGTCAAATACTACTGACAAACCAAATACTACTGACAAACCAAATAAGGACTGAAACTCTGGAGATAATAGGACAGACCCATGCCATGGCCTCTGTAACTACACATGGATAGCTCTGTTAAGCACATCTACAGTTGAAAGAGTAAGAATTTAACCACAGTAGTCACCTGGACTCGAGGAAGCTCAAGAAATTGACATTGAGCGCTCACAGTGCAAGTGCAGCAAGGCGCAGGGTTGCCCCCTACTGGCCACCCTGAGTGTTGCGCTGTATCCTACAGCCACATTGGAAAGGAAAGGCTTCCTTTCATTTGTGCCTTGTTAGGTCTCTGTTCAGTTTGCGTTTTTGTGTATGCGTGTTACATTTATATGTGTAATTTGCAGCCAATAGCTGGAGAGTTAGAGCACAAAGCTTGTACTCATTATGTTCCTTTTTAAAAATAGAAAAATTGAAGCTGGAGAGATAGCTCAGTGGGTAAGAGACCTTGATGCCCTCGCCGAGGACCTGAATTCAGTTTCCAGCATACACACGATAGCTCGCAACCATCTATACCTCCAGTTCCCGAAGATCTGACACCTTATTCTGACCCCCTTGGGCATGAGTTGTATATGTGGTGAACAGACATACATGCAGCCAAAACACTATCACTATTCACAGATGATAAATAGTACACATAAGTGATCCCCAAATTCTACCAGAGAACTCCTACAGCTGATAAACACCTCCAGCAAAGTGGCTGAACAAAAATTAACTCAAAAAAAAATCAGTAGCCGTCCTTTATACAAACAATAAACAGGCTGAGAAAGAAATTATGGAAATGACATCCTTTACGATAGTCACAAATAATATAAAATACCTTGGTGTGACTCTAACCAAGCAAGTGAAAGACCTGGATGACTAGAACTTCAAGTCCCTGAAGAAAGAAATTGAGGAAGATACCAGAAGATTGAAAGAACTCCCATGCTCATGGGTCAGTAGGATTAACATAGTGAAAGTGGCCATATTGCCAAAAACAATCTATGTATTCAATGCAATTCCCATAAAAATTCCAACATAATTCTTTACAGACCTTGAAAGAGCAATTCTCAACTTCACATAGAAAACCAACAACCCAGGAGAGCCCAAACAATCCTGAACAAATAAGAACAGCTGGAGGAATCTCCATCTCTGATTTCAAGCTGTACTACAGAGCTATAGTAATAAAAACTACATGATGTTGGTACAGAGACAGACAGGTTGATGACTGGAATCAAATCAAAGATGTGGAAATAAGCACACAAACACACACACACACACACACACACCTATGGACACTTAATTTTTGATGAAGAAACCAAAATCATACAATGGAAAAAAAAAGAAATTATCAACAAATGGTGCTGGTCTAACTAAATGTCTGCATGCAGAAGAATGCAAATAGACCCATACATATGACCCTGCACAAAACTCCAGTCCAAGTGGATCAAAGACCTCAACATAAAACCAGACATACTAAATCTAATAGAGGAGAAAGTGGAGAACTGCCTTGAACATACTGGCACAGGAGACAAATTCCCAAAGAACACCCATAACTCAGGCACTAATATTAACAATTAATAAATGGGACCTCATGACACTGAAACACTTTTGCAAGGTGAAGGACACCATCAATAGGTCAAAACAGCAGCCTACAGAATGGGAAAAGATCTCACCAATCCTACATTTGACAGAAGACTAATATCCAACATACATAAAGAACTCAAGAAATTAGACGCCAACAAACCAAATAACCCAATTTAAAAATGGGCTACAGAGCTAAACAGAGAATTCACAACAGAGGAATCTTGAATGGCTGAGAAGCACTTAAAGAAATGTTTAGTGTCCTTAGTTATCAGGGAAATGCAAATTCAAATGACTCCAAAATTCCATCTTAACCCATCAGAATGGCTTTGATCAAAAACTCAAGTGAGAGTACCTACTGGCGAGGATGTGGAGAAATGGAACATTCATCCATTGCTGGTGGGAGTGCAAACTTATACAACCACTTTAGAAATCAGTTTGGCAGTTTCTTAGAAAATTGGAAATAGTTCTACTTGAAGACTCAGCTATTCCACCCTGGGCATATACCCAAAAGATGCCCCACTCTACCACAAAGACATTTGCTCAACTATGTGCATAGCAGCTTTATTTATAGTAGCCAGGAACTGGAAACAACCTTGATGTTCTTCAACTGATGAATGGATGCAGAAAATATGGTTCATCTACACAACAAAATACTACTCAGCTATTAATATCAAAGACATCATGAAATTTGCTGGCAAATGGATGGAACTAGAAAATATCATCCTGAGTGAGGTGATCCAAACCCAGAAAGACACGCATGATATCTAGTCATTTATAAGTGGATATTAGCCATAAAGTACAGGACAACCATGCTACAATCCACAGACCCAAAGGAATTAAGTAATAAGGAGAGCCCAAGGAAGGATTCGTGAATCTCACTCAGAAGGGGGAAACAAAATAGTCATCAAAGATAGATGGGTGGGAGAGGGGGTGAGGAGGAGAATTGTGACAGGAATCAGGTGTGGGGAGATGGGGGCTAGAGAGGGATTGGCGTTAGAACAGAAATTGATGGTTGGGGGGGGGCAACTCTGGCACTAGCTAGAAACCAGGGATTGGGGAGGTTCTGGTAAGTTTATGGGGATGACCCTACCTAAGACTCCTACCAGCTACAGGAGACTGAAGTGGCCATCTCCTGTAGCCAGGCAGGACTTCCAGTGGAGGGAGGGAGACATTAATCCACCCACAAAATCTTCAACCTAAAATTTGTCCTGCCTGTAGAATGTACAGGGCTAAAGATGGAGCAGAGATTGAGGAAATGGCCAACCAATGACTGGCCCAACTTGAAACCCATTCTATTTGAGAGAACCAACCCCTGACACCATTAATGATACTCTGCTATGCCTGCAGACAGGAGCCTAGCATAACTGTCTCCTGAGAAGCTTCATCCAGCACTGAAGGGAAATAGGTGCAGAGACCCACAGCCAAGCATCAGGCCGAGCTCAGGGAGTCTTGTAGAAGAGTGGGGGATAGGGTTGAGCAAGCTGCAGGGGTCAAGGACACCACTTTAAGACCTCCAGAGTCACTTACCTGCTGCAGCATTCAGAACAGGCCCTGCATCTTGCCTGGGCAGCACAGTGTAGCTGGCCCTGGATGTAGGGTTACAGATGAGCTGGCTCCAAGGGTGTGAGTGGAGGAGAGCCAGTCCTGCTTCTTGTCTGCTGGGCAGTGGTGTGGACAAGGTAGAGACACCCTTCTCCCTTCCCTTGTCTCTCACTATCTATGGCAGACAGGAGACCTGGCCCCAGGATTCTGAGAGTGGGAGGACTGGCTATGTCCCTCGCTGGCTAAAGCAGTTGTGAGAGCAGGCCCTGCACCTCACCTGGGCAGCAGCATAAATCTGATCTTGGTTTTAGGGTTGTGAGTAAGCTGGCCTTGAAAGCATGCGAGTTGTGAGAGCTGGTGAGCTGACCATCTTTGATACCTCTCAAACTCAGATCCAGGGCTTTTAATTGGTCCAGCCCAACCTCTATCCTATCAATGAACTGCTGTACATGAAGGGGTTGGTTCTATAGACCCAAAGCAACAGAATCTTCATAACACAGGGCAAAACCAGAATACCCTAGAGGAGTCACAGAGAGGTTCCAGTATAGATAGAGTAGCAGAAGCCAGAGACCAACAAGTCATTGCATTGAATGTTTGTAAGCAAAGAAGTATGGACAAAAGTCAATATTGTGGGACACATGGACACACTACAGCTTCCACAACAAGTTTTTTTTTTTTCTGTTTGGAGGAAGGTTGCAAGGGTGGAGCTTGGGTATGAGGAGATGGGGCGATGAATGGGCACATGATGTGAAATTCACAAAGAACCAATAAAAAAAATTTAAAAAAAAAATCAACCACAAAAGGAACAGATCAGACCAGTTGACAAGTCTTAATAATTCTCAAAAATTGATGGGAGATATTAATTGGCTATAGCCTACAATTGAATTAAATACTAAAGAGTTAAGTAATTTGTTTCTAACATTACAAGGAGATTTGCACTTAAACATTGCAAGATGGTTAATAGATACATCAGAGAGAGAGCGTTAACTCTGGAAGAACAGAGATCCCACACTTGATTGTCTGTTGTTTATTTTGCCTTCAACTCAGTCTGCTACTGGACTCATTACACAAAGGGATGATAGCATTATAGAACGGATTTTTTTTTTGGTTTTTTTTCTTTCTTTTTTAAAATTTTCTATATTTTTAAATTTACATTCCAAATGATTTCCCCTTTCCCGTTTCCTCCCTCCCCGAAAGTTCCATAAGCCCCCTTCCCTCCCCCTGTTCCCCATTCAATCCCCTCTCGCTTCTCTGTCCTGGTATTTCCCTACATCCAGTCTTTCCAGGACCAGGGGTCTCACCTTCCATCTTCTTGGAAATCTATTGATATGTGAATTGTGTCTTGGGTATTCTGAGATTCTGGATTAATATCCCCTTATCAGTGACTGCATACCATGTGTGTTCTTTTGTCCTTGGGTTACCTCATTAAGGATGATATTTTCCAGTTCTGACCATTTGCCTAGGAATTTCGTGAATTCATTGTTTTTAATTGCAGAGTAGTATTCCATTGTGTAAATATACCACATCTTCTGAATCCATTCCTCCGTTTAGAGACATCTGGGTTCTTTCCAGCTTCTGGCTATTATAAATAAGGCTGCTATGAACATAGTGGAGCATGTGTCCTTATTGCATGCAGGGGAAGCCTCTGGGTATATGCCCAGGAGTGGTATAACAGGATCCTCCAGGAGTGTCATGACCAAGTTTCTGAGGAACCGCCAGACTGCTTTCCAGAGTGGTTGTACCAGCTTGCAATCCCACCAGCAGTGGAGGAGTGTTCTTCTTTCTCCACATCCTCGCCAACAACTGCTGTCTCCTGTGTTTTTGATCTTAGCCATCCTGACTGGTGTGAGATGGAATCTCAGGGTTGTTTTGACTTACATTTCCCTAATGACTAAGGATGATGAACATCTCTTTAGGTGCTTCTCAGCCATTAGATATTCTTCAGGTGAGAACTCTTTGTTTAGCTCTGTACCCCATTTTTTTAAATTTAATTTTATTTTCTAAGTTTTTTTTTATTTACATTCAAAATCATTTCCCCTTTCCCGTTTCCTCCCTTCCCGAAAGTCCCATAAGCCCCCTTCCCTCCCTCTTTTCCCCATTCAACCCCAATTTTTTTAATAGGGTTATTTGGCTCTCTGGAGTCTAACTTCTTGAGCTCTTTGTATATATTGGATATTAGCCCTCTGTCAGATGTAGGGTTGGTAAAGATCTTTTCCCAGTTTGTTGGTTGCCGCTTGTCCTTTTGACAGTGTCCTTTGCCTTACAGAAACTTTGTAATTTTATGAGGTCCCATTTGTCAATTCTTGATCTTAGAGCATAAGCTATTGGTGTTCTGACCAGGAAATTTCCCTCTGTGCCCATATGTTCAAGGTTCTTCCCTAGTTTCCTTTCTATTAGTTTCAGAGTGTCTGGTTTTATGTGGAGGTCCTTGATCCACTTGGAATTGAGCTTAGTGCAAGGAGATAAGAATGGATCAATTTGCATTCTTCTGCATGTTGACCTCCAGTTGAACCAGCACCATTTGTTGAAAAGGCTATCTTTTTTCCACTGGATGGTTTTAGCTCCTTTGTCAAAGATCAAGTGACCATAGGAGTGTGGATTTATTTCTGGGCCTTCAATTCTGTTCCATTGATCTACATGCCTGTCACTGTACCAATACCATGCAGTTTTTAACACTATTGCTCTGTAGTAAAGCTTGAGGACCGGGATACTGATTCCCCCAGAAGTTCTTTTACTCTTGAGAATAGTTTTAGCTATCCTGGGTTTTCTGTTATTCCAGATGAATTTTTGAATTGCTCTTTCTAACTCTATGAAGAATTGAGTTGGGATTTTGATGGGGATTGCATTGAATCTGTATATTGCTTTTGGCAAGATGGTGATTTTTACTATATTAATCCTGCCAATCCATGAGCATGGCAGATTTTTCCATCTTCTGAGGTCTTCTTCAATTTCTTTCTTCAGAGACTTGAAGTTCTTGTCATACAGATCTTTCACTTGTTTGGTTAGAGTCACACCAAAATACTCAATAAAATTCTTGCCAACTGAATCCAAGAACACTTCAAAACGATCATTCACCACGATCAAGTAGGCTTCATCCCAGGGATGCAGGGATGGTTCAATATAAGGAAGTCCATCAATGTAATCCACTACACAAACAATCTCAAAGAAAAAAAAAACACATGGTCATTTCATTAGATGCTGAAAAAGCATTTGACAAAATTCAGCATCCTTTCATGTTAAAGGTCTTGGAAAGATCAGGAATTTGAGGCCCATATCTAAATATAGTAAAAGCAATTTACAGCAAACCAGTAGCCAACATCAATCTAAATGGAGAGAAACTTGAAGCAATCCCACTAAAATCAGGGACTAGACAAGGCTGCCCTCTCTCTTCATATCTTTTCAATATAGTACTTGAAGTTTGAGCTAGAGCAATTAGACAACAAAAGGAGGTCAAAGGGATACAAATTGGAAAGGAAGAAGTCAAACTATCACTATTTGTAGATGATTATATGTAGTACACTGTAGCTGTCTTCAGACACACCAGAAGAGGGCATCATATTCCATTACAGATGGTTGTGAGCCACCTTGTGGCTGCTGGGATTTGAACTCAGGAACTCTTAACCTTAACTCTTAACCTCTTAAGAGTCAGTGCTCTTAACCACTGAGCCATCTCTCCAACGAGAATTTATTTTTACTACACAAAATGGCTTGAAGTACTCATGTCAACTGTTCAGGATATCCTTCTAAAAAGATGCAGGCTTTCTCCAGCTCTGTGCATAGTGCCAGACTTCTATTTGGAGAGAAATTACCAATGTCAATGTATCTCATACTATACTTTCCTCACCCAAGAGCAGTTATTTGGATACGACAACACGATATTCATTAGGTAATCTTCCAGTGAACACACGGAACCACACCGGTGGCCGGGGACCTCCGCTGGAGAGACGGTCAGGCGGGCAGGACTCCTGGGGAGCTTGGGTCCCGCAGAGCAGGACCCTGCCAGGATCGAAAGTGTTGCAGCGCTGATGCGGAGAGTTGGCAGGGCAGTTTTTTTTTTAAAAAAAAAAAATTTATATATATATATATATATATATATATATATATATATATCCTGCTACTGGAAGAACCAGAATGATTTGCAGAGAGTAGTTAATCACCTGTTTGTTTTGGGCCTACTATGCTAGACTGCTTTGTAGATAAAATACTGAGGGGAAAGGAATAGGACTAGACAACTTCTAACGACTGAGCCATGGGTGTTTGGAGATGGGATTTAATGAATATGCTGCAAGAATAGGAAAGGTTACAGACAATCACATATTTTCTTTGCAAGGAAGGGAGTGAGATGGGCCTGTTTTTGTTTTGTGTTGTTTTGTTTTGTTTTGTTCCATTTTGTTTTGGCTGGAGACACAGTTGTGGGTGCCGAGATCTGACCGCTTATATTTTTGGTTGTGAGATTAGCCTTTAAATGACTAAGCCATCTCTCCAGCCCAAGGGCCTATAATTTTTAAAGCTTGCTTCAAAGTCGTGATCATGATTCAGCTCCCTAAGTGGTAGGATTATGTGCGTGAGGGGATCTCAACTGAGAAAATGCTCCCACTAGAAGGGCCTGTGGGAAGCCTGTGGTGCTCTTTCTTCTTTAATGGTTGATTTGAGAGCACTGCCCCGTTCACCGTTGGAGACGCCACCCTGGGCTGATAGTCCTAATGTACAATAAAGCAGGCTGGGCATGCTCTGAGAAGCAAGCCAGTAAGCAGTACTCCTCTATGGCCTCTTGCTGCCTTAACTTCCTGCCCTGACTTCCCTGGATGATAAAAGAAACCCTTCCCCACCTCCAAGTTGCTTTTAGTCATGGTGTCTTATCAGCAATAGAACATAGCTAATACAGTTTGCAATGGCAGACAGGCCTTTTGAAAAAAAGTCAAACGGATGTACACAACCTTCTGGAATGCTTCCCTGACAAGCATTCAGAAGCAGGCTCTGAGAAGCTGAGCGAGTGATCCCGAAACAATATCTGCTACTGGGCAAGAATGGCACGTGGAGGCCTTTGTCGAAATAGAGCCAAAATCCTTGACTAAGACATTTGTGAATTAGCATCCTGAATATGAAATAAAATACCACTTTCACGTTCATTCAGCTTTAGTTTTTAATAGCGAACAAGAGAAATAAAGAACTGTTACAATTATGAGTCATGTTAACAAAATCTGTGTTCTATAGGAAACTCTGTGAATTCAATATCAAGGTTTAATGCCATATGCTTCAAATTCATTGTTCATAAATGAGCAGAGAAATTTCATGTCACTTTGTCAAATAACACTGTGGAATAGACTCAGCTGTAATTTTAAACTGTGTTAATTTGTGCATATGAAAGTATTTTAATATAATATATATTTGAATTAGACACATGTACATGATAAACATGTCAGACCTCAATGCTGAACTCCTGTGTTTAGTGGTCACCACTATTAATTTTCTTCTAGGCTAAAAAAACAAGTCTATTCATATACAAATATATGTGTATAAATACATATATATGTACACAGAGGCATAAAAAGACAGAGATACACATACACACTCTGTCCACAACGAGAACATACTATACACTGTTCAACAATCTATTTTCTGTACTTAACAATATAACAGGTGTCACTCATTACCAACACATTTTCATCTGTTTTCCACTTTTTATTACCCTCTTATTAACAATCTCTAGACAAAAACCCCTTAAAGTTTTCTATTGAAGCCTTTAATTCTAGCACTTGGGAGGTAGAGACAGGCACATCTCTTTAAGTTCAAGGCCAGCCTGGTCTACATAACAAATTCAAGGCCAGCCTGGTCTACACAACAAGTTCCAGGCTAGCCAGGACTACATGTTGAGATACCATCTCAAACAAAACGAAACAGAAAACAAAAGAAAACAACTCCCCAAAGTTTTCTACTAATTTGGAAGCTAACAGAGACATTAACAAAGAAAGCTAGACAATAGAGGCTATCCTCACCCTCACCTGTATTTTACACAAGGCAGTAAGTATGCAATAAGCATAAATGCAAAGCAAATACTAACTGTGGAGCTTAAGCACACACATAAAAGGTTCACAATTGTCATATTTTACTGTTTGTTGCTCTAATTAGTTAACATTTTTATAAATGTGTACGCACATGCATGCGTGTGTGTGTGTGTGTGTGTGTGTCTATGTATGTACATGTGTACTTGAGTACTGTTTCTCAGGAGCCCTGTACCATGTTTTTAAAAAAGTTTTTTTTCTTTTCTACAGCTTGCAAATTAAGTAAGTCTGGTTGGTCAGGTGTTCAAGGGGACTCTCCGGTCTCTTCCCAATTGTGAGATTGCAAAAACTCACCATCATCTAGCTTTTTACATGGGTCCTAGGGATGGAATTCAGAACTCTATACTTGCTTAAGTAGCATCTTACTGATTATGATATCTCCTCGTCTCCTTGTTGACTACTTTAGAAGATTCATATTTTCATCTAAATATGGAGATAATTTATAACAAGTGTGAAAATACAGTATTTTTCAGTAAAGGGTTAGGATCAAGTTTAAATTTTATTACTATCTTATGTAAAGATTCATATTCAAATTCTCTCACGTATCACAAGGAATTATTTCTTAAAAAAGATTTTCTAACATCGTCAAATTGAGAACATCTTTAAGGTTAAACAATACCGAGCCAGTCAGCTGTCAGATTTCTTACATTAATCTTCCTCTGGAGATTGTTCCTCTGAGTGAATTTTCATATGTTTGGTAAGAGAAGCATTTTGTTTGAAGGCCTTACCACATTCAATACATTCATAGGGCTTCTCTCCAGTGTGGGATCTCTGATGAATAACAAGTTGTGATTTTGCATTGAAGCCTTTCCCACATTCGTAGCATTCAAAGGGTTTCTCCCCTGTATGAGTTCTCTGATGTACGATGAGGTGTGCCTTCTGACTAAAGGCTTTCCCACATTCAGCACACTCATAGGGTTTCTCCCCTGTATGAACCCTCTGGTGTTGGGTAAGGCCTTCAATTTGCTTAAAGGCCTTGCCACATTGATTACATTCAAAGGGGCAATCCCCTGTATGAGTTCTTATATGGTAGGTAAGGGATGAGCTATGTCCAAAGGCTTTCCCGCACTGGTCACATTTATAAGGCTTCTCCTTTGTATGAGTTCTTTGATGTATAACTAGGTGTGACTTTTTGCTAAACGTTTTCCCACATTCATTACATTCAAAAGGCTTCTCCCCTGTATGAATTCGCATGTGTTTAGTCAGGGATGAGCCATACTTGAAAGCTTTGCCACATTCATTACATTCATATGGTATTTCACCTGTGTGTGTTCTCACATGTTCAGTAAGAGATGAATTATATCTAAAGGACTTGCCACATTCCTTACACTCATACGGCTTCTCGCCCGTGTGAGATCTTATGTGTTGCATGAGGTTTGAGCTGTGTCTAAAGGTTTTGCCACATTCGTTACATTTGTAGGGCTTTTCTCCAGTGTGGATTCTTAGATGGTCAGTGAGGGCATGTTTATGACCATGTGCTTTGCCACACTGCGCACACTCGTATGGTTTTTCCCCAGTGTGAGTTCTCTGATGTACAACAAGGTGGGACTTCTGGCTGAAAGCTATCCCACATTCATTACATTCATATGGTTTCTCCCCGGTGTGAGTTCTTTGATGGTCAAGGAGTCCCTGTTTATGGCTGAGGACCTTCCCACATTGATTACATTCATAAGGTTTCCCAGAGCCTGGGGCTTTGTCGGGTTTAGATGGACTACGGCGGGGTGATTTCCGTTTCTCTCCAGTCTGAATTTTGTCTTCCTTGGTATGGGACGCTCTATGATGGCATACTTTCTCACATTTCTTGCTGGTTTGGTTTTTGTCTCCTTTATCAGACAACTTATTGCTGGGTAACTTGTCGCATTTCTTTCTAGTTGAAATTTCATCTTTGTTCACATCAGATGCAGAATGGCTGAGTGATTTCCTGTGTTCATTAGCTGTATTGGATTTCTTTTTCGTAGAGTTTTTAATCTGATGGGATAAGTCTAAATTCTGATTCAAGTTCTTCCCATGTGAATTGGATTTAAGCAATCTTTTTTCAGAAGGAATATGTTTTGAACGGACACTTTTTTTCTCCAACAAAGCACACTCACTGCTTTTCTTACTGTTTGAATTTTTCTTCCTGAATGTCACTTCCTTAGTGAGTTTGCTTTGGGACTTCTGTTTTTCCTCTCTCTGCTCATCATCTTGTTGGACTTCTAAAATAGAATTAATAAGACATACTTGTGAGTTTCTGCACTCCCACTGAAGTTATTTATAAGTTTCATAAAGAGATGTCCTCCTTGTTTGGGGTTGAATACTTACTCAACCCTACTACCAATGTAAATTAAGCATCAAGATCGAGTGCCCCTATCATCTTGGAAGAAAGCTATAGTCAAACCAGTGGAAAGACAACTGAAGTAGTCATTAGGAAAAGAGTTGGTTGCTTAGAAATAGGATCTTGTAACCTTGGATGGAAGGTGAAATAGACACAAGGAATATTGAACAAGCAATGCATTAAATTAAAAAACAACTTTGTGATTATGCCAGGTACAGTGGCACATGCCTGTTAATTCCAGTACTCAGGAGGCTGAAACAAGATACTTTTTCATAAGTTTGAGGTCAGCCTGGGCTACATAGCAAGGCATTACTAGTCTCCCCATTGTGATTAAATTTAAGATAACATGATGTAAGTACTACAAAAGCCATACTTATTCTATGTAGTGAAAAGCTCTTCAATACAAAGACTAAAACAGAAAAGAACAGAGAAAAGGGTCCTCTCAACCCTAAATTAGAAAGATATAGAGATAGTACTGATGAGCTAACATTAGAGAAGAAAGCTCATCTAGAGGAAGGAGCTGCCAAATATTATGGTGAGGATTGACCTCCTATTGCACCTTCTGCTCTGCCTATGGCCTCTCCTGTACAAGATGATACCCAGATGGATACGCAACTACATAAATTGGAGTTTGAAAAAAGTTGCAGAAATTGACTAATAAGCTACAAGAGCTAAAAAAGGTACCAAGTGCAGGAAGGAGCAGCGATTCTGAGATGCACCAATCGCCGCTAGAAAGAGCTGTGAGTCAGGCTCGCGGGGAAGGACAAGATACATCTGGCATGCAGGCCTTCCCTGTCATTGGGATCATAGATGAGCAGAATAGAATTAGACAATATCAGACCTTAAAGTTCAAGGTGATAAAAGAATTAAAAACAGCTGTGGCACAGTATGGCCCTACGGCTCCTTTTACACAAGTTTTAATGGATACTGTAATGGAGTCAAATTTAACCCCACAAGATTGGCTACTTTGTCAGGAGGAGATTTTTTACTTTGGAGCTCTGAATGGCGTGAAGCTAGTAAGAGAACTGCCGTGATAAATACTCAGGCAGGTAACCCAGAGTGGGATACTGATATGCTACTGGGAGGAGGTCAATATGAAGGCAATACTAATCAGATTGGGTATCCTGTTGGAGTGTATGCTCAGGTTGCAATGGCTGCCCACCTCACGTGGAATCAATTACCGACTAAGGGGGATCTCAGTGGAAGTTTAACTAGCATTAGACAGATTCCTGATGAACTTTTTCAGGATTTTGTGGATAGGCTACTGAAATCAGCTAATAGAATTCTTGGAGAGTCTCAGGCAGAAAATCCACTTATCACACAATTGGCTTATGAGAATGCTAATGCAGCTTGTCGTGTTGCCATCAGACCTTACAAGGGGCAGAAAAACTTGGCTGGGTCTATTCGTCTTTGTTCAGAGATTGGGCCTTCATACAATCAGGGTCTATCCATGGCTGCAGCTTTTCAAGGTACAACTGTACAGGGGATACTTTCACAGAGACAAAGGAATAAAACGTGTTTTAAATGTGGAAGTTTGGGTCATTTTAAAGCTGACTGTCCTAAGAACAGAGGTGCTGTAAGTGGGCAATCAAGTTGTACCCCAGGAGTTTGTCCCAGATGCCGGAAAGGTAATCACTGGGCCAGAGACTGTAAATCTAAGACAGATGTTCAGGGCCATCCCTTGCTGGGAAACGGGCGGAGGGGCCAGCCTCAGGCCCCCAGACACCCACAACAAGCAGTTTTTGGGGCCACGAAGCTGCTACCAGGGAAATCCAATTTTGGACTTATCAGGGCAACACCAGGAAGTGCAGGACTGGACACCTGTTCAACCTCCAGTGTCGTATTAACTCCAGAAATGGGAGTTCAGACTCTGTCTACGGGAGTCTTTGGACCTTTGCCTGCAGAAACTTGGGGATTGCTTCTCGGACGAATGAGTACTATTGTAAGAGGGTTGCAGATTTATTCCGGTGTCATAGATAACGATTATGAGGAAGAAATTAAAATTATGGCTGCTTCCCCTCATAGCATTATAACTGTACCTGCTAACCAAAGAATCGCTCAGCTTGTCTTAGTTCCCTTGCATCTGCTACCTTCCAGATTTGTTAAGGATAAGAGAGGACAGAGTGGCTTTGGTTCCTCTGGTGTGTATTGGGTTCAATCTATTACTAGTAAAAAACCTAACCTTAAATTAACAATTGAGGGAAAAAAGCTTTGAAGGATTAATAGATACTGGAGCTGATGTGATAATTATTAGAGGACAAGATTGGCCGTCAACTTGGCCCTTGTCAGAAACACTCACTCATCTCCAAGGCATCGGTTATGCCAATAATCCAAAGCAAAGTGCTAAACTTCTAACCTGGAAAGATGAAGAGGGTAATTCAGGACAAATTCAGCCTTATGTTATGCCAAATTTGTCTACTACCCTTTGCGGAAGAGATGTTTTGTCACAGATGGGTCTTATAAGGTGTAGTCCTAATGCAGTAGTCACTAAGCAGATGCTGGAACAAGGATTTTTGCCTGGGCAGGGGCTAGGAAAAGAAAAACAAGGCATTAAAATGTTTGAAGGTCCTAAGTCTAACATTAATACCAGAGGTTTGGGAAATTTTCAGTAATGGCCACTATCTTGCCTGCATCCCATGCTGATAAAATTCAATGGCTTAGAGATAATCCAGTGTGGGTTGATCAGTGGTCTTTATCTAAAGAAAAAATAGAAGCTGCCTTGTTGCTGGTGCAGGAGCAACTAGAGGCAGGACATCTAAGAGAATCTCAGTCACCGTGGAATACACCAATATTTGTTATAAAGAAAAAAAATCTGGTAAATGGAGATTGTTACAAGATCTAAGAAAGATTAATGAAACAATGGTACCTATGGGAGCTTTACAACCTGGGCTTCCATCTCCCATGGCTATTCCTAGAGGATATTATAAAATAGTGGTAGATTTGAAAGATTGTTTCTTTAGAATTCCTTTGCACCCTGAGGATTGCAAAAGAATCACTTTTAGTGTTCCTTCTATTAACTTCATGGAACCTATGAAAAGATACCAATGGACAGCTCTTCCTCAGGGCATGGCCAACAGTCCCACCTTATGTCAAAAGTCTGTGGCACAGGTCATTCAACCTGTGAGACAGCAATGGCCAGAGCTTTATTTTGTCCATTACACAGATGATATTTTGATTGAGGGAAAAAATCCTCAAGATTTGCTCTTATTTTATAGAGATTTACAACACGCTTTAGCTGATAAAGGACTGCAAATAGCTCCAGAGAAGGTGCAAATCCAGGATTCTTATAATTATTTGGGTTTCAGACTTACAGATCAAGCCATTTTTTCCCAGAAGACAATTATTTGCAGGGACAGTTTAAAAACCTTAAATGATTTTCAAAAGTTGTTAGGTGATATTAATTGGCTTCACCCCTATTTAAAGCTTACTATAGGAGAATTATGACCTTTATTTGATATTCTAAAAGGGAATGCTGATCCTACATCCCCTAGATCTTTAACCCCAGAAGGGCTACAGGTCTTACAGCAGGTAGAAAGAGCTATTGAAAACCAATTATTTACCTATATAGATTATTCATTGCCTTTACATCTGTTGATTTTTAATACGACTCAAAGGCCTACAGGATTATTACGGCAAAAGACTCCTCTTATGTGGATTCACTCGAGGGTGTCTCCTAAACGTAATATCCTGCCATATTATGAGGCAGTAGCCCAGATGATTATACTTGGAAGGAAGCAGGCACTAACTTATTTTGGCAAAGAACCAGATATCATTATTCAGCCTTTTAATGTAGATCAAGATACTTGGCTGAAGCAGCATAATACAGACTGGTTGCTTGCTCAAATAGGATTTGGAGGAATTATAGATAACCATTATCCTCAAGATAAGTTGATAACATTTTTAAATGTGCATAAGGTTGTATTTCCTAATATGACATCTTTACAGCCGTTGCATAATGCTCTTTTGATTTTCACGGATGGCTCCTCTAAAGGAAGAGCTGGGTATCTCATGAATAATCAACGAGTGGTCATAGAGACACCTGGGTTCTCAGCTCAGTTAGCAGAGTTGACAGCAGTATTAAATGTTTTTTCAATCTGTAAATTGTGCTTTTAATCTTTTTACTGATAGTTTGTACGGTGCTGAATCTGTTCCTTTATTAGAAATGTGTGGCACATTTAATTTTAATATGCCAGCAGGATCTTTGTTTTCACAATTGCAAAACATCATTCTTGCTATAAAAAAAAAATCCCTTTTATATTGGCCATATATGAGCTCACTCTGGTCTTCCTGGACCTTTAGTTGCAGGAAATGATCGCATTGATAGAACTCTTATAGGAGAGGCTTTAATTTCAGATCCTGTTGAATTGGCTAGAAGAGACCATAATAAATTCCATCTTTCTAGCCACACCTTAAGGCTCCGACATAAGATTACTAAGGAGCAAGCAAGAATGATTGTGTAATAGTGCCCTAATTGCCTTACCCTATCTCCAATTCCTCATTTAGGAGTTAATCCACATGGCCTTATGCCCAATTATATTTGGCAAATGGATGTAACTCACTATGCAGAATTTGGAAAATTAAAGTATATACATGTTTGTATTGATACGTGTTCAGGATTCCTTTTTGCTTCTCTGCATATGGGAGAGGCCTTGAGAAATATAATTGATCATTGTTTACAAGCTTTTAATACTATGGGATTACCTATAGTCATTAAGACAGATAATGGGCCACTTACATTGGCAACAACTTTATATCATTTTGTAAAGAATTTGGTATTGAACATAAAACTGGAATTCCTTATAACCCAATGGGCCAAGGAATTGTTGAACGTGAGCATTGCACTCTTAAAAATTGGCTTTTAAAAACAAGAAAAAGGAGAATTATACCCTTCAAGATCACCAAAAGCACATCTTGCTTTTGTCTTATTTGTTTTAAATTTTTTGCAAACTGATGCTAAAGGTCAGTCTGCAGGGGATTGACACTGGCACCCAGTCACTTCCAATTCTTATGCTACGGTTAAGTGGTGAGACCCTTTAACTAATACATGGAATGGTTCAGACCCTGTTTTAATATGGGGAAGAGGGTCTGTTTGCGTTTTTTTTTTCACAAAAAGAAGACAGAGCCCGATGGCTGCCAGAAAGATTGGTTCATCAATTGGACACAGATCCTGTTTCTTCCAGTAAGTATGACTAATTCAAAAAAAAAAAACAAAGCCACTTCCCCAACTCTGGGAAGCTAGGCTTTGTGTCTTAAGAGATACTAATTTACAACTGACTTGAATACCTGGGACCATCCAGAGACAAGTTAATTTGCAAATGATTCCCAAAGCCACTTCCCCAACACTGGGAAGTCAGGCTTTGTGTCTTAACATTGTTCCCTTCTTAACTCTTTTTTTTTTTTTGGTTTTTCGAGACAGGGTTTCTCTGTGTAGCCTTGGCTGTCCTGGAACTCACTTTGTAGACCAGGCTGGCCTCGAACTCAGAAATCCTCCTGCCTCTGCCTCCCAAGTGCTGGGATTAAAGGCGTGCGCCACCACCGCCCGGCTCCTTCTTAACTCTTTATCTTGTATTTAAGCAGACTGACTGTTTTCATTCAGGCAAGGCTCAGTAGTTCACCACAACAATTTTTCTTCGCTATGAAGAAATGGACTGAGTACATAATTGTGGGTCCTTTCATGGCTTGGTCTGTATTTGGGAAAAAGGTGTGTTATGAAGGCCTGTCAGTCAAAAACGGGCAACTGAATTCTATGGAATCTTCCAACCTAAGCCAGGGACTTGTGTCTATAGGCCACATTTATTTATAATAAATGCTAAAGGCCATGTTTGTGCAAATAAACACAAACAAGATGCACATGTTTCCCAAAGACAGGTAAGAGAAGGTCTAGAATTCTGACCTAAGTCAGGTAGGGCCGCCAGCCACCATAAATTCCCAGACGGGCTATGGAGCATAAGTAAATCTTTTGCCCTAGTCCAGTCAATTTTTAATAAATCAAAAGGGAGGAAATGTGCCCTTCTGCGTTCTGAGCGGGAACTTCCAGACCTCAATGAGCCACACCTCCCCCACCTGGCGGAACTCTAGGACCAAGGTGACATCCATTGTTCTTCAAGGACACCTCAGTCTCCCGCAGAGCAGCAGAGTCGAGGAACCAACACCTACTGAACAGTGGAGCCGAAGCCCTGCTGAACAGACTCTCAACTCTGGGGGAAGGGTCTCGCCCCCAAACCTTAAATTGTCACCCCCCCCAAGTAAACCACAGACTTTGAACAGCCATGGTGTCTTAGTCTGTTTCTTCCACTGTCTGCCCCATACATCCCTAGTTTCTTTTCCAGATAACCAGTTTGTATGTAGCCGCAGGTGGCTACAGTGGAGTTTGGCTAAAGTCTCTGCCCTTGTTGGCTTATAAGAGGTGTGTGTACTCATGCCTCTTCAATAAATCCCTCTATTTTTACTAAGGCTAGCTAAAATAAACTAAAACAGAGAACACACCTACCAAGAAGAACCGAGGAACCAGCAGGTGACTGTGGCTCTAAGCAGAGGAGGCTGCTCCTCCCTTCTCTTCCATGAGCAATGTAACAAGGACATTCTTACTAAACAATCAGCGACTCCATAGTTCCTCTAAGTTCCCTGATGCTGTTACAAAGTCATGAAATTCCTAGCAATTAGATTGGAAAATGCTTTACACCATCTGGGTTTCCAGTGAGCATCTACCTGTTTTTCCAGTGAGCTGTGGAGTTCATGCCTTTGATCCTGTCACCATTCCAACAGCTGATGGTCAATTTCAAGTTTATTCATGGCTCTAAGCACTTGCTTATGTTCTTTTGCCTACACATTGCACAATTATACATTTAGAAACATCTTAAAACATTGTTCTTCTTCTCTAAGGCTACTCCCTAATAGCTCTCTGCATTGAAATAAAATGGGGAACTCATCTGAGGTAAGAATTTTAAACATTTAAAGAGAGAAACATGTGTAAGAGTGAATAGCCCTCATTGATAAAATAATTTTATATGGAGAAAATAAGGGTATCTGAATGGATGAATGAAATTCTCTCTTTTATGGAGGGCATTTAAGAGATTATGGTTTGGGGTGGGCTATTGTGACACACATCTTTAATCCTAGCACTCACAAGGCAGATGCAGGCAGACCTCTGAGTTCCAGACCAGTCTTCAGGGCTACATAATAGAAATTCATGTTAGAAAAATAAGACAGAGAGATAGAGATGCAGAGAGACAGAAACAGACACAGAGACAGGACACACACACACACACACACACACACACAGAGAGAGAGAGAGAGAGAGAGAGAGAGAGAGAGAGAGAGAGAGAGAGAGAGAGAGAGAAAGAGAGAAAGAGAGAATGAATGTTTGGTGGAAATTAGATATAGTAGGGGAAGGGGGAGTTCAGAAAAGTTGAACTGTTAGCTGCTCTTTCATCCAGGGACTCAAGAGAGTCAGCACCCTGGGATAAAGAGATAAACAGGACACTGCAGGTAGCATGGCAACACAAAGTCTTCTGATACCCAGTAATGATGGGGAACACAGAGACAAATTTCCTTCTTAAAGTGATCAAGACTTATACCTATTCTCTTGACATGTAAGATTAAAAAATCTTTGTCTGTGTGTATACACATTCACTTGTATATGTGTGCACATATCTGTAGCAGAATTTTCCCTGTCCAATCACTTTAAATATTAATACAACAAGAAGCCTGTGATTGGACAGGAAAAAGGGAGGCAGAGCGAAGAGTTGCAGAGATGGAGGTGGAGGAGACAGGTAGGAGGAGAGTAAGGAAGATGGAGCAGGAGGAAGATGATCCAGATTCCATGTGGCTTTAAATAGCTACAGGTAGCTATGAATATAATAAGAGGATAGAAAAATTGGGATGACTTGTCTAATCTAGGTGGGCAGCTTGTACCATTATCAATTGGCCCTGAAATTATTGTGTGGACATCTTGTGAATTGATAATTTATTGATATATAAATCTGACTGGTTAATTATAAACTTCTAGAGTTTTGTTTTACCAGGTTACTGGATATTGTGACAGCTAAACGTAAGGTGGGCAGTCATTGCCTGGGGCTGGTGTGGCAGCGACCCGCCAGTGGGAACTTAGCCAGCTGGGTGGAGAGATTTTGGAGCTCCAGGCCGGAGAGTCTGCTGAGATGAGAACACCCAGCTGGAGCCATATGGCCCGCCGGTGCCCTGCATAGCTCGGGAACTTGCCATTTCATTTTAATATTCCTGCAACACATATTCATGTACCCATTCATGTGGAAGCCAGTTTGACATGAAGTCATTCCTAGATTGTTTTCTGCATCTTATGTTTGCAACAATGTTTCTCACCAAACACAGAGCTCACCAGTTGGCTAGACATGCTGGCCAACAAGTCCCAGGCTCTGGTCTCCACTCCACCTCCTTGGTGCTAGATTACAGGTGAGCATCCCTAGGCACAGCTTGTTACATGGGAGTTTAAGAACTGAACTCAGGTTTATGCTTGTGTGGCCAGTACTTTACAAACTGAGCCATCTCCCTAGCCCCATAACCAACTTATTTACAGGGATGAATGGAGCTGTCACAACTGATACCCACTCCCCACAAAGATAGAAAGCATGAAAGACAACTTGACTATGAAGGGATTGTGAATCACAGTCCTAGTGTGTAATAAGATCAGACCAGTGCAGATGTGGGTGTGATTGAATAATAATTGATTGAGGCTGAAATCATGTTCTCTTCTTTTCCTTTCTTGTTTTTTATTTTGTTTTTCAAGGCAGGGTTTCTCTGTGTAACCCTGGCTATCCTGGATCATTCTGTACACCAGGCTAGCCTCAAACTTACAGAGATCTCTCTGCCTATGCCTATGCCTCCTGAGTACTAAGATTAGAGATGAGTATTCCCTTTCCCAGAAAAATAATTCTCTTAATTTGAGGCAGCAACTAGAACTTGAATTTTAAGAGAAACCAAATGTAACTTCAGAAACATAATAAGCATGGGCTCACTAGGCCCTGGAAGTATAGGTAATGCTTATCAGTAACATATAAGAAGAATCAGGAAAAAGTAGACTCATTAAATCTTTCTAAGAACTAGACTTAGAGATAAGATAAACCTTATTCATGTAGTGTCAGTGACAACTAAGAAAAACAAACAAACAAGTAGGACTTGACAAGAGGATCGTGGAAACCAGGGCTAAAATCAGGGGACAAAAGTAGGGAGGATGAAGGGAGCCTCTGACTAATAAGCATGAGATTTTCCATAGCTGACTCTTAAAGAATCTCCTACAAGCAGCTACAATAAGAAGGTACAGCAAAGACATCGGAGATGCCCATCCAGAAGCTACTTTGTATTTGTGTACTGGGAGATCTTTTTGAAAGAGACGCAATAGAGGACTAGAACACAAGGAGATATATGACCTTAAGGGACTATCAGCAAAGTAAGGGGAGCTGGTGAGTTACTCACCCATGTAAAGACATGGCAAGAACTTAAGGTTGACAGCTATTCTTAATGTGGGCAAGAGAGGACAAGAGGGTTGACTAGAGATTGTATTAGTTATTTCCCTATTACTGAGATAAAACACCATGACCAAGTCAACAGGGGGCAGGTGGGATGGGGTTTATTGTTTCAGAGAGATAAGTCTCTCTCTACAGTCATGGCGGGGAGACATGGCAGCAAGGGACCGTCACAGAGGAGGAAGCTGAAAGCTCACATCTTCAACTGTAAGCAGGAAACAGGCCACACCTCCTAAACCTCCCCAAACAGCACCACCAACTGGGTGATGTCTCAAATACCTGAGACTATGGGGGTACATCTCAGTCAAATCATCCCAAGGATTAAGGGTGGATGGACATGATGCTGTCTTACAGAACAGGGGTACAAGGAGTTTTGTAGTTGAAGGAAGGAAACTAAGTTATTAGGAGCAGGGGTATCTATCATTCCCAGAGATGCAGAAAAAAGACTGATCTAAGAATGTCTGATTCATTAAGAGAAACTATGACACATTAGGAAACTGGTGTATAGGCAGAGGACTGGGAATATTGAGAACTCTTTAAATATGGTAAACAGGAACGAGATTGAGAGCTGAACGCTCAGCAGTGGGCAGACAGGTAGGGAAGGGGCCGGTGAGGAGCCTCAGCTTCAGGCTGAAGGGGCCTGGACTTCAGCTTTTCCCCCATCACAGAAAGGTGACTGATTGTACTCTTGCTCGATATGGAAGAACACGCCTCTCCAGCTCCCCAGTAGCATGGCATTTAGAATTGCAGCACCTCTCCTATAAAGAGATTATGCGTGCCTACCACATACCTTCTGAGCCAGATGATTGAAAGTGATAGCTACCACATCCAGGCAGTGATTAATTACAAGGAGTAATTAAGTGGTTCCATTCACCCTTTCATTTTTCTTCTCCATAAAATAAGAGCTTGCCATGAGCCTCTCATGTGGACAGGTTTAGAGGAAAAGGAGATATTAGAATCTCCAAGGTAAGAAAACATCTGTACTTTGAATTCCTTTTCTCCTGAGAGATTCTGGGGTGTGTGTATGTGTGTGTGTGTGTGTGTGTGTGTGTGTGTGTGTGTGTGTGTGTGTGTGTGTGTGTGTTTCCTATTAGTTCCTGGTTAAGAGAAGAAAACCTAGAACTTTTAAGAAAAAAAAATTTTTTTCCATATTGGGGATTAAATCTAGGTCCTTGTGAGAATTCACTCTATTCTGAGCTGTATCCCCAGTCCTAATAAAAGTTTACAAATTACTCTTTGAAGAAATTCAAAACTTACTTGCACTGGTTCCTGTTTTCTTGGGCCTTGCTACTTTGCTCAGACTACTTGGGCTGGTCTTTTTCACTTTTCCCGATGATGGCTCTTCTCCTTCCAATTTGGAGACTATGTCTTGTTTAGGATCTTGATCTCCTACTCATAAGAAATGGTAGACACTGAGTGTTGGACCAACCATCTCAGAAAGCAAGCTCCAATATTTGTACTTCAGAGCCTTTCAAGGCTAAAGAACATATATGGCTCCTAATGTTTCACAATAAGGACGGATGCCCATGCACCTCAACTGAGTAAACCTTCCCTTTTGGAGGCAATGGCACAAGCATCATTCCTAGTACTGAAAAGGGATTAAAACTCCCTGACCAACCACTACCACCACCACCACCACCAAAACAAAACAAAACAAAACAAAACAAGAAAACATCAAGGACTTGAGAAAGAAGGGACTGCAGTAAACATGTTCTGGGTGGTGGGGACCTGTCCTTACCCATTGAGGCTGGATTGCTGCAGTTCTCTAGCTTCGTATCCTTGTACAAGTTTCTCTGAACAGGTTCCAGCTGCTCCCATTCCTTCTGAGTAAAAGCCACAGATACCTCTATGAATGTTACTGATTCCTATCATATTCTTATTCAGTCTCGCACTTCTTAACTCTCCACATTCCCAAGTGATTTGAATAGCAGAATTTGTTCTCACCTCAACTATCCACTATTGCCCACAATACACATTTAAACATGCTCTCTCGACATATAAAGGCAATCTCTCACCCTCAGAGACCAGCAATGTGTGACTTGGATCTATCACTAATCTCTACCTCACAGACTTCCAGTCTGACTCTTAATAACCCCCAACACTCACTACCAAGGCCCTCCCAATACCCAGGTCAGAACAATTCTCCTTAATCATGTGAGTAATTTTAACAACAACTCCCAATGTCACACATGAGCAGATCCTCCCAGGCACACATGAGCAGATCCTCCCAGGCACTTGCCCACAGGCTCCTCAGTCACAGAGTCTCACAAGAGACATTGATCTCAGAAGTCCCCAAATCTGTAATCTGACTAATCCCCAATCACTGACGCCAATAGAACTCTTCAACAGTGTCCGTTACAGAAATGCTATTCTCTGTCAGCAAACTCCAGCTCTAGCTTCTCCATTCACCTTAAATAAAATATACCCTAAATAAAATCCACCCGTCTCCCAGGGATGCTGCACCTTACAGTGATCTCAAGTACAGCCTGTGTTTAATTTTTCTCTGTGACTTATGTACTTTAGGATCTAATGATGGATGGAAATGATTGCTTCCGCCATTTCTTAACTACTTTCACTGTCTCGAGTCTGTTTATAGACTCACCAGCTTTTAATACCTTATTAACCTTCAGTGATTTAATAGGAAGAGTGACAAGGCTCCGTGTTGAGACTGTAATCACAGCCATGTTTCATTATAGCTAAGAACTCAAAGCAAATCAGTTTGTCAGGAAGGGATGAATGAAGTCAGGGTGAAAGCAAACCCAGGCATCCAAGAATCCTTTCCCAGTAGAGTCACACAGAACACACAGATTCCTCCAGAAACAAGTTTTGGCAACACAAACAAAATGGGTTGGAAATCCCCAGCAAAGGTCCAAAGAGGTTTTTACTGGGGACTGGGTTATATTAGAACCAGCTACTTGCATATACACAAATCTAGACTCCATTTCCTGAAGCCCAAAAGCTAATTTCAATCTCATTGTCTATGTTAATTCACCATGTTCACATCCAGATGTACCCTGAATGTGATTTCATTTTTCCGGTATAACTCCAATTTGTCACTATAATCTCTTGCCTCTGACCTCTGGCACCTACTTAACCTGTAGCCATCTTCCATAGAGTAGCCAATGATGATCTTTTTGATGTATCAAATCACTTCCTTGCTTAAGCCCAGTGGGTTCTCATTGAAGTAGGAATAAAATCCACATCAAACATAGCCAATATGATCTTCCATGATCTAGAACCTTCTTCCATTGATTTCATATTTTTCTACTTTCCCTGTGTGTGTTCCAGTCACATTTTTTTTCTTTTACTACAAGAAGTTAATTTCTATCTTAAGGCCTTAGCGATTGACAGTCTTCTTTGAATACTTTTGGATCTCTGCATTAACCACAGCCTGTCACTGTGTTCAAATTAACTGCCATTTCTTTAAAGATTAACTTGAGAAACAAACACTTCCAAGCTTTACTCCCTTCCACATTATCCTCTCTTACTTTCTTCATAGCAATTACCTTGGCCTGGAATTATCTTACTTTCACGTATATTTACATGTTAGTGTCTCTTTTCTGGTTCTCAAATTTAAAAGACAGATGGGGGGCAGTGAGGGGACTGGAGAGATGGCTCGGTTAAGGGCACAGGCTGCCCTTCCAGAAGACCTGAGTTCAATTCCTAGCACCTGTATGGCAGTTCACAACTGTCTATGAAATCCTGGTTCCAGGGGATCTGATGCCCTAACACCAATGCACGTACAATAAAATTAACTAAGTTATTTTTAAAAAAAGACTAGTCCTATATGTTGCTACTTATAACATTCTCTGGCAACAAATAGGTGCTCCTCTTAAACTTTGTTCTACAATTTTCCAACCATTGACACCCAAAACCTTCTATCATTAAGCCCTGCAATCGCACAAACTCTGGGCCTCAGAATCCTAGTCACAGAATCATAAAGGGCCTTTAATAATTATTAATAATCCCTACCAAGGACCCCATCCATCACTAACGGGACAGTTAGGACTACTGATACCCTTTCTCCCCAGATGACAATCTGCCATTCCAATAGGCACTTCAAATATCATCTGCTCGTTAGCCTCCAGGCTCCCCACTCACTGCCAGTCATAGCACACAAAATGGGGACTCTTAAAGACACTGCTTACTAGACTTCCAGAAATAGCACCGTCACTGACCCCAAGGCCTCACATATTCCAAATGAGCCAATTCTCCAAATCTCAACACGGCCCCTCTCACAGAGCAGCCTGTAATCCCCAATTACCTGAAACACCAGCTCCCAAACAGTTCAGATTCTAATCCTTGTAGGGCTTCCTGTCTGTAATACATCACAACGCCCTCATTTCTGATCTTGCTAGCTTTCCAGACCCAGACTCAGTCACCGTGACTGTTACAGACGCCTCCCGCTCCCATGCATCACTTATCTAGGCAGATCCGTCCTAAAATCACAGCAATACACAACTCCATATGCCCCCAATATCACGGGCATTCGATACTCCACATGCCCATAGTACCCTAATACCTTGGTCCATTAGAACACCGGCCTCCCAAAGACTATTTAACACCGACGCCACAGACTCTCAAATCTGGTCTACTCCGACTCCAGCCACCCTCCAATCACCTACAACCAAACCAACCCCAAACCCTTACCGCCTTCACCGCATCGCTGTCCGCAGGCTCGGGTGTAGCCATCTCCTTCGGACGCCTGGCTTTGTCCGCACTCCTCCGGCCCACCGCCTCTGGCTTTGTCAGGTCCTTGATGGAGTCAGAGGCCGATATGGCGGCCACCCCGGGCACCGCTTCAGAGGGTCCCGGGGCTTCGATGGCGGAGCCCTGCGGAGATAGCTTGTGGGCGCGGCCATCTTGTCATGGACCCCGCCGTACAGCGGAGGCGCGGGCGCCTCTGGGATCACTGTGCAGGCAGGGCTAGCGACTGGTTAGTCCCTGTTCCCGGAGCTGCGACGTGTCCCTGGAAGGAAGGGCTCAGAGGAGCTGCTGCGCGGGACACGCACCCCAGAACCGAAACCCCGGAGGCGCAGGGAGGCCTCACCTCGGGCGTTCTGTTACAGAACTTGGAACCGCTTTTCCAAAAGGTTTTCCAATTGCAGTTGCCGGGGAAACCCGGGAGGCAGAATGACGAATCCTGCAGTGAAAGAAACAAGAGAACCGGTCTAGACTAGTAACTAGTACTAGTAACTAGACTAGTAACTAGTTGATTTACAGAGGGAAGACATTTATCGCTAAGACATAGGAAAAATTCTTTGGATTACTGTTATAATGGAGGGGGAGGGAAGAGGCAAACAACGAACTCATCACTCCTGGTGAGAGCCCAGCAACGGCGAAGACATTTCCTCAGAACTGCACAGCTGTTAAAACTTCTCAGTGCACCACTTAACATGCTCATTGTGTTCATTCTACAGTTTTTATGTAGAGTTTTCTATATGTGCAATCAGTGTGCTCGGCTCTATAGGTACAGGACAAAGAACAAGACCTCACAACCATCACCCCCTCCCCCCAGTTTGGATTCGCAGTGCTGCAGAGGAGATGAGATTATTGCGAATACATTGTTTCTCATTAATTGACTCAACACCCCTATTCGAATGTGGATCCAGTGAGGAGACTGTCTGCAATCCTATTGTGTAGGAAGCAGAGGCAGAGGCTTTCCAAGACTAGCCTTGTTATATAGAGTGAACTTGAGGTTAGCTTGGGCTATACAGAGCACTTGTCTCAAAAGGGCAAAATGAAATAAGGATTTTTGTAGATTCATTTAATGTGTATGTGCAGGGGGAGAAAGACAAAACTGATTTGTGGAGGCCAGAGCATAAATCCTAAGAGTCAGTTCTCTCTTTATGGGGACCCGGGACTTCACTCAGTTCTCCAGACTTACCTACCACAATGGTTTCTACACTCTGAGCCTTCTCACAGGCACTGACATTTTAGGCTGTTGTCATTTTTCCTGAAGTCTCCTTCTGAAGACAGAACCTAGGACCCAAATTAAAAACAATTAATCAAACAAACAAACAAACCTGCTTTGCACCCTGTACCCCCGTCTGCTCGTCCCCAGCAGTTTCACCCTCCTGTTCTTGAGCCTCTGGTTATGGGGTACTCACTAGAGAAGACTGCTCAGACATGGGTTCAAGCCAATTGAAAAGCTAGCCAGTGACCACCCTGGGTGTTTGGGATCCCGGTGTAACACTGAGCTTTTCTTAGAGTGTGCTTTTAAGTACAAAAACCGTGTTCTGGGTTGGCATATTTCAGCTAACAAGAACAGTTAGCCAGAAACAGAGCTACAGAAGCAAAAAAGCAAGGAACATATGTAAGTACACTGTAGCTGTCTTCAAACACTCCAGAAGAGGGTGTGGGATCCTGTTACAGATGGTTGTGAGCCACCATGTGGTTGCTGGGAATTGAACTCAGGACCTTAGGAAGAGCAGTCAGTGCTCTTAACCACTGAGCCATCTCTCCAGCTGCTGGAGCTTAGCATTTGTATACATAGCACCAGACCAACCTCCAACACTTTCTTTTCCCTTTTTCACCCCCCCCCACCCGTCCACCCAACACTAGATAGGAGAGAAAGGATAAGTGTGTGTGTGGGGCGGGGGAGATCCCCAAATCTAACCTTTTCTTTGTTTCTTCCTTGACCACTACAAATAACCTGCAGGCAACACCCAAATCCACTGAAATACCAACAACCACCTACCCCACCTCTTGGGAATGAGGGCATTGTGTTTCCTGCTGTCTGGTGGCAAAGGCATCTTTGGGGACCCTAAGAAAATTGGGATGTTGGCTAAGTCCTGGGAGAGTTGGTTGTTTTATTTGCTGTCCAGGAAGGAGCTTGCCTAATTGAGGCAATCTGAGAGGCTGGACCACCTGGGGCCAGCTGTTTGACTTCATTGGTTTGTTGAAGGATGCTTTTGTGCATTCAAGTGCTGATTTCTGGGACCAGAGATCTAGTTGCAGTCTGGACTTTGGTAGGACTTGGTATTTTGTAAAACATTGTTTTCCATTACTTCCTGATTGGCTAAATAAAGAACTGATCAGCCTATAGCCCATCAGGAGAGCAAAAGGTGGGACTTCAGTGCCTATGAGAGAAAGAGAGAGAGAGAGAGAGAGAGAGAGAGAGAGAGAGAGAGAGAGAGAGAGAGAGTCTCAGGTGGGATGAGAAGAGTCACCATCAGGACACAAATGAAGAAGGAGTAGCCCAGGCCAGCACTGTCAGGTTAGAATAGTTCAGAATCTGTCCAGCTATCTTGCCTGAAGCTTTTATAAATACAAAGGGCTCCATGTCATTATTCAGAGCAAGCGCTGGCATAGAAAATTCCTATTTTTACATTGGTATCTGAAAACACACGAACTATTAAAAGTAACATTGTTAGGACATTTTTGTATTAACACATGTATGAAATGTGTGGTGTGTGCAAATCAGTTAATGATGATTCTCCGCTTCATGCCTGACCAGGGTGAAAGGCATTTGGACTTTCAGGTTGGACTGCATCACTAAACTGTAATGGAGTGTTATAAATCCCCATCCGTGCCATCTGAAAGGATGACACTCACGCAATCGGACATCACAAGGACCAAGTAGCCACTAAGAGTCATTGGCTACTGCAGAAACATCCATGTCTCCTTAACTTACTCCTCTGATAGTCAGAGGGTCAGGGATCAACGTTTTGAGACTTCTACCTGTATACAGGTCTCCCATGGTCAAATCGAATCCTTATTAACTTGGAAGGAGTTCACAGCTTTTTGTCTCCCATGGAAATAAAGAAATAACTTCTTCCCTAATGCAGCACATTTCCTGACTTCACTGTGAAGTTAACAACTCCTTGATTATCCTTAATATCAGATGATTTAAATCAGCAATCCTTTATAAAATCCAGTTTTCTTTCAACAGCTGAGACAACAATAAAACAAACTGTCTCATTAACATTTTTAAAATTTAATGGTAAAGACTCATGTAATCTCTCTCTGGAAGATCTCATACCCTCTTCAGTTTCATGAGCATCTCCTTTAAAGTACAATTAGATCTGTCCACAATTGCTTTACCCATAGGATTGTAAGGCATACCTGTAACATATTTTATGTTATAATTTGTAAAAAAGTTTCATTTTAATGGATACATAAAATGGAGTGTTATCAGTTTTAATTTATAAGATATTCCCATGATAGCCATCATTTTTATAAATGAATATTGTAGAATCAGCCTTTTCAGAACTCAAGGCAGAAGCCCATTGGAATCCTGAATAGGTATCAATCATATTCTGTACATATGTTAATTTTCCAAAATCTGCAAAATGAAACACATCCGTCTGCCAAATTTCATTTCTTTGGATACCTTTAGGTTTGCTTCTAGCAGGTAATGGAACTTGACTGTACAAAGAACAATTTTTAATAATTTCCTTGGCTTGTTGCCAGGTTATAAAAATTTATAATCATCATTTATATAATCATTTATATAATATCTATCATTTATATAATATCTTTTATGAAAATTTGAAGCTTTTAATACATTTGCTATTAATAATTGATCTATCTATCTATTTCCTAGTATCAATGGTCCTGGCAAACCCATATGAAACCAAATATGGGTTATATATAATGGATGATCTGTTTTTAATTACCTGTTGTAGTTGTATAAATAATAAAGTTAATCATCTGGAATAGGGTCAGTGGTTTCTATATGTAAAACAATTCTATATGTAAAGCATTGTAAGAGTCAGTCACTATATGATGAGATTCTGGAAAATCTAATAAAACTGTTGCGGTACTTTCTTACCCCAATAAGCCCATATAAAAACCAGACAATTCAGTTATTATATTTATAAGCTGTATGCCTAGATTGGGCATATCTATTACTATACTAATTTATTCCCCAGTTATGAGACCCCATACTTGTGGCTTCTCCAACCCATGTGATTCTGCTCCATCTTCCTTCTGCCTCCTCCTCCTCTGTCTCTCTCTTCCAGAGACCTCCCGTCCTACCTTTTCCTTCCCCCTGCCCAATTATTGACTCTAGCCTTTATTTGACCAGTCAGAATGAGCAGAAGGGTCAGTGAGATCACCCGAGTAGTGATTTACCCCTTGTCGGGGGCAGCCCCTCTTGAGGAAGTAGAATTAACATCAAAATACAAACAGCACCAGGGCAACCCACAGCAAGAACCATGAGAATAGCATATAGTTATGATTTTGAAGTGGAACATAGTGGCTTTGAATTACTTTATTTATATATTTTGATTTATGAGATGCTATTGCTAATTTATTTGTATCTGTATAAAAGGTAGGAGCTATAGAAATTAGAGTTCCTCTTACTACATGAGAAAGAATCCAATTAGTTCATTTTATAAAATGAAGTCACTTGCTCTTATCTCTCTTACCTCTCTCACTCTCAGCTTCTCTCTTGCCCCTCTTGGGCTCTCCTCCCCTCCCCCTTCTCTCCACATGGTCATGGCCGGTCTCTGCTTCTCTACTCTCTCCCTCTCTCTGCCTTTCTCTGCCTCCACTACTCTCTTAACTCCCATCCCATGCCCTGAATAAACTCTACTCTATACTAAAAAAAAAAAAAAATGAAGTCACTTGCTTTGGGGATATTTGTTGTTAATTTCTCCCCCAATTTATTGCAAGCTCTTTGCCAGTCCTCACTGATTACCTATAATGAGCTAATTTCAGCATTCATATAAGGCATTATAATCTCTGTTGGGTCTGTTCCTGTTGACTGACAAAGTCTTATTCCTGCTATCACAATCAAATCATAAAACTTTTTAATATATATTTTAGTTTTTTTATTCTGTTTATGGGGGAAAGTATCTATTCCAAGGTATTCTCTTGGCATTACATAAGAATTCCCATGGGAGAATGAGCAGAAGGCAAAATAACTACTATTGAGCTTGGGATCCAAGCAATTCCTATGTGCATCCTATAATCCCTTCTCTACCAGAGCTAATTCTCTCTCAGCTTCAGCTGACAATTCTCTTGGACTATGTAAGTCTAAATCAAAATTTGGTTTGAAATAAATTATTTAATGCTTAGTTAATACAATTATGGGCAGTAGCCAGTTAATATCTCCCAGGAATTGGTAAAAGTCATTAAGAGTTTGTAACTGATCTCTTCTAATCTGTACTTTCTGGGGTTTAATTTTCTGTAGATCTATCTTATAATATTTTAGATAATTGATAGACTCTCCTCTTTTTATTATTCAGGAGCAATTTGTAAGACCCAACAAAGAAAAGTTCTTTTTATTTCTACAAATATTTTTTCCTAAGGTATTTGTATCAGCATCAGCTAGCAAGATATCACCAATAGAAAGATAAATTATAGATTGAGGGAATTTTATTAATTATACTTAATGGCATTTGTACAAAATATTGACACAAGGTTGGACTGTTTATCATTGCTTGTGGCAAAATCTCCCACTGATACTTTTTTGTGGGTCATCTATGGCTAAATGTGGGCAGAGTAAAAGCATATTTTCCTTTATCCTTCTCCTGCAGGGATATTGAAAAGAAGTAGTCATTTAAATCAATTACTATAATAGGCCGTGCCTTACGTAACAGAGAAGTTAAAGGGATTCCAGATTGTAAGGAACCCATAGGCTGAATTACTTTACTGGTAGCTCTTAGATCAGTCAGGATCCTCCATTTTCCAGATTTCTTCTTAATGACAAATATAAAAGCATTCCAAGGACTGGTGAAATCTTCTATATGTTGAACTTCTAGCTATTCTTGGACCAGCTGTTCTAGGGTCTGTAACTTTTCTTTATTTAAGGTCCATTCCTCTTCCTGAGCAGGCTTGTTAGTTAAACACTTTAATGATAAGTCAGTTGGCACTCTATCAGCAGTGATCCCCACCTCCATATAAATTTGGAGAGTCAGCATCTGCTGTGTTCTGAGTGTCTATGAACAGCCTTAACAGTCTGTAACTGGATTTGATAACATTTTTAAATATCATCATCAGGAGTGTCTATTTTATGGCTTGTTTCTGAAGTTGAAGAAATGTTAATTTGTGTTTTCTGCTGTTGTAATAGTTCTCGTCCTCATAAATTCATGGCTATGTCTGTCACATATGGCCTTAAACTTTCTATCTGACCTTCTGGTCCTATACATTTAATTCATTTTAAACTTTGTTTTACTTGGGTATCAACTCCTATGGGTTGGGTAGATACTTTTTGAAGTGTCTAAGTTGGATTGCAAGAAATTTGTGGAATTATTTACCTTTACCCCAGGATTCACTAGGCCTTCTATCTCAATTCCATCTAACTGTAATTTCAACTTTAGTCTCTGATCATTCATAGCAGTTTGCCAAAATATTTATGTGATGTTTATATATGCTTGACCCAGGGAGTGGCACTATTAGTAGGTATGGCCATGTTGGAGTAAGGGTAAACCTGTGAGTGTGTACTATAAGACCCTCATCCTAGCTGCCTAAAAGCCAGTCTTCTACTAGCTGCCTTCAGATAAAGATGTAGAACTCTCAGCTCTGCCTGCACCAGGCCTGCCTAGATGCTGCCTTGCTCCCATCTTGAAGATAATGTACTAAACATCTGAACCTGTAAGCCATCCACAATCAAATTTTGACCTCTATAAGACTTGCCTTGGTCATGGTGTCTATTCACAGCAGTAAAACCCTAAGACAACTTGTTTTCTGGTACCTTTAAAATCTCTTGTATTTTCAATCAGGGTAGTTAAGCTTAGAGCAATGATATTTGTCATATCAGGCATTTAAGTGTTCTAACTGCTCTCTAGAACAGTGTCTGACAGGGACCTCTGGCCCATGGGGCCCAGTCGAGGTCCTGTAGGCAGTTTCCTAATTCCAAGGAATTTCCTCATATATTTCTAGATAAAGGTCATGTATAAGCCCTGTGGCTGCACTTTCTACATCTTTTACAAATCCCAGGAAGATTTCTCCCTGGATTATCATTAGTGAAAAAATTATTCTTAGAAACTGCTTATCTATACTCCTTTAGAAAATTATGTGGTCTCTACAAAAAAAAAAAACCCAGATAATTGGAACTCTCATATCTATAGCAATTGCCTATCAAATCATAGCACTAGTGAAACCACAGGATTCAGTAACAGCAGTAGATTTAATCAGTTCATAAATAGGTGCAGATCTGGCTTTAAAGGTCTAACATTCTTGTTGAATTCATATTAGCATGCTCAAAAGAGTTATTATAGTTAATAACTCTTACATCTGGATCTGATATTGCTCTATTTAGAACTGGAGTTACTCTTTGTAAAAAAAAATGAGTAAAATAAGAATCTATTTCAGACCTGCAGTATCTTGGCAAATGATTCAGACCAACTTCTCTGTTGTTCAAATTTGCACCCTATTTAATGACATTGCTCAAGGAGGCATCATCAAATAGGATGTGTATTCTTAACTCAGAATATTCACCTTCACCTAGCAACTGATCCTTGACAATATTAATACTATGTGGACCTTGAAGTTAGACTGAATGTATTTCTGCTCTAGGATAGTTACAAACTTATGGAATCCTGGGAGTCGAATGTGGTGGTTTAAGTAAAAATGGCCCCTATGGGTTCATATTTTTGAATTCTTAGTAAGTATGGAACAACACAGCTTGAGAAGGATTAGGAGGCCTTGTGGTCTTAGAGTATGTGTGGCTATGCTAGAGAAAATGTGGTGGGTGGAGCCAGGTAGTGGGTTCTGTGGTTTCAAAACCCCAAGCCAGTCTCTCTCTCTCTCTCTCTCTCTCTCTCTCTCTCTCTCTCTCTCTCTCTCTCTCTCTCTCTCTCTCTCTCTCTCCTCTCTCTCTCTTCTGCCAGGGCTCCAGATATAGATTGCTCAGCTACTTATGAATGCTCTACACCACATCAGTCTGTGTACCACCATGTTCCCGCCCTGATGACAATGAACCAAACTTCTAAAAGTGTTAGCAAGCTGTTGTTATTAAAAGCTTTCTTTTACAAAGTTTGTCTGGTCATTGTTCTTTTCACAGCAGTGGAACACTGAGACACTGGCTGAGAAAAGGAGGGCAGGAAGAAAGCAAGGAAAGAAGGAAAAAGCGCAGAAGGAAAGGATAGAAAGAAGGCAGGAAGGAAGGAAGGAAGGAAGGAAGGAAAGAAGGAAGAAAGAAAGGAAGGAAGAAAGAAGGAAGGAAGGAAAGGAAAGCAGGAAGGAAGGAAGGGAGAAAGAAAGAAAGAGAGAGAGAGAGAGAGAGAGAGAGAGAGAGAGAGAGAGAGAGAGAAAGGAAGAGTGGTAGTTCCAGTGGGTGATGTTTGTTAGCACTGGACTTTAATATCAGCAAGTCAAGAGCAGGCAGATCTATGTGATAAGAAGTCAGCCTGGTCTATGGACAAAGTTCAAGGACAACCACACTACCTACTGAGACCCAGTCACAAAATAACAAAATGTCCACTGAGCCTCATTACCTGAGATCAGTCTGCCAATCAGGATGGAGGGAGGAAAGAAATGGCTCTCAGAAGTTCTGCAATGACTTCTGTCTACAAAGTTTGCTCCCCTTACACACACACACACACACACACACACACACACACACACACACACACGAAGTAAAGCAAATAGACCATGATTTGCTTCTAACTAATCCACACAGGCAAATAGGGTATCCAGTCCTAGATAGTTTACAGAGAGATGAATTGACAGCACGTGATTGACCTGTAGACAAATTAAATCTTTATCTAAATAGTGAAAACCACGATGAAGCATTATAAGACAAGGTGCAACCAAGATTGAAAATTGAACATAAATAAAAAATCCTAAGAGGTCTTAGATTTAGAGTACTAAATGGGTTGACTCTGTCAGATAGTAAATCTATGGAACAGTGAGCAGTGTGCCAAGTCTATCAACAGACCAAAACTACAAGAGTTCCTGGTGCAGCTTGCTAACCTGAAGTAAAGTCAGGAATCTGTGGGAGAGAGAATGGGCGATACTCTGCACTGATTTCTGATTTCACTCAGCCGCCTTCCCTGCCCTAACCCGCTCCCCAGAGGGTCTGTTTTCACATACTGTGGAAATACAGGCCACTTCCAACACAACCTCCCCACAGCTCTTTAGGACAGGAAACCCTAACTGGCCAGTCACCACCAGCTGTGTCCTCTCCAGGGTTTGCTTAGCTCCCAGGGCTCTTGGGCCCTGAGCCCTGCTTCTTCAAAGCCCAGACCTACCTCTTCTGTGGGCGAACCCTGGCTCATCTCTTCCTCGCTCTCTGGAGGGAGATGGTCTGGCCCTCCTCTTCTCTTCCAGCTTGCCTCTGCTCCTGTGGAGTATGCAAGAGGAGACACCCTGGCTTTGCCCAGATCACTTCTGACTGGAGACCTTAGCCTCCTGACTTGGCCAGGTGTTGCCTGTGTGGGAGAAGAGGTGATTGGTGATGGATCCCCACCCTTTCTCGGGGAAGCCTGAGATCAGGCCCCATCAAGCCAAGCTCCTAGCATGCCTTGAAATCCCATGGAGTCCCCCACTCTTTTCTAGTCCCTATTCCGTCTTCAGACAAGGCCTACACATGGTTGTACCTACTTTGCATGTTCCCAAGCTGCCTCAGCAAATTCTCCAAACTACAGTCCCATGGATACTCCGCTGACACTTTCGCGCGCGCACACACACACACACACACACACACACACACACACACACAATTTTGTTTTCAGCTGTGCAGAGAGAGCACGGAGACTGCAGCCGGCATTCCTCCTCACCTTCTCCAAGTCCATCAGTAGTTCAAAGATCTAAACCCTACCTTGGCCCTGGGGAGAGGACTTGGAACTCCTGCCTTTGTTCCCTCCACTCTCACTCTCCCCTTCTGGTCTAGGGGCTGCTTTCTCTTGGAAGGAGATGCGATGGGCGTCTCTAAACTCAAATGTCTAGGCTCACCGACTTGTGTTTCACTCATGGCTGCTCCCACGGCCATGCCTCTGCCTCTTTCTTTGGGTGGAGCTCACCGGCAAAGGGTTCTGACAGTCCAGCTGACTGGCTTTAAATAGAGCCCTGGGAGCTTTTGCCACGCCCCCAAAAGCCACACCCCCAGGACAGGAGCTACTTTCAATCCAACTCTAGATAGAAACTATTGCACGTTCTTTCTTGATGCTAGCCACTCTTTCTCTACTAAATTGGGAGGGTTTGGAGCTGAAGGCCGTCTTTAACTTTGTTCTCTAATGTGTGTTATAAATATTACAGAGAAAGTACAATACTTTTTTTCCACTATGACTGAGTGCTTTTCATTTGCCATAGTGTTTCTCTCTACCCACTCCTTCTCTTTCTGTATGTGGGTATGGATGGGTGGGTTCCTGCATGCATGGTTGTGCTTGTGTGTCCTTGTGTGTAGCCCTACTACCTGCTGCTCAGTGTGTGTTTACATGCATGTGGTGTGTGTGCATGTGCATCTCTCAGTCTCCAGAACCCCTGCTGAGTTTCCCCCAGAGCTTTGGCAATACCAACTGACAGGACTGCCATTTTCCAAATCGGCTTTGGACTTGTAAACAGTGGGGAGCCTGTCTGTGTTCAACTATGAAAGTCTGAAAGTTGCACTGAATGCATTTCTGCATTAGGATACAGCTACAGGCCTACAGGTGCCAGGGAGTGGAAGGTGGGAGTTTAAGTAAGAATAGCCCTCATAGGTTCATAGATTTGGATCCTTAGTCCTCAGGGAATAACACTGCTTGAGAAGGATTTAAGATGTGATGTGGTCTTATAGTAGCTATGGTTACACTAGAGGAAATGTGGGCGGAACCAGTTGGTCAATTTTGAGGTTTCAAAACCCCCACGCCAGACAGACCTGGAGACTCTTTCTCACTGCTGCACGGGGAATCCGGATATAGAATGCTCAGCTACTCATCCAGCACCATGTCAGTCTGCTATACATGTGCCAGGGCCCTCGGATTGGCCTGTGTCTGCTCTTGGTTTATGGCTCAGTCTTTGGGAGCTCCCTGGGGTCAGAGTTAGTTGAGTCTGCTGGTCTACCTTTGGGGCTCGCTCTCCTTTTCAGCTTCTTCAATCCTTCCCCTAATTCAACCCTAAGATGTCCCAACATCAGTCTAATGATTTTATGTATGTATCTGTCTCTGTCTCAGTCAGCTTCTGGTAGGGCCTCTCAGAGGACAACCATGCCAGGCTCCTGACTTTAAGCGCATCATAGCATAGTAGTAGTGTCAAGCCTTGTTGCTTCCCCGCAATTAGATGGATCCCAGGTTGGACCAGTCATTGGATCCACGGGGCTGCCTTTCCTTCAGTCTCTGCTCCATTTTTGTCCCGGCAGTTCTTTAGACAGGAACAATTCTGGGTCAGAAATTTTGACTGTGGGATAGTAACACTGTCCTTCCATGTGAGGCCCTGTCTATGGAGGTGGACTCTTCTAGTTCCCTCTCCCCAGTTTTGAGCATTTTGACTAAGGTCGCCCCCAATGAGTCCTGAGTGTCTCTTACCTCCCAGGTCTCTGGTACTTTCTATAGGGTCCCCTTCCCATCTCCCGTCCCTGAGGTTGCTTAGTTTCATTCATTCTCTTGGCCCTCTGGGTTTCTCTCCTACTCCCCCATCACACCCCTCCTATATCTGATCCTGTTTCCTTTTTCCCTTCTCCCTCCCCACTCCCACCCAGGTCTCTCCCTCTGCCGCCTGTGATTATTTCCTTCCCCCTTCTAAGTGGGATTGAAGCCTTCTCACTTCGGCCTTTATGCTTGTTTCACTTCTTAAGGTCTGTAGGTTGTATCCTAGGTATTCAGTACTTTTTGGCTAATATCCACTTATCAGTGAGTACATACATACCATGTATGTCCTTTTGGATCTGAGTTACCTCACTCAGGATGGTATTTTCTAGTTTCATCTATTTGCCTGCAAAATTCATTATGTCCCCATTTTAAAAAAAAGATTTATTTATTTTATTTCTATGAGTACACTGTAGCTGTCTTCAGACACACCAGAAGAGGGCACTGGATCTCATTATAGATGGTTGTGAGCCACCATGTGGTTGCTGGGAATTGAGCTCAGGACCTCTGAGAAGAAGAACAGTGAGTGCTCTTAATGGCTGAGCCATCTCTCCAGCCCTTATGTCCCCATTTTTAATAGCTGAATAGTATTCCATTGTATAAATAAACCACATTTTCTGTATCCATTCTTCAGTTGAGGGACATCTGGGTTGTTTCTAGCTTCTGGCTATTACAAATAAGGCTGCTGTGAACATGATGGAGCACTCTTCCTTGTATTTTGGATATATGCCCAAGAACAGTATAGCTGGGTATTCTGGTAGATCTATTTCCAATTTTCTGAGAAACTGCCAGGTTGATTTCCAGAGTAGTTGTACCAGCTTGCAATCCCACCATCAATGGAGAAGTGTTCTTTTTTTCTCCACATCCTTGCCAGCATCTGCTGTCACTTGAATTTTTTTCTTAGCCATTCTGATTGGTATGAGATGGAATCTCAGGGTCGTTTTGATTTACATTTCTCTGATAACTAAGGACTTTGAACATTTCTTTAAGTGCTTCTTGGCCATTCATTATTCTTCTGTTATTAATTCTCTGTCTAGCTCTGTATCCATTTTTTTAATTGGGTTATTTGGTTTTGAGGAGGTTAGCTTCTTGAGTTCTTCATATATTTTGGATATTAGCCCTCTATTGGATGTGGGGTTAGTGAAGATTTTTTCCAATCTGTAGGTTACTGAGTTGTCCTACTGACTATGTCCTTTGTCTTACAGAAGGTTTTCAATCTCATGAGGTCTCATTTATCAATTATTGATCTTAGAGCTTGAGCCATTGGTGTTCTGTTTCCTTTTGCTTGGAAAACTTTTTTTCAGCCTTTTACTCTGAGATAGTGTCTGTCTTTATCACTGAGATGTGTTTTTTGTATGCAGCAAAACACTGTATCCTGTTTAAATCCAGTCTGTTTGCCTGTGTCTTTTTATTGGGGAATTGAGTCCACTGATGTTGAAAGGCATTAAGGGCAGATGATTGCTAGTTCTTGTTATTTTTGTTGCTGGAGGTTCTCTTCTTTTGGATTTGTTGTGACATGTTTAGTTTCTTATGTTTTCTTGGGTGTAGTTACCCTCCTTGTATTGGAGATTTCGTTTCAGCATCCTCTGTAGGACTAGATTAGTAGAAAGATATTGTTTAAATTTGGTTTTGTTGTGGAACTTCTTGGTTTCTCCATCTGTGATGACTGAGAGTTTTGCTAGGTATAGTATCCTGGGCTGGCATTTTTGTTCTTTTAGGGTCTGGATTGCATTTGTCCAGGATCTTCTGACTTTTAGATTCTCTGTTGTGAAGTCTGGTGTAATTCTGATAGGTTTGCCTTTTTATGTTACTTGGCCTTTTTCCCTTACAGCTTTTGATATTCTTTCTTTCTTCTGTGCATTTAGTGTTTTATTATGTGACAAGAGAATTTTCTTTTCTGGTCCAATCTATCTGGTGTTCTGTAGGCTTCTTGCACATTTTCAGCCATCTCTTTCTTTAGGTTAGGAAAGTTTTCTTCTATGATTTTGTTGAAAATGTTTCTGACCCTTTGGGCTGGGATTCTTCAACCTCTACTATTCCTATTATTCTTAGGTTTGATATTTTCATTGTGTCCTGAATTTCCTGAATATCTTGGGTTAGGAGCTTTTTACACTTTATATGCTCTTTACTGATGTGTCAATATTTTTTATGGCATCTTCTATGACTGAGATTCTCTCTTCTATCATATTCTGTTGGTGATGTTTGCATCCATAGCTCCTGATCTCTTTCCTATGCTGTCTATCTCCACGGTTGGCTCCATTTGTGTTTTCTTTATTATTTCTATTTACATTTTTAGTTCTTGGACCATTTTGTCCAATTCCTTTACCTGCTTGATTATATTTTCCTGTATTTCTTTAAGGGATTTATTTATTTCTTCTTTAAGGGCGTCTACCTGTTTGCCTGTGTTTTCCTGGACTTCTTTAACTGAGTTCTTCATATCCTCCTTAAAGGCCTCAATCATCTTTATGAGATGGAATTTTTTTTAGGTCCTTATCTTTTTTTTTTTTTAAGATTTATTTTATTGTTACATGTAAGTACACAGTAGCTATCCTCAGACAGACCAGAAGAGGGCATCAGATCTCATTACAGATGGTTGTGAGCCACCATGTGGTTGCTGGGATTTGAACTCAGGACCTTTGGAAGAGCAGTCAGTGCTCTTAACCACTGAGTCACCTCTCCAGCCCCTTTAGGTCCTTATCTTGCTTTTCAGGTGTGTTAGGGTATCCAGGGCTTGCAGTGGTGGAAGAACTGGGTTCTGATGATGCCAAATTGCATTGGGTTCTGTTGCTTATGATCTTGCACTTGCCTCCAGCCATCTGGTTCTCTCTGGTGCTAATTGGCCCGGGTGTCTGACTGGAACCAACCTCCTTGGAGCTTTGTAACCTGAGTTAGAGCTGGTCTTCTTGGAGGTAGGCAGTGTTGTCTGTTATTAGAGTGGGCCTCCTGTGTCCCTGGTTACTGCATACCTCCTAGGTTGTAGTGTTTGGGCAGGTATCAGGCTGATGATCTGGCCCAAGGTGGGGAAGTGGACTGGAAGGAAGGTATAGCTCAGAGGTGAGGGGCGAGCTCCATGGTCAGCTGGGCTGTGTGGGTATCTCAGCTGGTAGGGGTATAATGCTGACCATTCTTTCTCTACTAAAACTGGAGGGGTTAAAACTGAAGACCACATTTAATTTTGTTCTATACTATGTGAAGTGGAAACTTAAGGGTTCTTTGGAAATTCAGTTGGATGGTGTTTTGCTGGGGCAAACATGTGAAGGAACGTTTCATTAAAGTGAACACAGGTGTGAAAGGCTAAGGCAGACTCATGAAGGAACCTTTTGCTGAAGCAGACACAGGAGAGAGGGTGTTCTGCTAAAGCAAGCACATGAATGACACATGATGAAAGATTCTTTTCTAACAACATGCATGTATTGGTCTACCTTACATAGCATAGTTGAACTGCATTTGTTGGGGCTCCATAGAAAGAAATGCCCCAAAAAACTTCTGGTGGTGTGCTGTGGTTTCTTGCTGCTTTGTTAGATTTGGGCTGATTGGAAACACAGGCTGAGGCAAGACCTGTGCTGAGGCAAAACCGTGCTGAGGCAAGGCATGGAGCGGACGCATGATGTTTGGAGGATATAAATAGGACTCCATGGAGTGATGGAGACAGAACTTGATTTACTGGTACAACTAACTGTGCAAAGCTTGTAGGTCTCGAGTCTTTGCTGATCTTCACTTCCCTGAGAGAGACACAATCAAGAACTTCTCCTGGTGTTCCTGTTGATCCCTCCTGCTGACTTGAGTGGAGGCTGGAACCTGGCTGACTCTGTTAGGTTATGTCACCTCTGTTGCTAACCAAACTGGATTGCTGTGTATCTGTGATGTGTTTGCAAGTGAATTGAGCTGCTTCTGTCTGCTAACCTGTGAACTGCACTGCCAATTTCCAGACAGAAGTTGCTCCAACCTGTTTAGAAGTTTCTAAACAGGTCCACTTCCTCCATATCCTTTCTTTTTCACTACCTCTGGTGGGTGATGGGTTACAAGGGAGGTTAAAGCATTTGGGAACCATGATTAAAAATAGGATTTGAAAAAAATTAAAGTTACAACTGTGTGTAGAATAAACATTATACAGAAGATACAAATGCTTTTTCTACTATGATTGAGTAGAAAAATATGTTTTTTGAAACTGCCTGCAGCTTCATACAAATGGGTTATTGGGTTCTCTGGACGGAGAGCTGGGGCTAGAAAATGACAGGGTGACAAGAGAAATAAGGAGCCAAGGTTATATTTCCTGCTTAAGGCTCAAACTTTAATGGACTTTCTCAAATATGTAGGCAGGGGAAAAAGCCCTTCCCCACAAAGGCTGGATCCAGGTCTGCTGACCTGGTCTGGCTGTTCACGAGGTGTTGGCTTGGGCAGCCGGGCGGGTCACCTGCTTAATTCAGGAATTTCTAGACCTGGAAGAACAAAGAACTTCACCTTCACTCCACCCTAGGTGGAGCAGGATTAAGGCTGGGACAGGAATTTCAGCTCACGGGCTGGGAGAACTTCACCTTGGTCAATGTCAAGTTTCTGCCAGGCAACAAGACACCCCAATATGGCTCACTACAGTTTTTCATTTGCCATAGTGTTTGTCTCCCTCCCCCTCTCTTTATGGGTGCATATATGTGGGGGTTAGGGGGTATGCATGCATATGTGTATGTATCCGTCAGACCCTAATACCTCCTGCTAAGTGTGTATTTATATGTTTGTGGGTGTGTGGGGATGGTGTGTATGTAGAGCGCCATCTCCATGACTCCTGCTGAGTTTTCCCAGGAGCTTTGGAGTCTTGGCCTACTGACAGGACTAGCATTTCCCAAAAAGGCTCTGGACTCGTAAACAGTGTGGAGACTGTCTGTCATCCACTATGGGGACTCTTGAGGCTGCACTGAATGCATTTCTTTATTAGCTGCAAGCCTGTGGGGGCCAGGGAGTGGAATATATTGGATTGAGTAAGAATGACCATGAAAGACCCCCGAGAGGGGAGACCTCCACTCAGGTCTCGGGATAATGCAACACCCAAAGAATCAGCCAGAGACCGTTCTTGCTGCAAAACACACAGGCTTTTATTGGGGGGGGGGGAACCAGTGCACTGGGGTCGACTTGTAACCACGCAGGGTCAGAGGAGATCGACCCCCAGTGTCCAGAGCAAGGGGTTTTTAAAGTCAAAAACCGCAGAAGGGGAAGGGCTTGGGGGATTTAGATAGGGAAATTGCACTTAGGTCATGGGGCAATGCATTCCTGGGAACCGGGTGTAACTGCATTCTGCAAGATAGATTAAGCAAATATCAACTATCTATAGAATACAGAACAAACTTTGCGGTTAGCTAGTTCCTGGAATAGTGGTCAGGGGAGGAAGCGGGGGGGGGGGGAGGGCGGGGGGGGTAGGAGGTAGAGGCTACAGAGGATGTGACTTAGGAGTGTTACAAGATGGTGGCACACTGGCCTCTCAAAGCAGGATTTTCTGGGGGTAAATAAACAAAATTTCAAGGCAGGATCTTTCAACCCTTGTTAGATTCATGTATTTGGATGCTTAGTCATCAGGGGTTAGCACTACTTGAGAAGAGTTAGGAAGTGGTATGGCTATGCTAGAGGAAGTGTGGTGGGTGAAGTGAGTTGGTGGACCTTATGGTTTCAAAGTCCTATGGCAGATCCTGGAACTCTCTTGATGCTGCCTGTGGATTCAGATGTGTTAATGTTTCCTGTCACTCTCTACAACCATCCTTCCTGCTGTGATGACAATGGACTAAATTTCAGAGAATGTAAGCAAGTTGCACTTAAATTGTCTTTTGTTTTTGTTTTTTTTTTTTTTTTACTGAAGTTGCCATGATCATGTTACTCTCTCCAAATAATGTAGCCATTGTTGAGAGGATTCCATGGGAGCCTCTTTGTTTCCGTGTATATGTAGATGCCTTACCTCATCTACCTGTGGAGATCTCCAGTGTGACTCATGTGAAGTAGGGAAAGATACATCCTCTGAAATATACTGTGTAGCAGCATCAAGATGCATGCTCAGGAAACCCACTGTACACTCATCTTTGATGTGGAACAAAACACTGTATCTCTCGAGTCAGTGAGATGATTCCCAGTTGAAGCCACTTATTGCCAACCCTGATGACCTGAAGTCTGTCTGGAACCCACATTGTAGAAGGCAAGAATGAGCCACTCCTTCAAGAATTGCCCTCTGATCTCCACCTGTGGCATAGCTTGAAATACACACATGTATAAATTCACATGCATGCAGGCACACAAACACACACACACACACACACACACACACATGAAGGTAGTAAATCTTGCAAAAATTGTTGCATTTTGCATTTTATTGGGACACATGGTTAAATTCTTACCCATATGACAATACAAAAGCAAAAGCAAGAATCTTATATTTGGACTTGACAACTGTTATGACTTGAATCTGGCAAGTCCCTTGGAGACTCGTGTGTTGAACTGTTGATTGGTTCTCAGGAAAGTAGGGCAGAGGCAGAGTGCTTAAGTCATAACAGCTCTTCTTAGTTTGTTGCCAAGGGCTGGAATGTGGCTCAGTTGATAATGTTGTCTCACATGCACAATATCCTGTTAGATCCCAGAATTTTAAAACACCTGGGATGGTGGTATTAACCTATAACTCATGCGTTCAGGAAGCAGAGGCAGAAGAACTATAAATTCTAGGTTATCCTCAACTACATATGGAGTTTCAGGCCAACTTGGCTTGCATGAACATTGCCTTAGGAACTCATAGCTCCTAGGTTAATGATATGTTGAGTAAGAGGGATTACTTGAAAGAAGTCTATGAGAGTGGCTTTGAAAAGTATATTTTGGCCCTGATACCTTAACCCTTCTTCTTTCTGGCCACCATTGAGAGCAGTGTCCTCTAGCACACTTGAAGTCATCTTGATATTCTATTTTGCTAACTGATCTTGGACAGAAACTGTAGAAAAAGGCAACCTTGTTCTGCCTTCAGATGATCTGCCTCGGGCATTTTGTAACAGTATCAGAAAACTGACTAACATGGATAGTGAAGGTTCCATGTGCAGCCCTCATTTTATTCTTATGTCAGTGCAAAGCTGGAGCTTCCTGCTGAAGAAACAGTGGTGTCAGATTTTACTTGTTGAAGAGGATTCAGTTTATACTACATTATGACCCAGGAAAGAATCAGAACTAGGAACCCTGTGTTATTCCAGCTGGTGTAACATAGTTGGTGTGGTAGAGCTTTTATCACAGTGCTCTAAAACTCAGGAGCCAAATTTCTTCCTTGGATGTGTCTAGAGCTCCATTGTCCCCACCAGGATGTAACAGAAAGAGTGGTAGACACACACTGAGATCCCATACATTTCCCCTTCCCTTTTCTTTTCTCCCCTCCCTTCCCGTCCCTTCTCCTCTCTTCTCCTCCCCTCTTCTGCCCTCCTCTCCTCTCTTCCTCTTTTCCCCTGTCCTTATCATTCTCTCCTCTTTCTCTCTGTCTCTGTCTCTGTCTCTGTCTCTCTCTGTCTCTCTCTCTCTCTTTCCCTCCCTCCCTCCCTCCCTCCTCCTGAGACCTGCTCCAGAGTCAGAGAATTTCTTGACCCATTTTCCTCCATAACAGGACCTACTGATCTTCTTGTTCTCTCGCTTCTTCCTCTGAGGGCAGAGATTGAGGTGGAAAATAGTAAGAAATTCATGGGAGTAAAATCAGATTTTAAAGCACAGAAAAAAAGCTAAATTTTGAATATTTTCCCTTAGTAAGAACAAAATTATGGTGATTAATGGTATATCAGAATGTCTATGATGAATATTCAAATAAAGGGTTTTATTACTCAAGCCAAAAAAATTTAGTCATACAAATAACTAATCAGGTTCCCATTTGAAAACTAAATATATTTGACTCCATTATTACCCCACGCTGCCTGAAGGGTGGACAAAATCCAGTGTTGGTGTCAGTGCCCATGAGAGTCATGCACGGGGAGGTAGGACAGTTGTACAGCACACAGAATAGCACTTCCTTTTAAACATCTCACTTGCCCCAATTCCTACATCATATGGAAAATAGTCTGCTCTTTCTCTTGTCTTGTTTCCAATGAAAGAGATCTTAGAAGCTGGACCATGCACAGGGCTAGAGACTGAGGGAAGTGCCGTGGCAAATAGAGGGGCATATGGATGAGGCTGATTTCACCTGGAGATAGAACAGTGGAAGCACAGCCTCCTTCTTCACTCCATCACAAACATGTTTTTTGTTTGGTGTTTTTTCAGTGTCAGGGATTTAATTCATGGCCTTTCACGTGCTAGGCAGGTTATTCTACCGACTGAGCTACATCCCAAACTGATAGAGTTGCTTTTCCTCCCTTTTCTACTGTGTGTGTGTGTGTGTGTGTATGTGTGTGTGTGTGTGTGTTTCTAGAGAGTGGACCCAGGGCCTACTGAAAGCTAGACAAGCACTCTATCACTGACCTGTCACCCCAGCTTCTTTCTTTTATATCGGGAATGGCTGTAGTGAAATTTTCATCTTGGTCCTGAAAGAGCAATGAGGCCTCTAGAGTGTGGGGGCCATGTCTGAGAAGAGGGGGTGGTCTCTGAGCGACACCCAAGATTCATCTGGAACACTTCATGGGCATGAGATGCTCTTATCTTGAGGACATTGTTTCACAGGCAAGATAACTGGATGACTCATCTTTGAGGAGTAGTAACTGCAGGGGTGATATGTCCTGGAGAGCCCAGAAATGGGATGGGGGAAGTTCTATTATGTTATTTATGCTCTGTTATCTCAATACTCTGGAAAACCCCTAATCACCACCTCACTTAGGACCAATGACCTTAAAGGTCAGCTGATAATATGCTATCTAGTTAGCCAAAATGTAATATTGCTCCCCACTTGTCTTCTACATGTTTTTCCTATTTAAAAAAAAAAGCCTGCCCTAAGAGCAAATCAGTGTCACAGTCTGACTCCCAAGTCCTGTGACCTTGATTGATCAGCCTGAATTAAACATTCAATAAACTTTCATCATATCTGAGATAGGTGTTCGAGTGGTCAGTGTGAAACTATTCCTGGACCCCAGCACTGACCGGCAGGAACTCACAAATTAACTCAATTCCACTGCCCTGCACTCACTGCACTGACTCCCACTGACTGACAAATTGACTTCAGCTCCACTCCACTCGACTGACTCTCTCTGCACTGCTTCTAAGTAACCTCCCTTTCCTGTGCTGCTCTCAGGACAGTTGGGTGTATCCTATCTCTGACTCATTCTGTCAAATCTTTCTCTGATTCATCACTTTGTCTGCCCCTCAATTAGATGTCACTTTCAGACATGGCTGCTTGCATCTACGAAATGAGTTTAGGGGTTAAAGCGTGTACTAAGGGCATGCTTCTCTTCCAGCAAGATCCTGTTGTGATCCAGGGCATGTCTGCATTTTGGATGGATCATATAGACCTAGGTTGTCTTTGGATGTGATCCCTTGCCAGAACTGCCATGTTGCTGGATTGAAATTCATCTCCAAGGCTTCCTTTTTCCAGCTGTATAAAACTGACAAAACAAAAACAAAACAAAAAACAAAAACCACCCAGAACAGGTGGGTATAATCTTTTATGTTGATTGGCATTTTTTTTATTCTAAGATATCACATAATTGTAAAATAATTATCATACACTCTTTAGTGTCTCATTTGTTCCTAAAATTGGTGGAAATTAGATGTGATTGAATGGGTAGAACACCCTTATAACTAACTCATCAGTACAAAGCTATTATTGCCTTTATTTGGACCTCATTCTTTGGAACTAAACTTTTATCTAAAGCACAGTGAATAGCTCTGAGGGAAAAAGGCCTCTTCAAGTTTTAGAATTGTGTGTGACTTCTAAATTGGTTTACATTAAGGAGTTTGAATTCTTTACAATTTTTTTCACGATATAAACTTCATATTGTTGAGGCCTGCTCGTTTTAACATAACTGTGGCCATTTTATATTCAGTCTCCATTTCGCTCATAAGGTGGAATTAAGTTCAGGTTCTCAGAGTCCACTTCCTAGACATAATTATCAATAACTGACACTAAAGAATGTTAATAAGCCAAAAAGTTATGGTTGAATTACTTACACTGGTATCTCAATGCACTGGAACTCCCCTACTACCTGCACACCTCCCTTAACTCATTCAGGACCAATCAGCTTAGGAGTTAGCTGATAATACATTTAGTCAAAATGTTGTGCTAATCCCCTCCTTGCCTTTTAAACTTTTGAACCTGGTTTTTCCTATGAAAAGCCTGCTTTGGGGACAGACAGGTACCACGATTAGGCTCCTGAGTCCTTTTTGTGGTCCTGAATGTTCAGTCTTGGGATGTGTGCTCAGTAAACTATTCTTGCTTAACTGAGGTTGATGTTTGTATGGTTTGTGTGGTGATTCCTGAACTACAACACATATCACCTCAAACTTGCCCTTCAAGGATGAACCATCGAAGGCTCAAGCTATCACACATGAAAACCTTAAGAGAATGATGGGGGCCTGGGCTTATTCTGCCCTTGTGAAATTGTGCCATGGCCATCTGCAAATGCAGTCTCTGCATTTGGAGGAACCCTGTGTGTTTCAGGGCTGCCAGGATTGGATGGCAGTCTGGACCCCAGACAACCACTGCCCAGTGTACATACCATGGCCCCAAACTTGTCTTTCTCTGTTACCCAAGTAGTCACCATGATGATCAATCTGACATCATTCACTCTGACACCAAGGGTCTAAGCAATGGTGTGTGTGCTCTACCAGCTGCCATCATAGCAATACTTACTCCAATCAGCAATGTGTGTGAAGAACCCACCAAAAAATGTGTGGTGCCCCACCAGAAAATAAATGGACTATTTTTCTTTAATGTTCTTCACATTTTGTTTTAAAATTGGTAAGAAAGCATCACTTCACCTTTGTCTTAAATAGACTACATGCAATGGCTTCCAGCAAAAAATAACTCATCCATGCTACTATGAAGAGGGAGAACAAAATAATTACCCTTGGCAAGCATTGCCTGTCAAGAATAGTCCCTTCTGTCCAGGTTCCGCTGGCACACAGAGGTGGAGATCCATGGGGAGTCCAAAAATTTAGCTTTTTAATCCTACCAGGATAGGGAGTGGTCCCAGATAAAGATGAGGGGTTGAAGGGACAGGGCTTGGAAAGGCCTTTGAGAGGGAGGGAACTCTGCCCTTTGGACCTGATCTGTTTTTACTGCTCAGTAGGTGGGAGACTTCAGACACCAGATTTATTTGGTAAGGACCAAACAGTTCACGGAGACAAGTATTCTCTAAGGGGTATCTCACCAAAGACTACTATAAATTATTCTCACTTCATGTCAGATGAGATTCCCAGCAATGCCTCAATCACTGATACCAAGGATAGTACAGCAGTTTGAATAGGAATGGGTCCCATAGATTCATGTGTTTAAATGCTTGGCCCATGGGGAGTGGCACTGTTAGGAGCTGTGGCCTTAGCCTTGTTGGAGGAAGTATGTTACTGTGAAGGTGGGTTTTGAGATCTCATATATGCTCAAGCCACACCTAGTATTGAGACAGTCTCCTCCTTGCCTGCAGATCAAGATGTAGAACTCTCAGCTCCTTCTCCAGAACTATGCATGCCTGGACACTGCAATGCTTCCCACAATGATGCTAATAGACTGAACCTCTGAAACTGGAAGTCAGAGCCAATTAAATGTTGTCCTTTTTAAGAGTTGCCTTGGTCATGGTGTATGTTCACAGCAATAAATAAACAAATACATACATACATATATACATACATACACACATACATACATACATAGTAATTACCCCATGCTTAAGGCTAAAATGATGTATAATGTTGGGGGCTGACAGGCCAACTGCCAGCTACATAGACAGGACGCCCCTCCCCTCGAGTGAAACTCCTGACCTTCCTGACGGAACATCAAGACCAAGATAAAAATCTGTGACCTTCCTGGGAAAAACCGCAGAATGTCCCAGGCACCTGGCCCAGGGCTTGGCCCATAGCTCACTTCCCCCTAGCTCCCCCTCCCAGCTTCCTCATTCCTACTTCTTAAAACTTGCTGCCTGTGTGGCAATAAACGAGACCTTGACAACAGAACCTTGCTTGGTCTCCTTCTTTTCTCCCCCAACTTGACCCTCAGGTAGCGCCTCTTTGAGACCCTGAATAACTAGACCTGCCGGACGGGTCAAGTGGTGCCCGAACAGGGACTCGAAGCACGGCCAACTACTGGACGACGGAGGACCCCCGGGAAAAGGAATCGAGGACCTTTCACGCTGCATCGCTCGTGCGTTGCTGGAAAGGGAGGTAAGGCGCCAAATAATTGTCGTCCGATTGTCCTGGGGAAACAATTGTCTAAAGAAGCTTGTTTCATAGGAGAGATCAAGCGTTCACTCAGGGAGAGAGGAAGAAGAGTCAAGAAAAAAGATTTAATTAAGTTCTTTTGTTTTGTTGATGAAAAATGTCCTTGGCTGGTTTTAAGCGGCCCTGATATACACCCACTTACGTGGAATAAGGTTGGTAAAGATAGTAATAAGCTTTTAAAAGCTGGTGACCCAGTGTCCGCTGCATTTTTTAGTTATTGGGGCATTATAAGAGACATAATCAAAGATGCTGAGAAAGGGGGCAAGAGTGCCCGTCTCTTAACTATAGCAGAGGACTTCTTGCAGGCTTCATGGCTGCCGTCACGTAAAAACGAAAGTAAAGACGGAGAGCCGCACTCTTCATGCCCCTCCATTGTCATCGATATGCCAGGGGATGGGGGAAATCCCTCATCCAAGACCTCACTCTCTCTAGAGGATCCTAATATCTCTAAAAATCCAAAAACCATCTATCCCTCTCTAAAGGAGATTTCTAAAGATAAAGATAAAAACAAAGGGCACTGCCCACGCCGTTTTTCTGATTCGAGGCTAGATCCAGCCTCTGAGGCTGAGTTAGAGGAAGAAACTGCCAGATATGAGGAAGAGAGATACGGCCCCGGGCCCCAAGAGCCTCGGGTCTTCTTCACACAAAGATCCGGACCCATTCGCCCCCTGCCCTACTTGCCCCCATTACCGTCAGCTCCCCCTGCGCCCCTGCCGATCACAGTGGTAGAGGGACTAACCCAAACTAAGGCTGCGCTTCAGGCACAAATTATCGGCCTTAGACAAGTTTTACAATTACAGCAGGAATTAGGAGATCTTACTTTAGATATTCAAAATTTACAAGAGACCATGAGAAAGGGACAAGATGCCCCCAAAAGACCATCTAACGCCATAAAAAGATCCCAGCCAAAGCTAACTTTCCCAGTTATGACTAGGGCACGCGCCAGGCAAGACGGGGAGGAGTCTGAGTTACATAGCCCGAGGTCACGAACTAGACCGGCCCGAGATGAGCCTGAGCCAGATAGTACCTATCATAACCAAGGGGAGGAGATCGAAGAGGAAACTGATTATGATGAGGTAGCTGTAGACTCTGAGGAGGAGGACTCCGATCAATGTGAATACGAGACCTTATGTCCTGTGTACAAGAAACTCAAACTTAAACATATCAAAGAATTACACTCAGCTGTTAAAAGTTATGGTTTAACTGTACCCTTTACCTTGTCTGTTTTAAAAGGACTCGCGGGGTCCGGATATCTGACTCCTAGTGAATGGACTAAGGTGGTGCAGTCTGTCCTCTCCAGAGGACAATACTTAACTTGGAAATCTGAATTCATAGATAGGGCCGAGAGTCTGGCCACTAGGAACAGAAAAAACCCTCTAGGCAGGACCACCTCTTAGACAGCGGACAAGTTGTGTGGGAGGGGCCCATTTGCCTCCAAGGAAAAACAATTAGGATTGTCCCCTGGCGTACTCGCTCAAACAGTGCAGGCCGCCTTATCTGCCTGGAGAGCAGTTCCTGCTACAGGGGGCCCTCACCACCCCCTTAACTAAAATAGTCCAGGGGGCCCAGGAACCCTACGCTCAATTTGTGGAGAGGTTACAGGAAGCAGCAGAGAGAATCCTAGGTCAAAGTGAAAGTGAGGGGCTCCTCGTTAAGCAGCTTGCTCTTGAAAACGCTAACTCTGTGTGCAAAGCCGCGTTACGAGGCAAGACCAAAGATCTTGATATTACAGAAATGATTAAACTTTGCAATGATGTTGACTCCTTCTCACATCAAGTGTCCAAGTCTATCAGTTTAGCTATCGGGGCTGTGTTCCAAAAAACTAGAGATTCTGGCCACCCTAGAGGCAAAACATGCTTTAGATGTGGGCATCCTGGTCACTTTGCTAGAGAATGTAGCACTCTCAACCCCAGCCAGCCATTTAATCCCGTCATTGGCCAAGGGGCCCCTAAGCCTACCGCGCTGGGAGTTTGTCCTTGCTGTAGGAGAGGCCGTCATTGGGCCAAGGAATGTCAGTCTAGAACTGATGCTAATGAGCAAGCCCTCCCTGCGGTCCAGGGAAACGGCCAAGGGGCCCCGCACCGGGGCCCCTACCCACACATGACCACACCCCCCCAAGTACAGCACCAAGCTCCTGTGGCACCAGCTTATCTAAGGCAACAGCAGGGAGCTCAGGACTGGACCTGTGTGCCTCCTCCCACACAATTTTGAACCCCCAAGATGGTGTTTAGGTTCTCTCCACAGGAATTTTTGGACCCCCACCATCTGGCACATTTTTTCTCATTATAGGGCATGCCTCAGCTACCATGCAGGGTCTCAGTGTCCACCCGTTGCTTGTGGACGCAGACTGTACTGGAGAGATAAAAGTTTTAAGGCAGAAAAGGGCCCGGTCACCATTCTCTCTGGTCAGAGAGTAGCCCAGGCGCTCCCTCTCCTGCTTGATTCCTCTGGTGCTCACATGGGAGGGCTCAGAGGAGATAGCCAACCTTGTTCCTCTGATGTCTACTGGGTCCAGCAACTCTCTAAGGAGCGCCCCTCCTTGTGCCTTACGTTGGACGGGCCAAAGTTTGATGGCGTTATAGATACGGGAGCTGACACCACAGTTCTTAGTTTGAGCTCCTGGCCTTCTGCCTGGCCTCTCCAGCCCTCAATGACTCATTTACAAGGCATTGGCCAGTCTAAAAATACCTTACATCCCAGCACTTGGGAGGCAGAGGCAGGTGGATTTCTGAGTTCGAGGCCAGCCTGGTCTACAAAGTGAGTTCCAGGACAGCCAAGGCTACACAGAGAAACCCTGTCTCGAAAAACCAAAAAAAACAAAAAAAACAAAAACAAAAACAAAAAAACAACAACAACAAAAAAACCAAAACAAAAATACCTTACAAAGTTCAAAGTTGTTGACATGGAAAGATTCAGAGGGGAATTCGGGCACTGTGCAGACTTTTATTGTTGAGGGCCTCCCTGTCAATCTTTGGGGGAAAGACATTGTCTCTCAAATGGGGATGATGATGTGTAGGCCCAATGAGGTGGTTGCTCACCAACTCGCTCCGGGAGCTAGTGCAGATTGGGGTACCCCTGACACCTTTGTCCCTCAAAAAAGCGTGCCTGAGCTTTCAGATTCTAACTGGTCCCCCGGGTGCTCCACTGAAGGCAGGCGAAAACACTTAACGCTCCTTCCCTGGGGACTTTATGTCTGCCCGGGAGGTCATCGTGACCGCTCCATTGCCCGAGCATGTGAGTACGAATCTGACTTTTACTGTAAAGCCTGGGGCTGCAAGACTACAGGAGACACTTACTGGAAACCCAGCTCCTCTTGGAACCTTATTACCACCATAAAAAGAAAGTATCCTCCAACACACAATCCTAGCACCCCATACCTAAAGTGGGAAGGAAATTCCTTGGCATGCTCCATTAAAAATAAAACATCTAAAGGATGGTGCAGCCCCCTCCAGATTGCCTTTACAGAGGTGGGCAAAAAATTTGATTAGGAAAACTCTAGAGGAGCCCAATGGGGTCTCCGCCTATATAAGGATGATTATGATATGGGGCTAACCTTCAAGATCAAGTTATCAAAAACGATCCCTGCTCCCCAAACAGCCGCTGTTGGCCCAAACCCTGAGCTACAGTTAAGAGCTGGAGGTAGTAGACATCTATCTGGAAACCAGGTCCCTGCAACACCCACTATCCCAGATACCCGAACACCCAATCCTTTGTTTCAGCCTACTCTACCTATGGGTCCTCCCTCATCTACTGAGCTTGTGCTATCATTAGCTAATGCTTCGATACAAGCCATACGTGAAGCTAATTTTTCCATTTTAGAGGAATGTTGGGTCTGTTATTCACCCTCCCCACCCTTTTACGAAGGGATTGCAAGCTTTGGAGAATTATTACCCACTAATGATACCTTGCTTCTGCGATGGAGTCCTCCAGAGAAGCAAGGACTCACCCTTGGCCAAATTTCTGGCCTAGGCATGTGCCTTCTGGGACCTGATATGCTGCCCCACAAGACCCTGATTGAGGTTTGCAATCAAACTATTGTAATTAATGCTTCCTTTCAATACATTGCTGTTTCTAATGATTCCTATCTTGCTTGCTCCTCGGGATTGACCACTTTTATAGTTTCAGCTGCCTTTTTAGAGAATAGAGAATATTGTGTGTTTGTCAAGCTCCTCCCTCGATTGACCATTCATGATTCTGATGAGCTCCTTAATTTTTGGGAAAGGGGAACTCATTTGTCCAGACAAAAGAGAGAATCTATAACAGCAGTCACCCTGGCTATACTCCTTGGTTTGGGAGCCACAGGGGCCGGAACAGGAATTGCCTCCTTGGTCACTTCCAGTCAGCAGTATGTGCAGCTCAGCTCGGTGGTCAATAGAGGCCTACAAGAGCTACAGTTAGGACTAAAGAATCTTAAAGATTCTGTTACATCCCTCTCTGAGGTAGTGTTACAAAACAGAAGAGGTTTAGATTTGCTCTTTTTACAACAAAGTGGGTTATGCACTGCCCTTAAAGAAGAATGCTGCTTTTATGCAGACAAGACAGGATTGGTTGAAGATAGCCTAAAAAAGGGCAGGGAAAATCTAGAGAACCGCAAGAAAGAAAGAGAGAAAAAAGAATCATGGTCTCAAAACTGGTTCTCTACATCCCCTTGGCTCTCTACTCTGTTACCTAGTCTTTTGGGACCTTTGGTGGGCCTTCTCATGCTCATTTCTTTTGGGCCATGGACCTTCCAAAAATTAACTCGATTGTCAAGTCACAGGTGGATGCTGCTTTCACCAACAAGCCGATTTCAGGGCATTACCATCGTCTAGAGGTCAGAGATAATGACCCGGGTGCCTACGAGGAGCCCTTGGGCACCCCCTCTGCTGGCCTCTCGATCCTGGCCACAGACTACCGAAACCCTTGGTATAAAAAGCTATGGAGACGTCCATGACGGGAGTATCATGATGCCACATGCCAGATGCACACCTGAGAGCCTGGCTAACTCAGTCGGTAGAGCATGATCCCAGGGCTGTAGAGTAACTCCATGACGGGAGTAGCGTGAGGCCATTGCCCAGGGAACAAACTCCTATTGGGGGTTCTGGGCATGGAGGCACCTCATATAGCCTAAGACAGAGGCTCTACCCCTCTCTTCTAGGTGCTGGCTGTGGGTGCACATCATGTAGCCTAAGACAGACTCTCCATCAATTATACAAAGAAGGGGAACATGTTGGGGGCTGACAGGCCAACTGCCGGCTACATAGACAGGACGCCCCTCCCCTTGAGTGAAACTCCTGACCTTCCTGACGGAACATCAAGACCAAGATAAAAATCTGTGACCTTCCTGGGAAAAACCACAGAATGTCCCAGGCATCTGGCCCAGGGCTTGGCCCATAGCTCACTTCCCCCAGCTCCCCCTCCCAACTTCCTCATTCAGGGCTTGGCCCATAGCTCACTTCCCCCTAGCTCCCCCTCCCAGTTTCCTCATTCCTACTTCTTAAAACTTGCTGCCTGTGTGGCAATAAACAAGACCTTGACAACAGAACCTTGCTTGGTCTCCTTCTTTTCTCCCCCCCCCCCTCAGGTAGCGCCTCTTCGAGACCCTGAATAACTAGACCTGCCAGGCCGGTCAGTATAACCTTATATTCCCAGCACTCCCTCTTCTAGACCTTGATAATAACCTTCATTGCTTTGTTAACTAAGAAAAGTTCTGAAAGTTTTGTTACATATTTTATATACTTTAAACAGTGTTGGAAAGAAGGGGTGGGTTTTGGTTTTTTGTTTGTTTTCCAACTTGAACAATGTAACAAGAGACATCAAAATCTCTTACCCTTTGTTAAAGGACACCTGTGACTCTGCCCACACTTGTCCTGAGTGGTTTGCTTTACTCTGTTGACTGAAACACTTTTTACATTTTAAATAAATCCAGTCTTGTTTCTTATTTGACTCTCCCTGAAATACATTTCTCCATCCCAGTCCTGAATCTTGGTTTTGCCTGAGTATGTAGTGAAACGCTCTGCTGCTCAAGATGCGAAGAAAGAGTTCAGGCGTGGAGGAGTGACCTGGAAACATGGCTCAGCAGTTACGAACACTTACTACTCTGGTAGATTTCAGTTTGGTTCCCATCACTTGCATTAGGTGACTTACAGCTTTAAATCTAGATCTGACACCCACTTCTGTGACAGATACCTGCACACACATGCAATGTGTGTGTGCGCGCACGCGCACACACACACACCCCTAATGCACACACACACATTAAAAAGGCTTTTAAAAAAGAAATTCATATTAAAGGTTCCTTATTAAAAATGAACCCGAAGCCAGGCAGGTGGTGCACACCTTTTATCCCAGCACTTGGGAGGCAGAGGCAGGCGGATTTCTGAGTTCGAGGTCTGCCTGGTCTACAGAGTGAGTTCCAGGACAGCCAGGGCTACACAGAGAAACCCTGTCTCGGAAAAAAAAAAAAAAGAACCCCCCCACACACACACACAAAAATAAAAACCAAAAATGAACCTGAGACTATGTCTCAAAAAGTTTTGTTATATAACACTAAGACTCTTTCTTGCATAAATAATTGTATTTCTTTAAATGTGCATTTTAGGGGCTGGAGGGATGGATAGATCATTAAGAGCACTATTGGCTGCTCTTCCATAGGTCCTGAGTTCAAATCCCAGCAACCACATGGTGGCTCACAACCATCTATAATGTGATCTAATGCCCTCTTCTTGCATGCAGGTGGAAATTTATGTATATAAAATAAACATTTAAAAATGTTTTAAAAATACGTATTTATTTTTTTGTGTGTATGAGTGTTTTACCTACATGTATGATGTGCCTGTTAGCCAAAATGATCTGTTCCCTTAGAACTGGACTTCAATGATTGTCAAGCACAGTGGGTACTACAGTGGTAGCTCCTCCCCAAGACCACCTGTTCTTAAGCTGTGATCCTTGCCATCTCGCCAGCCTCTAATCACATTGTTTGCTCTTCTTGGGCAGCACTGGAAACAAAAATGAGATTTAGAGGACACTTTCAAAACAGTATTTCCTGTTGATGACATCATATCTGTCTTCATCTCAGACTTTTAATTGTGATATTAGACAGTGAAAATGGTTATTTTTCTTGGTGACAAATGTAATACTAAATATTTAATAGTGCCCCTTTGTAAAGATACCTGTGACAATTCCTTCTAGAATAATCATTCTCATGGAACATACATACGTACCTTTTAGTGTTGTTTAATAAAAACACACACACATTAAGAGACCCACACAGAAGCACATGCTGTACCAAACTCACAGTGATCTTGCTGCTACACAGCCTACTGCCTACTAGGAACATAAGAACAGAAGTGTAATTCCACAAGTCCAGCTAGGAGTGTACATTTTTAATATGCATTACTATGACAACAGGGGACATATATGTATGACAAATTAGAAAACACTTTGCAGATATGTGGACACATGAATCTGAAATTTAAAGTACAAGTGGGAGGAAACACCGAGGTTCCAGAACATTCCAATAGGCACCAAGCTGGGTGCCACAGAGGGGGACTGCTGAACCCAGCGCCTTCCACACACAGTCACAAGGACACCTGAGCGCAAGGAAGGAAGGAGATTACACTTCATCAGCTCAGCCTGGCTGTACCTTCTTCCAGTCCTCTTTCAAATGGATAAGAAAAAAAAAAACCATGCCTCTAACGAGGACTCAAACTATCATTGGATACTCTGGACTCTGTCAAAAGTCCAGTGAGTCCTACCAGGAGAAAATTCGGAGCAAAGAGTTAGAAGAATGAGCAAAAAAAGCACATGAAGACCATGCACACAATGCTGGTTGGAAATTGAAAGTTATTGACAACACCTCCACTCTCAAATGCACCACAGGAGGGGACAATGGGACTGACAACATAGTCATGCCCACAGGGTTGGTGGGAGATTCAGGACACAGGTACACCACAGAAAGTGGTCCCAATGACTACAGGAGGCTCTGGGGGCTTCTAAATCCCTGGAGGACAAGGTCATGACAAGAACATGACAACCCCACTACCTAAGTGTGAGACTACTGTCCTGCCAATCCTAAGACATTGTGAGTGTAGGATAGTGCGTTCCGTTTTGCAAACATGTATTTTAAACTAGCACTTTAGGAATATAAAAAATATCTGGATGAAATATCTGGAAGGCAACTGTGGGATCAGGAAGACTCCAGAGAGGACTATCCTAGGGAAAAGGAGGATCAGTGAGCATTTAGCCAACAGGGAACACAGAGGAATTTAACTGTGAGGAGGCTGGAGAGTTCATGTGTGTGCAGGAACCTTCACAGCTCAAAACTGGGGTGAGGAGTTGGTGGTCCCGCTGGGCAAAGGAAGGGGCACAGAGTGACTTTCAGATCACCGGCCCAGATTCCTCAATTTAGGAGTTCTCACACGTGACTGAGCCTCCAGGGAGAAGAACCTCATGCTTCTCTTGCTCACACCAGAACACAGACAGACATCTGAGGGTGGCAGGAAGGCCTGCTCCTGTGGGGTGACTGAGCCATGGGCTTTGCTAGGTACCGTGGGCTCACCTGGTCCCTCACAGACCCTGAAGAGGGCAACTAATAGCCTCCTGTGTCGCTCTGCATAGTCCCTTAGAGCAGGGTTTCCTCCTGAGCCACGGCTTCACATCTCCACTAGGCTGAAAGCAGGCAAGTTCCAGATAGCTGCCATCTACATCCAACCACAACTGAGCTTACAGGAGCTGGCAGGAATGCTGGGCATATGACAGGGGGTCTGAGATCTGGTCTGTGGAGAATGGAGAAACAGGGGGACCTCTGAGCCATGGCTTCAGCACTTTCTCTTTTCTTTAGCGAGCAGTAGGCATCTATGTTCTGACGTGTGACAGAATTCAACAGTTTCCAGTTAGCCAAGCAGGTTGACAACAAGAGTCAGACAGCAAGGGGAGCCGAAGCAGAGCCCAAGGGAGAGTGGGACACAGTCTCTCCTCTTCTTTCCTTCCCCGACTGTCTGAAGAACTATTGGAACTCAGAGAAACCAAGCAAATGTCCTCAGAGAAAGAGATATGGTGAAGTAGACGAATACAGAGACCAGGCTCACATGTGCAGAGGCCTGCAGAGGCAAAGCCTGCTGGTGAAGGCTATGCTCCTGCCTCAGCCCTGAGGCATGGCCTGACCTCCTGTGAAGAGCTGCCCCTAGAGGCTCCAGGAGGCACATTGCCAACACTGTCTAAAGAGCTGACCAATCTCACTGTTCCCTCTCCCAGTCTGCCCCTAACCACCTCCAGCCCCGGAAGAAACCTGGCACAACACAAGAACCCAGAGGAAAGGACAATGACAGCCACCTGAGAGGGAGAAGAGAGCATCAGGACATCTCTGGGCCTGTGTCACACAGCCCAGGACACTCAGGAAAGTGACTCTTGTCTGCTCCCGTCTAGAGGGAATGACCGAGTTTCTTTGGAAAGTGACTGGAGGAGCAGTTACAGAGAGAGCTAAGGTCTGAGAGGCAGGGCAGGATTGAAACTGTGTCCTACAGGATGCAGAAAGGGAGTCTGCTCCTCGGCCACTCAGTCAAGGGAAGTAGCATTCGCTGCCGCCCTGCCTGCTCCACAGCAGGTGCCCAGCACCTCAGGTCCTGAGTCACCCACTCCACATGAGACAGGATCCCACTGGTCAGGAACCATGCCCCTCCCACCCCTGGCCTTTGCGCCCCTGTCCAGAGGCCATAGACACAACCTGGATCCTTTTCATCCTGTATATTCCTCATTCTTTAGGACATGCCATGGCCTGAGAGTTGGTGTCCCCCCAAATTCATATGTTACAACCTAATTTCCACTGTGAGAAAAGGAACAGGGTTGTGTAGAGGACACGGACACACACTCAGACACACACACGTTCACACCCACAAACCCCTTCGTGAATGTGACTACTGCCCTCAAGAACATGGCCCGGGGGGCTCTGTTAACCTCTGCCTGTGGAACTCAGCTCTAAGGGGCTGTTCAGGAGCTTTGGGCTCGCACCAGACGATCCATCTATCAGGACCGTGGCCTTGGGCTTCCCAAGTCCAGAGCTATTTTCAATCAACCACGGCTTATTTATTAGGGACTCCTCCTTTGTGTTGGAGCAGTTATCAGGACGAAAACAACCTCACCAGGCAGCACCCACTCTCGGGGTCCAACAGGGCAGGAATCCTTGCCTATCCCGGGAAACAAGAGGTGGAGGGGACAGCTGGCCCTGTGAGGGACAGGGCCTGCCCGCTCCATGGTGCTCAGAGATTCTCGATGTCCCTCAAGATAGGAGAAGAGTGAAAAAAAAGAAGAATCGATCAGCAACCCCAGAGAGGACCACAGGAGACTTCACAGAGACCAAGAGGGAATAAGGCGCCCTGCCAAGGCAGGCAGAGGAGGCTGGGGTGAAGCTTCTGCTTCAGCAGCTTCACCACTGATAATGAGAAAGGGCCACAGAAGGCCCAGGCCACACGGGGCGCGGTGACCCTGAAGAAGAGCTCTATCTATGGAGGAGCGATGTGACTCAGGAGTGCTGGCCTGTCACTGAACACAGCACAACTGAGAACCACAGACAGGGCTTTGCTGTGGCCAATGCACGGGACACAGCTGCCCAAGGATAGATGCAAGGCCCAGGTAGGGACCACAGAACCAAGTTCCCCTGAGCACCCAGGAAGGGGTAGGTATGTCTGCTGCCCTGCTAACGGCACTTGTCCCTGACCCTCAGGAAGGGGATGAAGTCACATTCTGAAAGTCAAGGAGTCCCCAAGGACCGGTGCTGTCACCAGCAAGATGAAGGTCATACCAAGGTCATAAATGCCAAGATGCCAAGGCAATCGGGGCAAAGGCAATGTGTGAGAGGCACGGCCATCCCTGCCACAGGTTCTCCTTTCCCGGTTCAGGAGTCTCCTTGCCTAAGTTAGCACTCAGCAGACTGGGAAAACAGCCCAGGTTTACCAATGCCTCCATCAAAGGAAACCAGGAAGAGCATTGGATTAGAAACCAAAGAGACAGGGGTGTTAGACTCTTCACACCGAGGTGGGGAGTGGATGTGGGGAGGGGATGGGGAGGCAAAATGAATCCAGCCAGATACTCCCGGGGCTGCCCGAAGTGTAGCCCTACCAGCGAGGTGAAGGGGGTTGGAGCCTGAGATCAGCAGTCGGAGTCCCTGTTGGCCTGCAGAGATGCTCTCCTTTACCATCCCAGCAGCATCTTGCTCCCTGGTGCCTCTGAAGGCAGGCTGTGTGGCAGCAGCATGCCACAGCACAAGGCAAGGCTTTGAGGACCTTCAGGGGATCTGAGACAGGCCGGTTTCCCCGCCCATTTACCACCCAGTCTGCTGGGAGACCCGGGCTCAGCTGCCCCAGGACCTGCTGCAGGTCAAGCCTCCAAGGCCGCCACCACAGCTTTCCAGGGACCTGGCCTGACCACTGCCACCCGACGGGGATGGGGACGGAAGCTTCCTGGCATTCCACACATCCCCATTTCTAGGCTCCTTCATTGTACCTGCTCAGAGGCCCAATTATTGACACTGCTTCCCCGTTTCTTGCTATAGCCCAGAAGGAAACAATTATTGCTAAACAGCCCTTAGAAATTATATCACAGCACAATGAACCAAAGACCAGAGACTACGACCTAGACAAAGCAGAAGACACCTGCTTCCTCAGAACATCGGGTCCCAGGAAGCAGTGAGCAGGCTAGCCAGGCACAGGGGCCGCGAGTGAGGGCTGCTCCCTTAGGAACTTCCCAATACCTTCCAGGTGGGGAAAGAGACACAGCTCCTTACCTCCTGGAATGGGAGGAGCATTTGAGCATGAGGTGATATATACAACCTAAGCTCAGAATGCACAGTGACAGGGCCAAAAGGGCCATTGGTGGCAGGCCCCGATCCCCAGTGTCCAGTAGGCTTTGGCCATCCTGCCTAGGGTACAACCAACACCACAGCATCCCCCAGGCCTCAGCTCTCCCTGTGCCTGGTGTCCACCAGGACAGGAGAGAGGAGGATGCTGGCTCTGTGGTGTATGGTGGGAAGGCCTCAGGGAGGCCAGGCTCTGACTCATGAGCAGGCTCCTTGGCCACTGAGTGGGCTCCATGGTCGTTCAACAGGCAAGCACACCCTCTCCAGACCCAAGAGAAGACAGGGCCTCTCCGGGGGAGGGTGAGAGGACGGACCACAGAAGTGGTTTCAGGTGAAGTTAGCCAGCCAGGTGCTGCCAAGCACGAGAGAGAGAGAGAGAGAGAGAGAGAGAGAGAGAGAGAGAGAGAGAGAGAGAAAGAGAGGCATCAGGGAGCCTTTGCTCTTCTTGCCTTTCCAACAGCAGGCGGGCTAAGTAGTAGTCTTTGGAGGACAGCAACCATATCAACCCCAAACCAGGAGCACGATGAAGAAGAGGAGAGGGAGGAGGAGGAGTAATGCCATCATAGCCATGAGCAAGGAATCTCAACACAGTCCCACGTGATATGCAGGTGCCCTTCCAGACACTGTGTGGAGACTCCCTTCCCGGGGAGGAACACAGTACCAGACCTCCGAGTGGAACCCACGTCCCCACCAACTCACACCAACAGTGAGGGGTCCAGAGAGGGCACAGGTTTCCAGTGTCATGTGACCAAGTAGCCGGTGAGCACAGGGTCCTGGCTGAAGGGCACAGGGCCAGGAACACAGCGGGTGCCAAGGATCTGGCATGCCTGCAGTATAGCACCTTATGTGGTGCTGAGGCCTTCCCACTGAGGCCACGTGCAGACCAAGGGAGGCACCTTTGGTAGGATATCCACGGTAGCTGGGATGTCCCATTCCTGCAGACCTAAAGCATCAGCCAGCCTTCACTGTGCACAGACTTCAGTCAGAGAAAGCACCTTGGGTAAAGGAGGCAGAGAGTGGGTGTGGTTTAGGGAGCAGTCACCTGGCTGTCCCTTCAAGGGCAGAGTGTAGTGGCTCAGTCTTGGCTCTGGCGGGTGTGTCTCTTCTCCTCGGGCACAAAAATGGTTGGTGCCTGGCCCGGGTCACCTTTCTCCTGGCCCGTGGCTCACATCTTCCTCACCTCCAGTACTCACGACTCACAGAAAATGCTTATCTTCTGGGCACACGGCTTTCCTTAAGGGTCCCAGAGACCCCCAGACCATTCTGCTTGGCAGATGTGTGACAGCACTCTCTATGGACAGAGCTCACAGAACACAGGCAGGCCCTGGGTAGACAGACTGTAGACAGACAGACAGACAGACAGGTTAGTATATGCACTCTTGGATGTCTCTCTTATTGGCTTTATTTAACCTGTCTGCCTCATCATCTTCTCTGATGCCCAGGTTTCTCCAGCAGGCCCTCCTTCACTGAGGGTTCTGCATCCTGTGCAGAGCCCCCAGCACGTGTGTGTGTGTGTGTGTGTGTGTGTGTGTGTGTGTGTGTGTGTGTGACCTGTGTCTACACCGCCTCCCAGCTTTCCCTTGCCCATTGCCTGCCAGGGCCCATCACCTGCCACGGCCCCGTGTCCCGCCTGGGCTTTTAAGGCACTGGGGAGCAAGTGCTTTTCAGAAAAATTAAAAGACAAATTGGTGGTGTACTGTTTTCAGACCTGGTCTCAGCCAGCTGGATGCCTGACACCTTCTCAAAAGTGTTTCCAGGGCAGGATTCAAAATCACTGGGTGTCAGAAAACATCTTAAAAACCACTTGACATCGCTCTTTACCAAAATCGTGGCAGCGGGTTGTTTTGAAAATAAAAGTCAGTGCTCCCTATTTCTGTGTAAGCAAACGTTGAACATTTCCAGGGAATCCAAGGCCTTACCTAGTCATCACTCCTACACCCTGAGAGGTGCAGGGCTCAGCAGGTGGTGGGAGGCAGATTTGGGGAGGTTCCCCTCCCTCTGTAAATTCACCATGAAGCCAAAGCTAGGTTTCCCGCTGAGTCCCAGACACCTTTTGCCCCTTGCTCAGAAAGACTGGGGCTTCTCTTCCCTGCGCACAACTGCTGAGTTCTGACCCTCTGCTGCTGCCTTGACTCTCAACACTGAGTAGGACTGAGGGGAGCTTTGGCTAATGGCAGAGTCGGGGAAGATGGCCGCTTTCTCTTGCCCCAGGCCGTTGGTATTGCTGCCACCACAGAACAGAAAAGACTCTGCAGGCAGCCCTCCCCTGCCCCATCCCACTTCCAAATGTGTGACCAGAGCCTGTCCCTCAGCTCCAATGTAGTTAGTTTGGCGCTGGACTGCGGAGATGGTCTAAATACCCAGTTATGAGACGATTTCTCCAAAGCGTCGAAGACCGACGGACCCGACCAACCCGATCGACTGACCGTTGAAGGCCCACGGGATCCTGGAAAAGGAAGGACTGGCTGAGGTGGGGCTGTCTGCATCATCTGGGCATCGGAGAGAAGTCAGAATGCAAGAAACAGAATATTGTTTTGGAAATGAGGCTCTGAACTTTTCACTCACTCGACGCTGAAAGATCGCCCCCTAATCTCACACCCTCAGCAAATGCAGTTTGGGTTTTGCCATTATTGCTAAGCAATGGATCAGGAGGTAAAAGACCCTCCTGTATCAATTGGTTTGTGAAACTGGACTGGGGAGTGACCGTTAATCTGTAGGTCACGCGCCCTCTGCTGGCCGTTTGAGCGCAGAGATGGCAGGTGGAGCATTAATAAGAGCTTCCTCCTGATTGGACCCTTGGAATCCCTTATGTTTTCTAAGCCTTGACCTCTCAGGTATTTGGGGAGAGGAGTGATCAGAAGTCAAGAAAAGGGGAAGTGCACAAAATATATGTAACCTAATATCTGGCTGATTCCCCTCCCCCTTTATTATGCTTTAGAACTTAATTATGTCTGACTTATCTAGGTTTCCCATGTTTCACTAAAGACACTCTCCTGAAGGCTTTTGTATTGAAGGTATGTAAGTGGTGCTTGCTGACTCAGCGGACGTGTCTGGAAATAATGGGTTGTTTGAACAGGACTGTCCCCTACATGTGTTCCCATTTGTTTCCGTATAGTCTCATCCCTTCAAAAGCATCAGAATTGTCCCTGATGTCACACATGGACTGTATGGTAATGATAGCATAGCCTCAAAAGAACAGGAGTCCATTGTCCTAAAGCTGTCCAAAGGAGAGCCAGACAGGCTGGAGATCTGTTGAGAATGCCTGTACTGACCTAGAAAGGATGAAAAAATAATTGTGTTATAATGAAGCTATGGGTCGCTAGTTACGTTTTCAACAGCAACCTGTCTAAACAAATATTTTTTAAAAAGATTTTACATAAATGCCAAATTCAAATAAGAATAAATGATACATAAGTTCAAGAAAGTAAATATTAGTTTTTATTTATGCCATATATTTAAATAAATAAATATGTATATATTTCCATAATGTATAAGAGATAGTGTTAAGGGCTGCAGAGAGGACTCAACAGTTAAGAGTGCTTGCTGCTCCCCAGTGGCTTTCTAATACCCACATGTGTGCTTGCTACTGTTAACTCTGGTTCAGAGCAACTGATGCTCTCTTCAGGCCTCCTCAGGTACTGCATGTACCTGGTGCACATATATATAGACAGACTGAACTCATAGACATAAAATAAAATACAAATAAATAACTTAAAAAAAGTGATAGTGTTAAAACAGAACCACGGATTTTCTATCCATACTTCCTTTCAGGGCCATAATAGTCAAGGTGGCTTTTTAAAATCAAGGTGCCCGCGTGTGTTACTGTACCCTATGTGGCTGCAGGTACTCATGTGCTCATGGAGTCCAGAAGAGAGCATTACATCCTGTGGAAGTGCATTTAAACATGGAGCCTGATATGTATGCTGGGGACTTAATTCTGGTTCTCAGCAAGAACCATAAGTGCTCCTAACCGCTGAGCTGTCTTTTGACCTTTCGAGCCAGACAAGCTGCAGTCAGGATAGCAGGTTTTTAGAATGCTCTCTGTGGTTTTCTGAAGGTCATGTCAAATGAGAAGAACGCACACTTCAAACTCAATTCTAGCCCACTATGGGGTATGGTGCCTTTATTCCTTTGCCTTCAGAGAGGGATGAGTGATTTCTTAAAAACCTCTGGGCAATGATTCCTAAAGAGAAGCAAGCCAAAATGTTTTATCTTAATCATCCTGTTTGTGTTAAAAGAATATAATATTATATATGCAGAAGGTCACAAGTACTTCATATCGAACTGGTTGAATCTCCCATTAGAAGGCAGAATCGTGATGGACTGCATTTTGATGCCTTGCGTTCTATTAGAAACTGGATCAGGTCTTGTCCAGCACACATGATGGAGAAAGGAGGAGTTAAAAGTAAAAACGAGTTAAAAGTAAAGAAACTGTCTTCTTCACCTCCGAACTAGTTGCAGGCATTGGCGGAGCATAACATACAACTTGACCATCAGTAGAAACCAATCAGCTCCCGCCTCTAGGTTCCTGCCCTGCTTGAGATCCTAATCTGACTTCCGTTGATGTGGAAGCTTAAGTCAAATAAACCCTTTCCTCCCCAAGTTCCTTTGGTCGCTGCGGTTCCTAACAGCAATAGTAATCCACCTACAAGGGGGCCTGACAACGAATCCTGCACGCGCACAACGCTAAGATCATTGCGCACCAACGGCCAGCAGAGGGCATGCGCGTGAGTTTCAAACTGAACCTTTTATGTTCAGGCTCAAAATGCCCATGGATGGATAGGGTAGGTCATCCTACTCTGATTCTTGGTGAGAAGCTGGGAAATCGGCGACTTTTCCTGACGGTCAATCAAAGAGACTACAGCCTCATGGGTCAAAAGTGCATGAAGACTCATTTCCGAAACAATATTATGTTTCTTGCATTCTGACTTCTCTCCGATGCCCAGATGATGCAGACAGCCCCACCTCAGCCAGTCCTTCCTTTTCCAGGATCCCGTGGGCCTTCAACGGTCAGTCGATCGGGTCGGTCGGGTCCGTCGGTCGTCGACGCTTTGGAGAAATCGTCTCATAACTGGGTATTTAGACCATCTCCGCAGTCCAGCGCCAAACTAACTACATTGGAGCTGAGGGACAGGCTCTGGTCACACATTTGGAAGTGGGATGGGGCAGGGGAGGGCTGCCTGCAGAGTCTTTTCTGTTCTGTGGTGGCAGCAATACCAACGGCCTGGGGCAAGGGAAAGCGGACATTTTCCCCGACTCTGCCATTAGCCAAAGCTCCCCTCAGTCCTACTCAGTGTTGAGAATCAAGGCAGCAGCAGAGGGTCAGAACTCAGCAGTTGTGCGCAGGGAAGAGAAGCCCCAGTCTTTCTGAGCAAGGGGCAAAAGGTGTCTGGGACTCAGCGGGAAACCTAGCTTTGGCTTCATGGTGAATTTACAGAGGGAGGGGAACCTCCCCAAATCTGCCTCCCACCACCTGCTGAGCCCTGCACCTCTCAGGGTGTAGGAGTGATGACTAGGTGAGGCCTTGAATTCCCTGGAAATGTTCAACGTTTGCTTACACAGAAATAGGGAGCACTGACTTTTATTTTCAAAACAACCCGCTGCCACGATTTTGGTAAAGAGCGATGTCAAGTGGTTTTTAAGATGTTTTCTGACACCCAGTGATTTTGAATCCTGCCCTGGAAACACTTTTGAGAAGGTGTCAGGCATCCAGCTGGCTGAGACCAGGTCTGAAAACAGTACACCACCAATTTGTCTTTTAATTTTTCTGAAAAGCACTTGCTCCCCAGTGCCTTAAAAGCCCAGGCGGGACACGGGGCCGTGGCAGGTGATGGGCCCTGGCAGGCAATGGGCAAGGGAAAGCTGGGAGGCGGTGTAGACACAGGTCACACACACACACACACACACACACACACACACACACACACACACGTGCTGGGGACTCTGCACAGGATGCAGAACCCTCAGTGAAGGAGGGCCTGCTGGAGAAACCTGGGCATCAGAGAAGATGATGAGGCAGACAGGTTAAATAAAGCCAATAAGAGAGACATCCAAGAGTGCATATACTAACCTGTCTGTCTGTCTGTCTGTCTACAGTCTGTCTACCCAGGGCCTGCCTGTGTTCTGTGAGCTCTGTCCATAGAGAGTGCTGTCACACATCTGCCAAGCAGAATGGTCTGGGGGTCTCTGGGACCCTTAAGGAAAGCCGTGTGCCCAGAAGATAAGCATTTTCTGTGAGTCGTGAGTACTGGAGGTGAGGAAGATGTGAGCCACGGGCCAGGAGAAAGGTGACCCGGGCCAGGCACCAACCATTTTTGTGCCCGAGGAGAAGAGACACACCCGCCAGAGCCAAGACTGAGCCACTACACTCTGCCCTTGAAGGGACAGCCAGGTGACTGCTCCCTAAACCACACCCACTCTCTGCCTCCTTTACCCAAGGTGCTTTCTCTGACTGAAGTCTGTGCACAGTGAAGGCTGGCTGATGCTTTAGGTCTGCAGGAATGGGACATCCCAGCTACCGTGGATATCCTACCAAAGGTGCCTCCCTTGGTCTGCACGTGGCCTCAGTGGGAAGGCCTCAGCACCACATAAGGTGCTATACTGCAGGCATGCCAGATCCTTGGCACCCGCTGTGTTCCTGGCCCTGTGCCCTTCAGCCAGGACCCTGTGCTCACCGGCTACTTGGTCACATGACACTGGAAACCTGTGCCCTCTCTGGACCCCTCACTGTTGGTGTGAGTTGGTGGGGACGTGGGTTCCACTCGGAGGTCTGGTACTGTGTTCCTCCCCGGGAAGGGAGTCTCCACACAGTGTCTGGAAGGGCACCTGCATATCACGTGGGACTGTGTTGAGATTCCTTGCTCATGGCTATGATGGCATTACTCCTCCTCCTCCCTCTCCTCTTCTTCATCGTGCTCCTGGTTTGGGGTTGATATGGTTGCTGTCCTCCAAAGACTACTACTTAGCCCGCCTGCTGTTGGAAAGGCAAGAAGAGCAAAGGCTCCCTGATGCCTCTCTCTCTCTCTCTCTCTCTCTCTCTCTCTCTCTCTCTCTCTCTCTCTCTCTCTCTCTCTCGTGCTTGGCAGCACCTGGCTGGCTAACTTCACCTGAAACCACTTCTGTGGTCCGTCCTCTCACCCTCCCCCGGAGAGGCCCTGTCTTCTCTTGGGTCTGGAGAGGGTGTGCTTGCCTGTTGAACGACCATGGAGCCCACTCAGTGGCCAAGGAGCCTGCTCATGAGTCAGAGCCTGGCCTCCCTGAGGCCTTCCCACCATACACCACAGAGCCAGCATCCTCCTCTCTCCTGTCCTGGTGGACACCAGGCACAGGGAGAGCTGAGGCCTGGGGGATGCTGTGGTGTTGGTTGTACCCTAGGCAGGATGGCCAAAGCCTACTGGACACTGGGGATCGGGGCCTGCCACCAATGGCCCTTTTGGCCCTGTCACTGTGCATTCTGAGCTTAGGTTGTATATATCACCTCATGCTCAAATGCTCCTCCCATTCCAGGAGGTAAGGAGCTGTGTCTCTTTCCCCACCTGGAAGGTATTGGGAAGTTCCTAAGGGAGCAGCCCTCACTCGCGGCCCCTGTGCCTGGCTAGCCTGCTCACTGCTTCCTGGGACCCGATGTTCTGAGGAAGCAGGTGTCTTCTGCTTTGTCTAGGTCGTAGTCTCTGGTCTTTGGTTCATTGTGCTGTGATATAATTTCTAAGGGCTGTTTAGCAATAATTGTTTCCTTCTGGGCTATAGCAAGAAACGGGGAAGCAGTGTCAATAATTGGGCCTCTGAGCAGGTACAATGAAGGAGCCTAGAAATGGGGATGTGTGGAATGCCAGGAAGCTTCCGTCCCCATCCCCGTCGGGTGGCAGTGGTCAGGCCAGGTCCCTGGAAAGCTGTGGTGGAGGCCTTGGAGGCTTGACCTGCAGCAGGTCCTGGGGCAGCTGAGCCCGGGTCTCCCAGCAGACTGGGTGGTAAATGGGCGGGGAAACCGGCCTGTCTCAGATCCCCTGAAGGTCCTCAAAGCCTTGCCTTGTGCTGTGGCATGCTGCTGCCACACAGCCTGCCTTCAGAGGCACCAGGGAGCAAGATGCTGCTGGGATGGTAAAGGAGAGCATCTCTGCAGGCCAACAGGGACTCCGACTGCTGATCTCAGGCTCCAACCCCCTTCACCTCGCTGGTAGGGCTACACTTCGGGCAGCCCCGGGAGTATCTGGCTGGATTCATTTTGCCTCCCCATCCCCTCCCCACATCCACTCCCCACCTCGGTGTGAAGAGTCTAACACCCCTGTCTCTTTGGTTTCTAATCCAATGCTCTTCCTGGTTTCCTTTGATGGAGGCATTGGTAAACCTGGGCTGTTTTCCCAGTCTGCTGAGTGCTAACTTAGGCAAGGAGACTCCTGAACCGGGAAAGGAGAACCTGTGGCAGGGATGGCCGTGCCTCTCACACATTGCCTTTGCCCCGATTGCCTTGGCATCTTGGCATTTATGACCTTGGTATGACCTTCATCTTGCTGGTGACAGCACCGGTCCTTGGGGACTCCTTGACTTTCAGAATGTGACTTCATCCCCTTCCTGAGGGTCAGGGACAAGTGCCGTTAGCAGGGCAGCAGACATACCTACCCCTTCCTGGGTGCTCAGGGGAACTTGGTTCTGTGGTCCCTACCTGGGCCTTGCATCTATCCTTGGGCAGCTGTGTCCCGTGCATTGGCCACAGCAAAGCCCTGTCTGTGGTTCTCAGTTGTGCTGTGTTCAGTGACAGGCCAGCACTCCTGAGTCACATCGCTCCTCCATAGATAGAGCTCTTCTTCAGGGTCACCGCGCCCCGTGTGGCCTGGGCCTCCTGTGGCCCTTTCTCATTATCAGTGGTGAAGCTGCTGAAGCAGAAGCTTCACCCCAGCCTCCTCTGCCTGCCTTGGCAGGGCGCCTTATTCCCTCTTGGTCTCTGTGAAGTCTCCTGTGGTCCTCTCTGGGGTTGCTGATCGATTCTTCTTTTTTTTCACTCTTCTCCTATCTTGAGGGACATCGAGAATCTCTGAGCACCATGGAGCGGGCAGGCCCTGTCCCTCACAGGGCCAGCTGTCCCCTCCACCTCTTGTTTCCCGGGATAGGCAAGGATTCCTGCCCTGTTGGACCCCGAGAGTGGGTGCTGCCTGGTGAGGTTGTTTTCGTCCTGATAACTGCTCCAACACAAAGGAGGAGTCCCTAATAAATAAGCCGTGGTTGATTGAAAATAGCTCTGGACTTGGGAAGCCCAAGGCCACGGTCCTGATAGATGGATCGTCTGGTGCGAGCCCAAAGCTCCTGAACAGCCCCTTAGAGCTGAGTTCCACAGGCAGAGGTTAACAGAGCCCCCCGGGCCATGTTCTTGAGGGCAGTAGTCACATTCACGAAGGGGTTTGTGGGTGTGAACGTGTGTGTGTCTGAGTGTGTGTCCGTGTCCTCTACACAACCCTGTTCCTTTTCTCACAGTGGAAATTAGGTTGTAACATATGAATTTGGGGGGACACCAACTCTCAGGCCATGGCATGTCCTAAAGAATGAGGAATATACAGGATGAAAAGGATCCAGGTTGTGTCTATGGCCTCTGGACAGGGGCGCAAAGGCCAGGGGTGGGAGGGGCATGGTTCCTGACCAGTGGGATCCTGTCTCATGTGGAGTGGGTGACTCAGGACCTGAGGTGCTGGGCACCTGCTGTGGAGCAGGCAGGGCGGCAGCGAATGCTACTTCCCTTGACTGAGTGGCCGAGGAGCAGACTCCCTTTCTGCATCCTGTAGGACACAGTTTCAATCCTGCCCTGCCTCTCAGACCTTAGCTCTCTCTGTAACTGCTCCTCCAGTCACTTTCCAAAGAAACTCGGTCATTCCCTCTAGACGGGAGCAGACAAGAGTCACTTTCCTGAGTGTCCTGGGCTGTGTGACACAGGCCCAGAGATGTCCTGATGCTCTCTTCTCCCTCTCAGGTGGCTGTCATTGTCCTTTCCTCTGGGTTCTTGTGTTGTGCCAGGTTTCTTCCGGGGCTGGAGGTGGTTAGGGGCAGACTGGGAGAGGGAACAGTGAGATTGGTCAGCTCTTTAGACAGTGTTGGCAATGTGCCTCCTGGAGCCTCTAGGGGCAGCTCTTCACAGGAGGTCAGGCCATGCCTCAGGGCTGAGGCAGGAGCATAGCCTTCACCAGCAGGCTTTGCCTCTGCAGGCCTCTGCACATGTGAGCCTGGTCTCTGTATTCGTCTACTTCACCATATCTCTTTCTCTGAGGACATTTGCTTGGTTTCTCTGAGTTCCAATAGTTCTTCAGACAGTCGGGGAAGGAAAGAAGAGGAGAGACTGTGTCCCACTCTCCCTTGGGCTCTGCTTCGGCTCCCCTTGCTGTCTGACTCTTGTTGTCAACCTGCTTGGCTAACTGGAAACTGTTGAATTCTGTCACACGTCAGAACATAGATGCCTACTGCTCGCTAAAGAAAAGAGAAAGTGCTGAAGCCATGGCTCAGAGGTCCCCCTGTTTCTCCATTCTCCACAGACCAGATCTCAGACCCCCTGTCATATGCCCAGCATTCCTGCCAGCTCCTGTAAGCTCAGTTGTGGTTGGATGTAGATGGCAGCTATCTGGAACTTGCCTGCTTTCAGCCTAGTGGAGATGTGAAGCCGTGGCTCAGGAGGAAACCCTGCTCTAAGGGACTATGCAGAGCGACACAGGAGGCTATTAGTTGCCCTCTTCAGGGTCTGTGAGGGACCAGGTGAGCCCACGGTACCTAGCAAAGCCCATGGCTCAGTCACCCCACAGGAGCAGGCCTTCCTGCCACCCTCAGATGTCTGTCTGTGTTCTGGTGTGAGCAAGAGAAGCATGAGGTTCTTCTCCCTGGAGGCTCAGTCACGTGTGAGAACTCCTAAACTGAGGAATCTGGGCCGGTGATCTGAAAGTCACTCTGTGCCCCTTCCTTTGCCCAGCGGGACCACCAACTCCTCACCCCAGTTTTGAGCTGTGAAGGTTCCTGCACACACATGAACTCTCCAGCCTCCTCACAGTTAAATTCCTCTGTGTTCCCTGTTGGCTAAATGCTCACTGATCCTCCTTTTCCCTAGGATAGTCCTCTCTGGAGTCTTCCTGATCCCACAGTTGCCTTCCAGATATTTCATCCAGATATTTTTTATATTCCTAAAGTGCTAGTTTAAAATACATGTTTGCAAAACGGAACGCACTATCCTACACTCACAATGTCTTAGGATTGGCAGGACAGTAGTCTCACACTTAGGTAGTGGGGTTGTCATGTTCTTGTCATGACCTTGTCCTCCAGGGATTTAGAAGCCCCCAGAGCCTCCTGTAGTCATTGGGACCACTTTCTGTGGTGTACCTGTGTCCTGAATCTCCCACCAACCCTGTGGGCATGACTATGTTGTCAGTCCCATTGTCCCCTCCTGTGGTGCCCATTATCACTCTGGATGGCAGTGGATACCTTTCCTGTGTTTCAGAGGTGGGAACTAGAAAATGTCACTGCTCTGTCCTAGACAATGCCACAAGTGGGTCAAATGCTATATGGGGCCCAATGAGGATAAGCAGTTCTCCCTTCCTCTGAATGCATCCTGTTCATGTACCCTTGGGTCTCAAGCCTTCTCTTGAGGCTTTGAGCTTTATGTACGTTGGCTCAGTGATTTCTCCTGGTAGGACGGGTCCTTGGCCAGAGGCATAGCTTTCAAGTGGCAGAGTCAGTCTGATCCCAAGTTAGAGTCGGAGTGTTTCCTTGTCCACTTGACCTAGGACAGGAAGATGCTGAAAGCCGAGGTCTCCTCCATCGGACTCAGATGAGTGTGTGTATGTGTATGGGTGGAGTTGAGCTAACCTCCAGTGACACCCTCAAGGTTCCAACTTTATGCTGAATATTAAGATGCACCTGTGCACCTTGTGCTCTGAGGCCCCTAGTACTGCCTATAGCTAGTCATTGTGACTGTTTTCTGTGGTGGACCCTTGTTCTCTGGGGCTACCACTGGCATCTCCAGCTTGATTGTGTTGCCAGTCTCCCTGTGCCCTCCTGCAGTTGCCTTTGCTGTTTACTGGCACTCTCTGGATGCCCTGGTATTCCCACTTGCTATGTGTGTTTCAGATCCATGTGACCAAGCCTTCCGTGCATTTGTTTTGTATATCCTCATACACACAGCATGTTTATAAGATGACATGTATTAAGATGATAGACTGACGTCAGTAGAAGGTCACACCTGTAATCCTGGCCCTTGGCAGCTGAACTGTCAAGGTTACTGTGAATTTAAAGCCAACCTGTGGTACCATTCAATGGTAATAAGAATTCCAAACAGAAATTTTCAATAAACAATGAAAAAAAATCAAGGCCTGTAAATTTGTCCAACACCAGGATTTAAGGCCTGAAGCTCAATATGATTTCTTCAGGAACTAAAACTGTTTGAGTGGCTTCAAAGACTCTCCTTACCACCTCCACCTTAACTAAAAATATAGCCCTAGGATTTAAAATATATATATGTTTTGGGTTTAAAAAAGTGGGAAGATGTTTCCTAGGAAAATATCTTCTCCCAAGAACAGAATTCTTTAACTTAGAAGAAGTGGGTTTTAGACACTTATTTTAGGATTTCTTATGACTCTATTTGTTCCCATCTGTTTGACCTTAGCCTCTGTTCGCTGGCCTGGGCCTGCATGTTCAGAATCCCCTGGAATCCTGTGGATACAATTGGTGCTCAGCTACCCCAGCACATCTCTCCCCAGGGCGCACAGTAGCCTGAGAGATACTTGCGTATGGTGCTGCTGCTGCTGCTCCTAAGGCCATACTTTATGGGCGGTTTCCAGTCTTGGTAGAATTAAAAAGCTAAATGCTCTAAACCCCCTGTCCATGTAGAGGATCCTGTGTGTCTCAGGGACCTTGAAAGAATCCAGAAGGCAGAATTCAAATAAGGTTACTGATAATTCACCTGAAGAGAGGACTTACCCAGTGTGTCTAGTCTAACAAGCCCTTTGATGGAGAGTGCTCTCCCTGGCTTGTAGAAGAAGGGAAACCAGAGAGAGTCTAGGTCTGAGAAGCCATCCGAGTTTGTGCTGCTCCTAAAATAGAAAAAGTCATGTTAGAAGATGTGCAGCCTGACCAGAGTAGCAGTGTCCCAGTCAGTCCTACAGAGTACAGCACACATCTGCTCAAAGGCAACGAGCAGAGAAGCCAATCCGGGTCACCAGGGGTGGGGCATGTTCTCTGCACACTTTTGATTTAAAACAAAAAATTATTTGGGGGTTTGATATTTTGGTTCTTTTTATTTTGTTTTATTTTTGTTTTTTTGTTTGGGTTGGTTTTTTTTTTTTTTTTTGCCTTTTTGTGAGGTTTTTTTGTTTTTGTTTTTGTTTTTTGTTTTGTTTTTTGGTTTGGTTTGGGTTTGGTTTTGGGGACAGGGTTTCTTTCTGGAGCCCTGGCTATCCTGAAACTCACTCTGTAGACCCAGCTGACCTCCACAGAGATCAACCTTCCTCTGCCTCCCAAGCACTGGGATTAAAGGTGTGTGCCACCCCTTTCTGGCTTAAAAGGTTTCTATTTTATGTACATAAGTTTTTGCCTGCATATACGCATGTATAATTATTTAATTCTCACAATAATCCTATGAGATTGAAGCTGTCACTGTCATCAGTGAGGCATAGCCACGGAGAGAATCTAAGTCATGCTGCTATTGAACAGAAAGGCTGGATGGCCCCTCCAGAGACATCTATACTGTGTGTGAAATGTACTGGTTGTCAGGATCAACAAACAGTTCAGAGAATTGTATTCAGGTTTTTTTGACGACCGACCTCTGGCTCTGTGTATGGATGAGACAACATTGTTTACAGATTCACACAGCTTTCCATTTCAGTCCCCTCCTGTCTTAGAACACTGTGTGGAGGCCTGAGAGGGCCTTCAGACATGTCTGGCCTGCACAATAGCCAGAGCAGGGAAGGAGCAGAACTATATCTAAACCCAGGGTAGGGTCCACCACATTATTCACTTCACAGAGACCAAGAGATTACTGAGGCCAGGGTGGGTGAGATGAGTAAGGAGAACCTTGTTTCCCTTGTTGTTTTGGTTGGATCACACTCCGCAGGTGATCCTTTTAAAGATCAGCTGACTCTGGCTCTATTACTAAAATCCCTGGGCAGACTTGACACGTCAAAGCAACCCTTCCCAGATGGGCATTCTCCCTTTTCTCCAAATCATTGCTCTGAGACATGTCCCAGAAAGGAAATAGACCCAGCGGTCCTATTAAGGCCATCTGCACTGGCATCAGGCTGAGCAGTGCTTCCTGCACCCTGCACTAATGGTCTGCGGAGGGAGGGCATCTCTGTTCAAGCAGTTTTGTTTTGTGGGTCCTAGCCCTGATGTCCAAAGAGTTTTGCTAGGTCAGAGACAAGTTCCTTATATATTAAACAAACTACTTTCTGGATTTTCCCATGAGTTCCCCTGCCCTTTTCGTCATGTACCATTTTCATAAACCTGAGTATACACAAGCATCCATCCATTAGATGTCTGAAACACGCAAAGGGGCCCAGCCAAAGGGGGGAGGGAGGGAGAGAGAGAGAGGGAGAGAGGGAGAGAGAGAGAGAGAGAGAGAGAGAGAGAGAGAGAGAGGAAGAGGGAGAGAGGGAGATGGAGAGGGAGAGGGAGAGGGAGGAGCAAGAGGAGGGAGAGAGAGGAGGAAGAGAGGAAGAGAGAGAACAAAAGTTATTTTATACAACTAATATATGATTAAATAAGAAATCCATGCACACCTAGATAGTGTTGAATGGTACCCAGCTTTGAGGTGAGGGATAGGAAGCCAGCAGTAGTTGCCAGAGCAGATCTGGGCAGAAAGGAGAGAGTGGGGGTGTGCAAACCCAAAAGGATCTACACGGGTCTGGAGTTGGAGTCAGGATGGCAGGATCAGTCCAACATGATGCTCGGAAAAGGAGGAATCCCAGGGTTTCTGGAGAGAAGTCAGAGATATTGAGAAGTCTCTGTGGCTGGAATTAGGGATGTAGGCCAGGAATAGACAGATTCCCTAGAAAGAAACTGAACGATTAACATAAAACTTATAAAGTGCCTCAAGAGCCTCAGGAGGGAGGAACTAATTGTGTGCAGAAGCTGTTGAAGGCAGAGGGAGTGCTGAGATGCAAGGATGCCTCAGCTAAGGAGAACCATGTGCCTTGCAACCCAAAGAGGAACCTTGCTAACTCCCAGGATATCATGATCTTTGTAGGGCTGTGCTGGGCTCATAGCAGCTTTCACAGGGACAGTCCTTTGTTGACCACAGGGCTACTAATATCTACACACAAACTCTCAAGGCCAGCACATCTCCAGAGGACATCAGAGTCTGACGGTAGAAGCAATTCTGCCAGACCTTCTTACCAAGCCTGTTTTACATCTGTCCAGAGTGTGGCAGTCAGCCTTCCCTGGGCAGAGAGCCTGCTTGATGCACTTAGTAGGTGCTTTAAAATGTTTGGCAATATTATGCAAAGTGAAAGAAGACAAGAACAAAAGGTCATGCAGAGCATTTCACTTATCTAACATTTCCAGCAGAGGCAAAATCACTGTGAAAGTTCCTTATACTAAACAGTCTACAGGGCTGATTGACTGGTTAGGGTCAGTGATTATGGAGAGGCTGGAATGTAGCAGGCACAGAACCTATCTCTATTCCCTTAATAGCTATTCCTTGGCCACCTCTACATCGGACCTAACATTCTTGAGACTAACTACCAGGAGTGGTATAACTCTTTGCAATGTGTTAACTTTGTGAAATTGCTGCCACATGAGAAGATGGAACTTAAATCGATGTTCCTGATCCATGGTCATTCATATTTGAAGTCACTCCAGAATAAGCTTGACCTCAGCCCTTGGAGGTGAGAGCTGCATCTTTGTGTTGATACCATAAAGACAAAAAACAAACTAATAGTTGCCAAGAGCTCAGGGAGGAGGAACTGATTGTTTAATGAGTATCAACTTCCTTTTCTTTACTTTTTCTTTTTTTTTTTTAAAGATAATTTGTAAATTTTATTATTCCAGGTAAGTTGAACATATAAAAGGCTGTGCAAAGCTATCAGCTTTCCACTCAATTCATTAATCAAATTTCAACTCTAACCAGTGTAAATACAACTTCCTTTTCAACTGATGGAAAATGTCTTGGAAATAGATAGCATGCTAAGATGAATGACATCATAAGTATGACGAATGCCAAAGAACTATCTACTTAGAAAATGGTTAATTGCTAGTTTTATGTTATCATCGCTCAAAAAAATTCAATCATTCACCATACATAGGAAATGTGATTTATGAATACTTATGTATATTTCACTTGTACATAAATATTTATAAGCCACATGAGATTCAAATGGAATAACTCTATTTGTGGATTTAAAAAAAAAAGGTTTACAAGTGTGTTTTTACTCAGTCACTTTTTGTTGCTGTAACTTAATACCCACAATAAACAAACTGAAGGGAGGAACACTTTATCTTAGCTCATGGCTTTGGAGTGTTTACTCCACAGTTAACTAGCTCCATTGCTGTGGGGCCCAAGGAAAGGAAGAACATCCGGGCAGGGAGCTTACGGTGGAGCCAGGAAGCAAAGAGTAAGGAAAGTGCTTGGTGTGATACACTTCAAGGCCTTTAATGACCACTTCCTCCAATGTCCTAACACCAATCACCTTCCAATGGTGCCTTCAAATCACAGTCCATCAGGGTTAATCCATTGCTTAGCTAGGAATCTTCATGAACTGGTCTCTCTCACAAAGCCTCACTGCTGATCTTGCCATTGGGACTACACCCTCAAGGCATGGGCCTTGGAGGCTTCGTGTGCAAATCGCAACAGGCAGCAGTTTAGAGGACTTGGGCAAAACTGCAAGGAAAATACGCTTTGGCATGTGACATGAGTTCTGGGCTTCACGACAACAGGAACTAGGGGGTGTAGGGGTGTCCAAAGAAGCTCTTCAGAAAGAAGCCTCTTGAAAATTCTGTGATCATTCACTGGGGCAGAGGAGGAAGCTATGGGGCATTTCAGCTAAAGTCCACTAGAAGAGGGGAGGGGTGGGAGGCAGGTGGGAGAGAATGAAAACGAGGAAGCCAGATGGCACGCTAATGTAAATGTTCTCTTTCAACAGGCTTGAATTCAGCCAGGCTTGATCCCTTAACTTCCCTCTTTAGCTCAGTTTTCTTTGGTCTCTGCTTTTCCCTCTAAAGAAAAGAAAATGATAAAACCAGAGAAGAGTCAGGGCTTCCTTTCTTTAAACTGATATCCCTTATCTCACCACCCCCTTCAACACACACAATTCAGATCAATTACTCGTTTAAGGGGCTGAAGATAGCTCAGTGGTTAGGAAGCAAAGGGTCCGGGTTTAATTTCCAGCACACATACAGCAACTTATAACCATCTATAACTCCATTTACAGGGTATCTGGCATCCTCTTCTGGTCTCCATAGGGACTGTGCATGCAAGTGGTACACAGACACACATGTAGGCAAAATACTTATATCCATAAAAATAAATTTTAAAAAATAATAAAATAAAATTATGTGTTTTTACATTTTTAATAACTTGTTTAATAGGTTTCACACTGTAGCCCAGGATGGCCTAGAACTCATTGTGTCACCCAGACTGGTCTCAAGCTCATAACAATCCCCCTGCCTCATCCTCTCAAGCACTGGGATTATAAGAATTAGCTACTACCCCTGTCTTAATAAGTATATTTAAAGGGCCTCTCAGAAGGATGCACTTAGAGGAAAGACACTGTGCAACCTCTTTCCTGACGGTTTTAGTCTTTTTAGCATCTGCAGGAATATGACTGCAGTGATGATGAAAATACCCCTTACGTTGGAAGAGACTGGAACTTTTGCTGGACCACACAGTAAGAGTTAGTAACACACCTTGAGCTGACATAAGACTTAAGACTGTTATCTTACTGTGTGTGTACTTAGCCTGCTTTGTTTAACCTTTAAGAGAACAATGAAACAAACAACCTTACTCACCTTGGCATCAACTTTTACCATCTAAATTAATGCATAGCTGTAATCTTAAATTATGTACTCTTCCATGCCCCTGACCCAGAACAATCCACAAACATCCCAGTAGTCGCTTGCTGAAGACAACAGAAAAAGAGGTTAAAAACAATCCTTAAATGACTAAACACTGTAAACACTCGCCGGGAAACTTACTGGCTTGGAATGGGCTTGAAGTGGGACAGTGTTGGACGTAGTTTTATAGACTGCAGGTCTCTGACCATCTAGCTTTCTAACTATGCTGAATGCTTGCTGATAATTTCTAAAGGATTCTAAAAACTTTCTTGCATATTCTAGTTAAAAAAAATGCTGGCTTTGCCAGGCAATGGTGGTGCACGCCTTTAATCCCAGCACTTGGGAGGCAGAGGCAGGTGAATTTCTGAGTTCAAGGCCAGCCTGGTCTACAGAGTGAATTCCAGGACAGCCAGGGCTACACAGAGAAACCCTGTCTCGGAAAAAAAAACTAACTAACTAACAAAACAATGCTGGCTTCTTGTCTCTTTAACTCAGTGCTTTATTAAACATAACTCTCTGTGTGCTTCATTGAACTCTTTATGCTTAAATAAGCACCAGGGAGACTTAGCTCTGACTGCTCTGTGCTCATTAAGTGCTAAAGACTTAACTCTGTGTGACTTGTACTTTAATAAATGCTAATATCTGGCAATTAACGCATGCTGTTTAGCCCCAGGGAGTTAAGTAAAAGGGTTTATTGCCAGTACTCCTTTTTCTGGCCAGGTAGACAGAAGCCCTCCACTGGACTGGCTGGTTAACTCTTTGTGAGCCAGAGAGAAAGCAGAGGAAAAGAACTGAGATGCTTTGTGCAGGCAAATATGCACAGACACATATATGTTCAAGCATTCATACACCCACACTCTGGCCAGGCCCAACCATCTGTCACAATCAAGTTCACAAGCATTCATGCATGCTTACATACTTACACATAGACCTACATATGTACATATAGACAAACAGACATATACATTTAGATGGAGGGATAGGTGGATAGGGCAAAACTTCCCAGCCAAACCATTCAACCAATAACTATTTCTTTTGTATGGTTCTTTATACCTTCTAGACAAAAAGTTCTTTAGGAAATTACCTCACAGATAAACGTTACATAGAATGGGAGTTACAGAAGGATGTTGATATTAAGTTCAAGCATTGTTTCATTATAATAAACTCATTACAAGTTCAAAGTGACAGTTTTTACATGGTCTTGCCTTGTCACAGTACACAGCTGTGACTTTATCCTTGGACCTAATTGTTTTCCTTGAACACAAAATTGTCCCAAGTCTATTTCTCTTTTTAGTGTGATTATGAAAGCTCATTGTACTTCTTATTATGCAGCCTTTACTTATTATTCTGAGGACTTGGCACATTCTATTCTTTCTTCTAACTTTATTACATCTTTCTAGCAACTAAGACCATCCCTAAAGACTTTCTTCCTAAAATTATTTGAATTGAATCAGGAATTCTTTAGAATTATCTATTTGTCTATATAGCATCACTACAAGACAGTACATCTTTGTTGTTCTGCAGAGTTCTGCTCAAAAGGGTGGGCTAATACCTAGTGATAGTTATATATTTAATAATAACAAGAAAGCATTTTAATAACAGGAATCTTTTCTAAAATGAATCTCTCCTGGGCCTTGCCTATCAGAGCAAATCTGTCATGAATTTTAATCCAAGGCAGACTCCTTCAGGAAGACCACCTGATTAGCTTTTCCTGTGATGGCTCCTAACAAACACTGAACACAATGTATAGGTACTGCTTGATAAACAATGCTATCTGGGTCAGTTGTGAGTGAGTGACTTTGTGCCTTGTAAAACTCTGTTAAAGATTTCTGTAAAGTATCCCCTTCTGGGATGCGGGGGGGGAGGGGGGGGAGGGTAACCTTTCAGAAGCCAAGGGGATGGGGGAGGGGTGAAGAACTCTGAAGGGGGTAGTGGGAGGGGAGATGACTGGGTAATAATAAGATAAAAGTATCCCCTTTCCCCCACCGGCCCAGCATGTGATGCTTTCTGTGCTGTTCAGTAAAAGAGAAAAACCCTTGGTTAGGGACAGACACAGGAAGAGGTACAGACCCACTGGACAGCCTTCAGGAAGGCACGGATTCACATTCATACAAGAGATAAACATGGACTGTGGATGGCAGGGGAACAAGTAGAGAATTCAAATCTAGGATCCCTCTTGGTTAAAGACACCAAGGGGAAGTGTTCTGATGTCTTTCCTTAATGCAATTGACTAGGCAATATAAACCATTCCAAAGTGTACCATTGCCAGCCTCTGACCCTCAGTAGGAGAAAGCAGAAAGGTGCCTCTTTTGTTTGTGTGTGTATTTGTGTATGGTATATGCACGCATGTGTGAGCACAGTGACATGCATTCGGAGGCCAGAGGATGATGTTAGGTAGCCTACGCTATTACTCTCTACTCTATTCCCTTGGCACAGGGTCTTGCACTGAATCTGGAGCTGGGCTGGTGGTCAGCAAGGGTTCTAAGGATTTGAACTCAAGTCTCCATGTTTGTGAGTGTGGGGGGTGTTCTCACCCACTGAGCCATCTCTTCAGGCCCTGCAGTACAAGGAGTACTCTGTCCTTGTTTAGGCAGCAGCTTCATTAGCACTTATAAGCAAATTACAAATAGGGTCTGGGCCAGACTTACCTGGACATTGCCAAAACAAAGGAAATGGAAATAAACCATTTTGGCGGTGATAATGCTCAGAGTGGTGTGTGTCTTCAGAGTCACTGTGTCCTAATCTGAATGAGTTTTGGTTTGTGTGTGTGTGTGTGTGTGTGTGTGTGTGTGTGTGTGTGTGTGTGCGTGCGCGCGCGCCATAAGCATCACTCCATGGCATCCGTGGACCAGTTCATGAGCCTGGACTTGGATTTCAGGAATCGTATTCCTACACACACACACACTTAAACGTTTTTACGATGTATTTTTGATTATGAGCATGGAAGGGGGAGATGGGCGTGTGTGAGCAGATGCCCTCAGAGACCAGAAGAGAGCATCAGGGATCCCTAGCGCTAGAGTTATAGCAGTTGTGAGATGCCTGACATGCATGCTAGGAACTGAACTTGGGTCTTCTAGAAGAGCAGTGCGTACTCTTTAACCTCTGAGTCATCTCTTCAGATTCTTCTCTCCCTACTTTTTTTTTTTTTTTTTTTTTTTTTGGTTTTTCGAGACAGGGTTTCTCTGTATAGCCCTGGCTGTCCTGGAAGGCGCAATGTAGACCAGGCTGGCCTTGAACTCAGAAATCCACCTGCCTCTGCCTCCCAAGTGCTGGGATTAAAGGCGTGCGCCACCACTGCCCGGCTCCCTCCCTACTTTTAACCCCAAGAATAAGATGTTTCTTGTCCCTGGTACCATGTCACAAATCTCTCACAAAGGAGACTTAAAAACCTCCATACCCATACTCCATTCCCAGAGTTAAAGATCCAAACACTGGAGACTGTAGTGATTTTTGCCCACAGCATGGTCACTTGACTCCTTTGCCTTTCTTTATGGTGAAGAAGCCAAACCCTCAGATGTGAAGAGGAGGGAGAAGATGTGTTGGAGATGAAGAGAGAAATCCCAGTCATGTCCTCATGTGTAGCTTACAGGCAAGGGCAAGAGACAAGTCAGGGACCAGGAAGCCGGACTCTCTCTGGCGTTCCTGGCTCTAGTACAGACATCTTCAGGACTGCTGCTTGGGGTCCCTGCCCTGCCTGTCTCCTTGTCTCACCAGATTCACTATAAAACACAAGATGGCAGGCACTGAGCTGATCAGGTGACTAGGATTATGACTCTAGACTATCTCAGAGCCTTTCACAAGGAGCTCACCAGGAGGAAGACTTGACTGATTCCTTTTATTTAAATATGTCAACCTCATTTTCTTTCTACATCTAAAGAACTTCTCAGTTTAGAAACATGACCTCCAGCCTCAGAAGGGGCCAAACTACTTGTCTTCTCCCTCCCCCTCCCCTCTCTCTCCCCTCCCCCTCCCTCTCTCCCTCTTCCTCTTCCTCCCCTACCCCTCCTCCTCTCCCTCTCCCTCTGCCTCTTTCCTATGTTTGATGCTCAGAAAAGCCAAAATTGAGTGGCAGAAAGGTCCATGGACCTGGTAATAAAATATGCTGAACCATGGGATTTTCCAGCTTCACAAGTGATGCTAATGACAGGTGGTACTTTCCAGAGATCCATCAATGCATGTTGTCCCCACCCCCTCCTAACACCCTCCTTCTCTTCACCTCCTCTTGAAGGTACTATTGTCAGGGACTAGATGATTCCCAAGCAATAGCTCTCTATATTTTAACAGTAGATTTGAAGAATAAAGTGCAGAGGGAGAAATTCTTTTATAATAGTGACTGGGGACTTTTAAAAGCTAAGGAACTGAAATAAAAAGAAATGGAATTATTAAAGATGGAATACTTGACTAAATGATGAAGTTGTAAAATGCTACAAGCAATGTAAGTGAATTTTTATATAAGCTTGAGGTAAAGAAGCCTTTTCACATGTGAGAGAAAGTAATTAATATATTAAATAGAGCTTCCTGTGAATAATACATGGCAAAATTAAAATATTTAGGATGTCAAACCAATTTTAAAATGTAAAAGACAGGCTGACACTTGTGTACAGCCACAACACTTAGGAGGCAGAGGTGGGAGGAATGACTGGAGTTCAAGGCCAGCCTGGTCTACACAGTGTGTTGAAAGCTAGCCATGGCTACAGAATGAGACCCTTCCAGAAAGGAAACAAAAAGAGTAAAAGTCAGTGTAACTGTTTTCATGTCTATGAGGAAATTCCTGACAAAGCAACCTAAAGGAAGAAAGATTTCTTTAGGCTCATGGTTTCAAGGTTTCATTTCATGGCTTCTTGGCCCTATGCTCTTGGTCAGAACATTCTAGAAGCACACATGTATGATGCTAGAGGTTCTCTAGCTCATGGTAACTTGAAAGCACAGAAAGACAGGAAAGAACAGGCCAAAGAGAGATACCTTCAAGTATTACCACAGAACCCCACGGGCTGACTTCTTCCAGGATGTCCCCACCTTCTAAAGTTTCAAGAACTTTCTAAGCTAGCATCACAGGTTAGGAGCCATGGCTTTAATGCCTAACTCTTTGGGGGCCATATCATATCTAAACTATAAAAATAACCATCCGTAGTCTGTATATGTCATGCATATGTACATGTATTTAAATCAACATGAAAAACACTTCCATGATGAAAAATATATTCAAGTACAAAAACATTTCTCGGGCTGGAGAGATGGCTCCATGGTTAAGAGCACTGACTGCTCTTCCGAAAGTCCTAAGTTCAAATCCCAGCAACCACATGATGGCTCACAACCATCATTAATGAAATCTGACGCCCTCTTCTGGTGCATCTGAAGACAGCTACAGTGTACTTACATATAACGATAAATAAATTTTTAAGCTGGAGTGAGCGGGGCCAACCAGAGCAAGCAGAGGTCCTGAATTCAAATTCCCAGCAACCACATGATGGCTCACAACCATCAGTACAGCTACAGTATACTCATATACATTAAATAAATAAATAAATCTTTAAAAAAATCATTTCTCATGGAATCTCTGATCATTATGGCTTTCAACAATGTCTTAGTTAATTTGTCTTCTTTAAAATCCAGAGGAACTTTTGTATCATCTTGGCAGCTTCCAAATACCCTACTAAAATTTTAATAAGGACCTATAAATCAATTTGGGAAGTACCAACTTCACTAAAATCAACTTCTTTCTATCCTTTGTTTGCTAGGGAAGTGTTTCTACCTTTCTTCCTTTAGAAACTGTAGTAGGACATTTGAGACCTGGAGTGGGTTTGAAGTGTGTGCACATTAAGAAGACTGTGTTCTGTGTTCTGTTCAGTCTCCCATTCAAATGTTTGATATCCTTATGGTTTTAGGAAGTAGAGGCTTCAGTTATTGTGAATCCTACATGTTCGTGCAAAACACACCTTTTCTGTTCAGTTGTTTAATTGTCCTTTTCTTTCCCTAGTCTTCACCCGACCTCATTGTCTCAATCTGCACTGAGCATGCAACACCGGACCCAAATCCTTAAGACAACAGCTAACATTTCAAGGCATGAACGTCCCAGGAAAAGATTTCTGTGCTCAGAGCTGGGATGATTCAAATGAGAAACATTCCCCCATTGGCTCAGGTATCTGAGTACTTGGTCCCCAATAGGTGATTGGTGGTCCTATTTGGGATTTTATGGGACCTCTAGGAGATGTGTCTATGTCAGAGGAGGCGTGTCACTGGGACTATGAGAGACTATATGGGCCTTGAGAGACTATGGCCCCACCCACTCCCAGTGCCTCCTCTCCTGACAGTTTATGGATGAAGATGTGATCTCTCAGCCTCGTGCTCTGGCTGCCCATTGCTATGCCTTCTTCACCATTTTAAAACCCTCTCTCTGGAACGAGAAGCCAAAGCAAGTGACTTCTTCCATAGATTTGTTTTTGATGGTGGTTTATCATAGCAACAGCAAGGTAACTGTTATAAAAGCCTGTCAGGGGTATGGAGGTTTGGTAAAGAAGAGGATCTCGGTGGGGCTACTGTGTCACAGTTGGCTTTTAGACTGCCTTTTATGGCTTAAATATTGGTGCTTCCAGGGCTAAACAGATGGTTCAGCTATCAAGAATATTTATTGTTGTTGTGGTTAGCTCGGGACTTGTATTTTGATGCTAATTCCACTCCTGGGAGGGGCTGCAGACTAGACCACAATCGCGTTAATCACGTATGCAAGTGCCTTGTGAACCTTTTCCCCATCTTAACTTTCTAAATAAAGGCTAGAGCCAAGGACTGGGCAGAGGAAGGAAGAGGAGCTGAGAGTTTGGGGGAGGAGATCGATGGGGAAGGGGGAGGAGCTATGGAGGATCAACGGAGAGACTGGAGAGAAACTCGTGGCCTAGAGAAACCACAAGTTATATGGGATAATAAAGATGGGAATAGAGTAGTGTAGTGGGAGATCCACCCCATCTAGGCTTATAGCTTGTATTGTTACTGATCGAGTTGAGATTTCTTTTTTTTTTTTTTTTTAATTTAATTTTATTTTATTTTTTTAATTTACATTCCAAATCACTTCCCCTTTCCCGTTTCCTCCCTCCCCGAAAGTCCCATAAGCCCCCTTCCCTCCCTCTTTTCTCCGTTCAACCCCCTCTCATTACTCTGTCCTGGCGTTCCCCTACATCCAGTCTTTCCAGGACCAGGGGTCTCTCCTTCCATCTTTTTAGAAATCTATTGATATGCTGATTGTGTCTAGGGTATTCTGAGATTCTGGGTCAATATCCCCTTATCAGTGACTTCATACCATGTGTGATCTTTTGTGATTGGGTTACCTCACTAAGGATGATATTTTCAAGTTCTGACCATTTGCCTAGGAATTTCGTGAATTCATTGTTTTTAATTGCAGAGTAGTATTCCATTGTGTAAATATACCACATCTTCTGAATCCATTCCTCCGTTGAGGGACATCTGGGTTCTTTCCAGCTTCTGGCTATTATAAATAAGGCTGCTATGAATATAGTGGAGCATGTGTCCTTATTGCATGCAGGTAAAGTCTCTGGGTATATGCCCAGGAGTGGTATAGCCGGATCCTCCGGAAGTGTCATGCCCAGTTTTCTGAGGAGCCGCCAGACTGCTTTCCAGAGTGGTTGTACCAGCCTGCAATTCCACCAGCAGTGGAGGAGTGTTCCTCTTTCTCCACATCCTCGCCAACAACTGCTGTCTCCTGTGTTTTTGATCTTAGCCATCCTGACTGGTGTGAGATGGAATCTCAGGGTTGTTTTGATTTGCATTTCCCTAATGACTAAGGATGATGAACATCTCTTTAGGTGCTTCTCAGCCATTAGATATTCTTCAGGTGAGAACTCTTTGTGGAGCTCTGTACCCCATTTTTTAATAGGGTTACTTGCCTCTCTGGAGTTTAACTTCTTGAGTTCTTTGTATATCTTGGATATTAGCCCTCTGTCGGATGTAAGGTTGGTAAAGATCATTTCCCAGTTAGTTGGTTGCCGCTTTGTCTTTTTGACGGTGTCTTTTGCCTTGCAAAAACTTTGTAATTTAATGAGGTCCCATTTGTCTATTCTTGATCTTAGAGTATAAGCTATTGGAGTTCTGTTCAGGAAATTCTCCCCTGTGCCCATATGTTCAAGGTTCTTCCCTAGTTTCCCTTCTATTAGTTTCAGTGTGTCTGGTTTTATGTGGAGATCTTTGATCCACTTAGAATTGAGCTTAGTGCAAGGAGATAAGGATGGGTCAATTTGCATTCTTCTGCATGTTGACCTCCAGCTGAGCCAGCACCATTTGTTGAAAAGGCTATCTTTTTTCCACTGGATGGTTTTAGCTCCTTTGTCAAAGATCAAGTGACCATAGGAGTGTGGATTCATTTCTGGGTCTTCAATTCTGTTCCATTGATGTACATGTCTGTTACTGTACCAATACCATGCAGTTTTTAACACTATTGCTCTGTAGTACAGCTTGAGGTCCGGGATACTGATTCCCCCAGAAGTTCTTTTACTCTTGAGAATAGTTTTAGCTATTCTGGGTTTTCTGTTATTCCAGATGAATTTTTGAATTGCTCTTTCTAACTCTATGAAGAATTGAGTTGGGATTTTGATGGGGATTGCATTGAATCTGTGTATTACTTTTGGTAAGATGCTCATTTTTACTATATTAATCCTGCCAATCCATGAGCATGGCAGATTTTTCCATCTTCCGAGGTCTTCTTCAATTTCTTTCTTCAGAGACTTGAAGTTCTTGTCATACAGATCTTTCACTTGTTTGGTTAGCGTCACGCCAAGATACTTAATATGGTTTGTGGCTATCGTAAAGGGTATTATTTCTCTTACTTCTTTCTCAGCCTGCTTATCCTTTGAGTATAGGAAGGCTTCTGACTTGCTTGAGTTGATTTTATATCCGGCCATTTTGCTGAAGTCGTTTATCAGCTGTAGGAGTTCTCTGGTGGAGTTCTTTGGGTCGCTTATGTATACTATCATATCGTCTGCAAATAGTGATAGTTTGACTTCTTCCTTTCCAATTTGTATCCCTTTGACCTCTTTTTCTTGTCTAATTGCTCTAGCTAGAACTTCAAGTACTATATTGAAAAGATATGGAGAGAGAGGGCAGCCTTGTCTAGTCCCTGATTTTAGTGGGATTGCTTCAAGTTTCTCTCCGTTTAGATTGATGCTGGCTACTGGTTTGCTGTAAATTGCTTTTACTATGTTTAGATATGGGCCTTGAATTCCTGATCTTTCCAAGACCTTTAGCATGAAAGGATGCTGAATTTTGTCAAATGCTTTCTCAGCATCTAATGAGATGACCATGTGGTTTTTTTCTTTGAGATTGTTTATGTAGTGGATTACATTGATGGATTTCCTTATATTGAACCATCCCTGCATCCCTGGGATGAAGCCTACTTGATCGTGGTGAATGATCGTTTTGATGTGTTCTTGGATTCGGTTGGCAAGAATTTTATTGAGTATTTTTGCATCGATATTCATAAGAGAGATTGGCCTGAGATTCTCTTTCTTTGTCGGATCTTTGTGTGCTTTTGGTATTAGTGTAATTGTGGCTTCATAGAACGAGTTGGGTAGTGTTCCTTCTGTTTCTATTTTGTGGAACAGTTTGAAGAGTATTGGTGTTAGGTCTTCTTTGAAGGTCTGATAGAATTCTGCACTAAAACCATCTGGACCTGTGCTTTTTTTGGTTGGAAGACTTCCAATGACAACTTCTATTTCTTCAGGGGTTATAGGACGGTTTAGATGGTCTATTTGATCCTGATTTAATTTTGGTACTTGGTATCTGTCAAGAAAATTGTCCATTTCCTCAAGATTTTCTAGTTGTGTTGAATACAGGTTTTTGTAGTAGGATCTGATGATTTTTTGAATTTCCTCAGTTTCTGTTGTTATCTCTCCCTTTTCGTTTCTGATTTTATTAATTTGGATACTATCTCTGTGCCCTCTGGTTAGTCTGGCTAAGGGCTTATCTATCTTGTTGATTTTCTCAAAGAACCAACTCCTCGTTTTGTTGATTCTTTGTATGGTTTTATTTGTTTCTACTTGATTGATTTCAGCCCTGAGTTTGATGATTTCCTGCCTTCTACTCCTCTTTGGTGTATTTGCTTCTTTTTGTTCCAGGGCTTTCAGGTGTGCCATTAAGCTGTTAGTGTATGCTGTCTCCCGTTTCTTTTTGGCGGCATTCAGGGCTATGAATTTTCCTCTTAGCACTGCTTTCATTGTGTCCCATAAGTTAGGGTATGTTGTGCCTTCATTTTCATTAACTTTCAAAAAGTCTTTGATTTCTTTCTTTATTTCCACCTTGACCAAGTTATCATTGAGTAGAGCATTGTTCAGCCTCCATGTGTACGTGGGTTTTCTTTTGTTTTTGTTGCCATTGAAGACCACCCTTATTCCATAGTGATCTGATAGGAGGCATGGGATTATTTCTATCTTCTTGTATCTGTTGAGGTCTGATTTGTGACCAATTATATGGTCAATTTTGGAGAAGGTACCATGAGGAGCTGAGAAGAAGGTGTATTCTTTAGCTCTAGGATGAAATGTTCTATATATATCAGTTAGTTCCATTTGGTCCAAGGCTTCAATTAGATTCACTGTGTCCCTGTTTAGTTTCTGCTTTCCTGAACGATCCATTTCAGAGAGCGGGGTGTTGAAGTCACCCACTATTATTGTGTGCGGTGCGATGTGTGCTTTGAGTTTTAGTAAAGTTTCTTTTACGAATGAGGGTGCCCTTGCATTTGGAGCATAGATATTCAGGATTGAGAGTTCTTGATGGTGGATTTTTCCCTTGATCAGTATGTAGTGTCCTTCTGTGTCTTTTTTGATGACTTTGGGTTGAAAATCAATTTTATCCGATATTAGGATGGCTACTCCACCTCGTTTCTTGGGGCCATTTGCTTGTAAAATTGTTTTCCAGCCTTTTACTCTGAGGTAGTGTTTGTCTTTGACACTGAGGTGCGTTTCCTGCATGCAGCAAAATGCTGGGTCCTGTTTACGTATCCAGTCTGCTAGTCTATGTCTTTTAATTGGGGAATTGAGACCATTGATATTAAGAGAGATTAAGGCATAGTGATTATTGCCATCTGCCATTCTTGACGCTATCTTTATGTTTGAGTGGTTATCTACTTTTGGGTTTGATTCAAGAAGGTTATTATCTCATTTTTTCCAGGGTGTTGTTTCTCTCCCTGTATTGGAGGTTTCCACCTATTATCCGTTGCAGGGCTGGATTTGTGGAAAGATATTGTGAAAATTTGGTTTTATCATGGAATATCTTGGTCTCTCCATCTATGGTGATTGAGAGTTTTGCTGGGTATAGTAGTCTAGGCTGGCATTTGTGCTGTCTTAGTGTCTGCATGAGATCTGCCCAGGATCTTCTGGCTTTCATAGTCTCTGGTGAGAAGTCTGATGTGATTCGGATAGGTCTTCCTTTGTATGTTACTTGGCCCTTTTCTCTTACTGCATTTAGTATTCTTTCTTTGTTTAGAACATTCGGTGTTTTGATTATTATGTGACGGGAGGTATTTCTGTTCTGGTCCAGTCTGTTTGGAGTTCTGTAGGCTTCTTGTATGTTCATCGGCATCTCTCTCTTTAAGTTAGGGAAGTTTTCCTCCATAATTTTGTTGAAGATGTTTACTGGCCCTTTAAGTTGCAAATCTTCACTCTCATCTATACCTATAATCCTTAGGTTTGGTCTTCTCATTGTGTCCTGGATTTCCTGGATGTTTTGGGTTACGCGTTTTTTGCATTTTGCATTTTCTTTGACTGTTGAGTCGATGCTTTCTATGGAATCTTCAGCACCTGAGATTCTTTCTTCCATCTCTTGTATTCTATTGTTGATGTTTGCATCTATGACTCCTGATTTCTTCCCAAGGTTTTCTATCTCCAAAGTTGTCTCCCTTTGTGATTTCTTAGTTGTTTCTACTTCCTTTTTTAGTTCCTGGATGGATTTGCTGAGATCCTTCACTTGTTTGTTTGTATTTTCCTGTATTTCTTTAAGGTATTTTTGCATTACCTCTTTCAGGATTTCTTCCTGATGACCCACGTTCTCCTGCATTTCTCTGAGCGATTTTTGTGTTTCCTCCTCATGGGATTCCATCTGTTGATCCATCGTCTCCTGCATTTCTTTAAGCAGTTCTCGTGTTTCCTTTGTAAGGGCATCTAACCGTTGATTCATTTCTTTAAGCAATTTTTGTGTTGCCTCCTTATGGGCATCCGTCTGTTGACCCATATTCTTCTGCATTTCTTTATGCAAATTTTGTGATTCCTTTGTGAGTGCATCTACCCGTTGATTCATCTCGTTAAGCGATTTTTGTGTTGTCTCCTTGTGCGCCTCCATCTTTTGATCCATGTTCTCCCGCATTTCTCTAAGCGATTTTTGTGTTTCCTTTGTAAGGGCTTCTAACCGTTGATTCATGGTCTCCTGTAACTCTTTATGAGATTTATTTGTGTCCTTCTTGTGATCCTCTAATAGCATCATGAGAAGTGATTTTAAATCCAGATCTTGTCTTTCGGGTGTGGTGGGGTATCCAGGACTTGCTGCTGTTGGAGAGTTGGGTTCGGATGGTCCCACATTACTTTGATTACTGTTAGTAACATTCCTACGTTTGCCTTTTGCCATCTGGATACCTCTGGTGTTAGTTGGTCCTGCTGCCACTGGCTGTTGGTTGGACCTCCTGTGAGCCTGCAAAGCTATTTCTGCCCCCCCTGGATTACCAGGATTCCCCTGGCACCGATTTCTGGGGCCTGCCTGCTCCTGAGTGACTTTGGAGCCCTAATGTGCTTTGCCCCAAGTGATCTTATATTGGGGAGGCCTTGCACATCTAAAGGCTCAGCCTAGTGGATTCCTGGAGCAGAGGTCGCCAAAGGGAGGCTGGCAGGCTCCTGCCCTGTGCAGGGGTGTGTGATCTCTCCTGGGGGGGGAGGGGGCGTCCCTCTGCCAGGCAGAAGTCCCACAGCAGATCTGGCGCGCTGGTCACTGCAGATCAGCCCAGCACCTGGGAGCAGGTTTCACACAAGCTGCCTGAGACCGAAGCGATATTATGCCTGTCTGTCTCTGAGCCTGGTGGTCCCAACTACCTGGTCACTGGAGCAAAGATGGCGGAGGGCACTCTCCGTGGCGCCGCTCACACCGCTCTCCCTGTGGTCACGATGGCCCGCCGATCTGGCACCCAGACGACCACAGCGCCAACCCGCCCTCGGGCACAGACGGAAGCCCCAACAGGCCGTGTCCCAAGTGATGTTATATCGGGGGGAGAGCCTGGGTACCGGTCTCTCCAGCGCAGTCCGCGGGAACAGAGGTCGCGGAAGGGAAGCTGGCAGGCTCCCTCCCTGCGCGGGGTCCCTCCACCAGGCAGAAGGTCCCACCGCGGAACTGGCGCGCTGGTTACTGCAGATCAGCCCAGCACCTGGGAGCAGGTTACACACAAGCTGCCTGAAACCGAAGCGATATTATGCCTGTCTGTCTCTGAGCCTGGCGGTCCCAACTACCTGGTCACTGGAGCAAAGATGGCCTGAGATTTCTTTTACCGGGTAATTGGGTTGGAAAAATATAGCAACAAAATGGTGCCCAACTTATTACTAACAAACCTAAGATAAAAGTTCACTGCCCCCCAAGCCCTGAATATAGCTTGGGCAGTGATATAGGCTGCAGCAGTGTGGATTGGAAGCTGACTAGGTCTGAGAGGCCTACAGAGAATGGCAGAAAGGCCCCTCCCTGCGAATAAATCGGGAGACAAAGATACAAAGGGTTCCAGACCAGGCAATTCATTGATGTAAGAGAGATATATAACATCTTGATACTTAAAGATGAAAAAAACAATAAATGTCTTTTTGGCTTTATGTGATGATATTTTTAATGGTTTGACAGGGATGGATTTAGAGGAAAAAGTCACCTTATCATTTACCAGTATTGTAATACTTATTCTCTTGATTTACTATGTCCTCTCAAAAGACAGGGCCCTAGACAAAAAATTCCTTGCCTTAGAAGAGAGATTACAAGTAACACTAGAACTAAAGGCTCAGGATTTCATAGGTCAAAATAAGCAACAGAAAGAGGAGAATGAAGGTTGGAGACAGGACCTGGAAGAGATGCTAGAAAAAAGAATTCGACAACTCACAGATCAGACTGAACAGCAAGGAGATAGAGATAAAATTTGGAAACAAAGTCTAGAGGATAATTTTTTAAAGCTAGCAAATCAAAATAAGGCAGATGCTGCAATGTTAGAATTACAACATAAAGAGAAGCTAGGATTATGGAAGCAGGGCTTAGAACAGAAGATACAGGAAATTATAGGGCAGCATGAACAACAGAAAGAGAATTTAAGACTTGGCAATTCGACCTAGAGGAAACACTAGAATTGAAGACCCAGGAAATTATAGATCAGAATAAGAGACAGAAAGAGGAGAATGAAGGTGGGAGACAGGAGTTAGAAAAGATGCTAGAACAACGGATGCAGCAGCTCACAGACCAGACTGAGCAGCAGAGAGAAAATCATGAGGATTGGAAGCTAGACTTGGAGAATTAGCTTTAAATATTAATCAATCAAAATAAAATGGACAGCAGACTATCAGAATTGCAATATAAAGAAAAGATCAAACTGTGGAGGCAGAACCTTGAACAGAGAAGACAGGAACTCAAGGAACATGAAGAGCAACAAAAGGAGAGACATGAAGCGTGGACACAGACCTTAAGGGAGGAATGTAAAATGTCAATTAAGGAGAATACTCAGGTAGAGACAGAAGATAAAAGTAGAGAAAGCCAACCAAAGGTCGTTAGAAAACAAACTTTAGTCTATTCAGTCAATATACAACAAAGACCTCCAGATGATGTTCATCCACAGGGTTATCAGGAATTCGAATGGCAGCCTGTAGATGTGTTAGATCTGAGAAAATTTAAGGAAAGTGTCATTAATTTTGGAATGCATTTGCCATTTGTAAAGCAAATCCTGACTTCTTGGGCTATTAAAAATAGAACAATCCCCCAAGACTGGAAGGATATGGCAAGAGCAATACTAGAACCTGATGTTAATTTACAATGGGTCTCATGGTGGAGAGATGAGGCGAGGAAGATAGCGAAACAAAACAGAGCCAGGGGTAGAGATTTCCACAGACCAACGGCTTGGTGAGGGTCGCTTTGCTGAGGTGGAGGTGCAGGCTATATATGACGAAGAAACTCTAGCCTTGTGTCAATTGTCAGCTTTAAAGGCCTGGGATAAAGTTGCAGAATCAGGGAAAAGACTTGAACCATTTACTCAAGTCATACAAGGTCCACGAGAAACCTTCCCTGACTTTTTACAAAGATTAACCTCAGCAGTGGAGAGGAGTATATCAGATTCTGCAGCAAGGAAGGTAATAATTGAGTCTTTAGCTTTTGAGAATGCAAATACTGAATGCAAGGAAGTAATCAGACCACTGAGGGCAAGGTCAGCATCAATAGAAGAGTGGATTAGATATACAACTGATGTTGTATCTCGCTCACCTGATAAGACTGTAATAGGAGAAGCTGCCACTAGACACCTAGAAATGACACAAGATTTCAAATGTTTTAATTGTGATGAGTGGGGTCATCTCAGAAATGACTGTAGAAAAAAAACCAAAGTAATAACAAAAGGGGGCCTATGCCTTTTAGAATTTGTCAAAGGTGTGGCAAAGGCCAACATTCGACTAGGGAATGTAGGGCAACAACAGACAAATGGGGCAATATCCTGCCAAAAAACTCCCAGGGGGTCCTCTCTCAGGCCCCAATGCCAGGCAGGGAGAGTTCTCTTCCTCAGGACAAATAAGTGTCACTGCTTCAAAAACAGATGTTCTGAGACCAGACAAGGCTGAGGCAAGTTCTGCAGACAATTCAGGAAGTCTCAAAAGGACCCAAAAATGAATATTTTGGCAAACTTCTATAGAAGATCAAAGGCCAAACTAAGAATATTAGTAAACAATATTGAGATTGAAGGAATGGTTGACACTGGAGCAGATGTCACCATTATCTCTCCAAAATCTTGGCCTGTAAGTTGGCCACTTCAAGAAGTAGACATCCAATTTCAAGGAGTTGGGACCTTATCCCAAACAAAGCGGAGTACCAGATGTCTTAAATGTGTAGGACCAAAAGGTCAGGTAGGAAAATTAAGGCCATACGTGGCTGATATAGCGATTAACTTATGGGGAAGAGATCTATTACAGCAGTGGAAAATCCAAATTAATATCCCCTCAGTCTCAGTATCTAGTCATGAAACTAATCAGGCTCCTAATAAAAATCTTAAATTAGTTAGGGAATGTTATCAAATGCAGTTACAGACTGTCCTAGCTGTCCATAAACAAGATACAGCAGAGGCTGACAATTTTGCTTTACCCCAAGGAGACATTCCTGCCAAAACACCAACAGCTTTACCACTAAGGTGGTTGACTGGCCAACCCATTTGGATTGATCAATGGTCCATGACAAAAGAAAAACTACAGGCATTAGAACAGCTATTCTAAGAGCAGCTGGAGGCTCAGCATATAGAGGAGTCTACTAGCCCTTGGAATTCTCCAGTATTTGTCATTAAAAAAAAATCTGGCAAATGGAGGATGTTGACAGATCTCAGAGTGATTAATAGGATTATTCAGCCAATGGGTTCCTTGCAGCCTGGGATCCCATTGCCTTCCTTGTTGCTTAAGGAATGGCCTATCATAGTGATTGATCTGAAAGATTGTTTTTTCACCATTCCTCTACATGAATATGATAAGGAAAGTTTTGCTTTCTCAGTACCTACCTTCAATAGAGGTCACCCAATAAAAAGATATCATTGGAAAGTCTTGCCACAAGGAATGTTAAATAGCCCCACCTTGTGTCAATATTTTGTACAACAGTCATTGGAGATGATTTGCAAACAATTTCCCCAATCCATTATTTATCATTATATGGATGACATCCTATTGGCTGATCCAGATAGAATATTGTGGAAAGAATGTTTGATGGAGTAAAAATAAAACCTTGCCTTCCTGAGGATTGCAAATTGCCCCTGAAAAAATACAAAAAGGGGATTCTATTAATTATCGAGGATATAAAATAAGTCTGCAAAGGGTTAGGCCACAAAAGGTGCAAATCAGAAGAAGCCAATTAAGGACCCTTAATGATTTTCAGAAGCTACTGGGAGATATTAACTGGCTGCGGCCTGCAATTGACTTGGTCACTCAAGAGCTAAACAATTTATTTCAAACCTTATAAGGTGATAAGGATTTGAATAGACCAAGGAAACTATCAGCTGATGCTGAGAAGGAGTTAACTTTGGTAGAAAGGAAATTGCAGGATACACATCTAGATCGTATTGATCCAAAGATGGCCTGCATCTTAGTTATCTTACCTACTATTTATTCCCCTACAGGAATTCTTATGCAGAGGGAAGATTATATCTTAGAATGGATATTTTTAGCACATAAATAGAGTAAGAAATTAAAAACCTACATTGAGAAAGTCTCTGGATTGATACTTAAAGGAAAAGTGAGACTTCACAATTAGTCAGAATGGATCTGGCTGAAATTGTGGTACCTTTTACTAACACAGAAATTGCCTCACTATGGGCACAAGATGAACATTGGCAAAGAGCATGCAGTAACTTCTTGGGAGAGATTAACAACAGATACACTAAAAGGAAGCAGCTTCAGTTCATAAAAAGAACGTATTGGATTCTCCCTTGTATAATAAAGAGAACTCCAATATCTGGGGCCCCTACACTTTACACTGATGCCAGTAAATCAGGAAAGGCAGGATATAAATCAGAAGATGTAAGTAAGGTGACTGAGAGTCCCTATAAGTCAGTTCAAAAATCTGAATAATATACAATAATCATGGTGTTGTCAGATTTTCAAAAGTCTCAATATAGTAACTGATTCTCAATATGCAGAAGGGGTTGTTTTACACATAGAGACTGCTGAACTTATGCAGGATGATTCTGAATTGACTTCATTATTTATTCAGCTACAACAAATAATCAGAAATAGGAGTTATCCACTATATATAACATACATAAGATCCTGTGCAGGTCTGCCAGACTCTCTGGCACAAGGTAATAATGAAATTGACCAACTACTGATAGGAAGTGTACTAAAGGCTTCAGAATTCCATAAAAAACACCATGTTAACAGCAAATGTTTAAAGAAAGAATTCTCTATCACTTGGCAACAAGCCAAGGAAATTATGAAGCAATGCCCTACTTGCTCGTTATATAACCAGACTCCATTGCTACGGAACTAACCCCAAGGGTACCCAAAGAAATTAAATTTGGCAAATGGATGTCTTCCATTTTATAGAGTTTGGCAAACTGAAATATGTGCACCATACTATAGACACATATTCAGGATTTCAATGGGCAACTGCGTTACTGTCAGAAAAGGCTGATTCTGTAATTACACAATTGTTAGAAGTTATGGCTGTTATGGGAATACCAACACAAATTAAAACAGACAATGGGTCGGCATATATCTCTAATAAGATGAAACAGTTTTTTAACTATTACAATATAAAACATGTTAAAGGCATACCACACAATCCTACAGGACAAGCAATTGTGGAGAGACCCAATCGAACTCTAAAGGAGATACTTAATAGGCAAAAAGGATCAACAGGAACCCCCAAGGATAGATTACATAGTGCTTTTTTAAATGCTAATGAACAAAACACCACAGCTGCTGAAAGACATTGGATTGTGGAAAGAACTATTGAACTAAACCAGTCTGTTTACATTAAGGATATTCTAACATCAGAATGGAGAATGGGAAATGTGTTACGCTGGGGGAGGGACTATGCCTATGTTTTCACAGGAAAAGAAAAGCTCTGGGTTCCTTTCAAGTTGATAAAAATCAGACATGACAAAGGGAGACCTCCTGAAGACCTTGGTGACAGAAAAGAAAAGGGAGACTAACACAATCAACAGAATAGGTGATGTATATGTGGGGATGTTTATGTCTCTGTATATGGAGACAGCTCTGGAACTGGCTGAGACTAAAATGTTTAGACACAGACAATAACACTTATTGGGTACAGATTTCTAATAACTTGTCATTACATACCATCCTTTACGAGGACATGCATACAAAGTTGCATTGTAGTTTGACTAGGTGATCAAGCTAACCTGAGGAAAGGCAGTTGTCTTTCTTTATTGATCTTCATTGACCAATCTGTGCACCCTGCATGCTCCATGTGAATGTCTTTACAGAACTACATGTTGCTTTTAAGTTTTGTATACTACAGAATGAAAGAAGAGAAAGACAACCCTGAAAAGATTCACACTCCAGGATGCTGAGATTCCGGGACCTTCCATTCCAGCTTCGCACTTGACTCTACTTCAACCACACCAAAGCTGATTCTTTTAAAGACTTGCTTCTAGAACTTTACTTGCCTATCCAGCCTTTCAGAATGTCATGTTCAGGATGTCAGCTGACCAATGAACTTTCTCAACACATAGTAACTGGAAGGCAAATAATGCCAGATAGCTCTCCTTTGACAAGCCAATTTTCCTATTTCCCTTTGGGCCCTCAGATGGGAATTCTTTGCCCCAATTCAGCTGGAAGCAGACAGAAGACAATCATTGTCCCAGTTCCTTATGTTGGGGTGGATGGTTCTGGTTATTTTAGGAATTATAGATATGTTGTCATTTTAGGTATACTTTACAAATGTAGCTTTGAACAGGGAGGGAACTAAAGAACTTAAACTCAGGGATTTCTACCTTTCCTTTCCTCTTCTCTACCCTTCCTTCTTAGGTAAAGGGGAAGGGGGTGGAAAAGAAAAAGGGAGATATAGTAACATCATAGAAATTATAGAAATAGACAAATAGGGATAGGTTAGCCAATGTACTTTTAAGCAAAATATTACATAGTCAGATCTTACATTGGTAGAAGTCTTTATAATTGATACGAAGTTGAAGTTATAATCTCTTATATTGGTTCAGAATTTGTTTGATGTAAATTTAAGGTTTTGAGTGGTATAAATTTATTGTTGATATAAAACTGGGATTAATATTGTTACTCCCATATAGGCATTGTGCCTATATAACACATTTAAGAATACAAGACTTAGACCCAGTCCTTCTATAACTGCTATTATAAACTGTTTTTAGATGATTAAGTAATACAAGTTAAGGGCCAGATAGCAAACTCGTGGTTGTAAGTTAATTAAAAGGGTAGTCTTGAGTTATTTCGATTAGAAATGGCCGAGAGTAGTCAAGGCTTAACAGTTCAGAGATGCTTTAGGTAGATAGATGGTTTTCAAAGGTGTCAGAAGTCCACAAAACATGATGTTTATTGACATTTCTTTATTAAAGATCATTTGACTGGAGACCTGTCTGCTCCTGACAGTACCCCTTTCTTGAATTCAAAGAAGAAATTGAGCATCAATGGAGTTGCTTCCATTGTGACGAGACAGTCACCAGGCAAGAATTGCCTCATTTCATCTACAGACAAATACTGTCCAAAAAAAGGATACACTATGCAGAATAGTCGACTGATAATCTCTGCCAAGACAGAGTAATCAACCCTTCAAATTTCTGCATTATCAAGGTCTATCAGATAGATGATCCTGGGTCAGAAGGCTGAAGACTGATGTGCCGACGTTTTGAAGTATAGGGCCTGTCCAGGTGATCAGTGGTCTCTATAAATTGGCTAAGTTTTAGAAGCTATATTTTGTGATTCTCATACCTTCAGGTAATATTAGTCATTCTTCAATTTCTGATGGGGTTGAAGACTAGTAGTCTCATAGCCAGTCCAAGCTGTTTAGCATTTAGAAAGATGATACAGATTTGAGAGGATGGTTTTCAGATTGCTTACAATCTAAAGCCAGGACATGAGTCAGGTGTAGAATTATAAGTCTTTTAAGTTCAGATAGATGACAGAGGTACTATTTAATTGATAGAAATTGATGGGCTAGGTGTTAGGTCTATCCTGTACATTATAAATTACAAAATGGTAATAATTGTGCTCAATTGAAGTCTGAGATAAAAGAGTCTTTTAATTGGACAGAAAGCGGGATGTGTTGTGGATAGCCCTGGGCTTGTATTTTGATGCTAATTCCACTCCTGGGGGGAGCTGCAGACTAGATGTTAATCATGTATACAGGTGCCTTGTGAACCTTTTCCCCACCTTAACTTTTCTTTCTTTCTTTCTTTCTTTTTTTTTTTCTGAGTTTGGTCTTTTATTTTCTATATTTTTTATTTACATTCCCAATGATTTTCCCTTTCCCGGTACCCCCCTCCCCAAAAGTCCCATAAGCCCTCTTCCCTCCCCCTGTTCCCCATTCAACCCCCTCCCACTTCTCTGTCCTGGTATTCCCCTACACTGCTACATCCAGTCTTTCCAGAACCAGGGGTCTCTCCTTCCTTCCTTCAAAATCAATTGATATGTGAAATGTGTCTAGGGTATTCCGAGATTCTGGGTTAATATCCCCTTATCAGTGACTGCATACCATGTGTGTTCTTTTGTGATCGGGTTACCTCACTAAGGATAATATTTTTGAGTTCTGACCATTTGCCTAAGAATTTCATGAATTCATTGTTTTTAATTGCAAAGTAGTATTCCATTGTGTAAATATACCACATCTTCTGAATCCATTCCTCCGTTGAGGGACATCTGGGTTCTTTCCAGCTTCTGGCTATTATAAATAAGGCTTCTATGAACATAGTGGAGCATGTGTCCTTATTGCATGCAGGTAAAGCCTCTGGGTATATGCCCAGGAGTGGTATAGCCGGATCCTCCGGGAGTGTCATGCCCAGTTTTCTGAGGAACTGCCAGACTGCTTTCCAGAGTGGTTGTACCAGTTTGCAATTCCACAAGCAGTGGAGAAGTGTTCCTCTTTCTCCACATCCTCGCCAACAACTGCTGTATCCTGTGTTTTTGATCTTAGCCATTCTGACTGGTGTGAGATGGAATCTTAGGGTTGTTTTGATTTGCATTTCCCTAATGACTAAGGATGATGAACATCTCTTTAGGTGCTTCTCAGCCATTTGATATTCTTCAGGTGAGAACTCTTTGTTTAGCTCTGTACCCCATGTTTTAATAGGGTTACTTGGCTCTCTGGAGTCTAACTTTTCAAATAAAAGCTAGAGCCAATGACGGGTAGGAGGAAGGAGGAGGAGCTGAGAGTTTGGGGGAGGAGCAAAGGATCTACAAGAATGGGGAGGAGCTACAGAGGATTGACAGGAAGGGGAGGAGCTATGGAGGATCGACGGAGAGACTGGAGAGAAGCTTGTGGCCTGGAGAAACCGCAAGTTTTATGGGATAATATAGATGGAAATAGAGTTAGTGTAGTGGGAGATCCACCCAATCTAGGCTTATAGCTTGTATTGTTACTGATTGAGTTGAGATTTCTTTTACCGGGTAATTGGGTTGGAAAAATATAGCAACATATTGTTCTTGCAGAGGACTCAGGTTCTATTTCCAGCATCCACATGGTAACTCACAGTCACCCATAACTCCAGTTCCAAAGTATACAACCCCCTCTTTTGACCTCCATACGGTACATATGCATACATGCAAGTAAAACACACATACATATAAAAACAAATACTTTTTAAAAAGATTGCTGCTCTCTTTTGAAGGACTCAGCTTTGTGCTGATGGCATACCTAAACTCTGCCTTCCACAGAGGCCTTGTTTCATGTAAACAAGGATAACTCTCCTGTCAACCAAGAAATAATTTCCTTCTAGTGCAGGGGTTTGACATGCCTTAGAGAGCACTCTCCAGTGTGACTAACTCTCTCCCAAGGTTAGTCACACTCTCCAGAGCACACCTCTGTTAGGATACAGTGGCAAAAGGTACCTTGGTGAGTTGGGACCAAGGTGTGTGCTGCTGAGAGACTACACTGCACAACACATCTAAGATTGGGGAGAGCAAAGGCCAACTTAGAGTGGGGCATGAGAGAGAGATGGACAGACAGACCTGGAAAAAGAAAGAATGTGTGTGTGTGTGTGTGTGTGTGAGAGAGAGAGAGAGAGAAGGGCTGGCTGTGATGTCCAGAGGGACCTTTTAAAGGGTGTGCATGTCACATAGGAAAACATGCAACTTGCAGGGACATTGGACATGTGCTGCTCCTTGTGGCAGTGGCTGATAAGATGAGCTACTGGCACTAAGTCTCTAAAAGTCAGGCTGCCTGAGTGCCTGGTGTACAACACCTTCTGCCTCACAAAGATGCTCAGAGTCTCATCTGCCCTTTGTTTTTATTATTATTATTATTATTATTATTATTATTATTATCATTACTTACTTATGGGGCTTTTTAGTTTGGTTTTCATTTTGATTTGTGTGTTTGGTTAGTTTTTGCTTTTGAGATAGGAGTCTTATTCTTTACTCAAGGATAGCCTAGAATTCACTCTATAGCCTGGCCTTGAACTCATAGAAATCTTCCTGCTTCTGAGTCCCAAGTGCTAGAATCATAAGCATGAGACATCGCATTCACCTTGTGCCCTTTGTTTTGTTCATCTGGGGATTTTCATCTCTAATCTTGGAAACAGTGAATTTAAGCCTGAATTCACAGCACTATCATTTCAATGTTATCTGAATAGCCAGTAAGCAACATGGGGAAATGCGGACAGTCAGTAATCATTTTCCCTATTTGCTAAGTCATCATTTTAGCTGTATTCTTCAAGAATACAGGAAAAGGGCTCACAATCAGGAGACAGAGACCTTTTCCTGCTAGTGTTTGTGGCCAGGGTTTGATCATGGAAGCTTGTCCCTAATTCTGATTCATGTAGCTGCCCTGAATCTATTAAACAGATTTTTAAAATTTATTTTTTGTGCATTGGTATCTGCTTGTATGTCTGCATGAGGGTATCAGATCTTGGCATTGCAGACAAGTGTGAGCTGCTATGTGGGTGCTGGGAATTGAACCCAGATCTTCTGGAAGAGCAGTCAGTACTCTTAACTACTGAGCCATCTCTCCAGCCCCTAGTCAGCAGAATTTATCGAACGTCTAGTGTGTCGAGTGGAACATTCTGAAGGAGATCTACGGTATCACAGGAAAAGAGGTGAAGGACACAGAGCAAGTTGTAGAAGCTGTGGTGACATGTGTGTGAGGTGTCATGGCAGGAAGTGACGGCAGAGGAGAGAGTGCCAACTCTATTTTGGACTGTTTATAGAACGTCTTCCTGGAAGATGTAATGTTTAAAGCTTTGCCTGGAGGATGCCAAAATCTCTGATCCACCCTTGACACCCACAATATTTTTGTTGTGTGACACCAAAAGAACCTCAGATCTGCTACCATCTGACATGTTAGGCCAAGTGATAAAGATTACTTTGGGAACAAACTTACAATAATATCATAAGGCACACACTTTAGGTCATTGTAAGCAGGGGAAAAGGTTCCTAAGCCTGCTACCTGTACTGAAACCTTCCTATGACTGAATCTGGTTTCTGACTCGCCAGGGCAGCGGGAGCTGTCCACGGTGCTGATCCATTGAGGCATCCTCTCTTCTGCATCTGTCTGTGTCCTTGTGCGGGGCTTTCCTCACGCTGCGGTTTGAATCTTGACTGCGCCTCATAATCTAACTCAATGCATCTCCAATCCATAAATACGTAATGGGAACATCCCAGGAGCTAACATTCTGTAGTATTACTAATATAAAACTGAAGGGAATACCCAGAATAGTGAAAGGAAAGGAAAGAAAAGGGAGGAAGAGTAAGAATTGAACAAAGTTATTTCCTTTTGTGTGTTGGATACGGTGTCTCCCCTGTTTTTGAACATGTGGTCCCCCAGTCTCAGCCACCATGTCTTCCTCATAATGAGTCCCAAGTTAGCCTCTCCTTCCTAAAGTTGCTTTAGTCATGAGCTGGGTAACTAATATACTATGTGGGTATATGCACATTTTATGCAAATATACAAGGTCAGGTAAAATACACACCATAGATCTTTAACCAGAGGAGAAAATTGACATCTTCAGTGGCAAAGAGATAACAAAGCAAATTTCCTTTGTCAGCTAATCTGAAAGAATCAAGTGAATATTCACTGGAACCCCAAGGAAACAAATGCTTTGAGACATCCATCTGAATAAACTCACAATATACTGCTATGAAGCAATAACTACAGACATGGCTCTGTGGGTCAGTCAAGTCTTTTATCATAATGTTATTGAAATCCATTTCACATCTGTTAAGATCCATGGGAGATCAATAATCTAAAGAAAAAGATTTGACATGATGCTGCAGGATAGAACCCAGTGCCACCGTTTTATTTACTAAACAGCAAGATGGAGGACTGAATTTGTTTTCAGAATTAGTAATAAGTCCTTTTATCATATCTTTCCTGTAGCCTCTTAAACATCTTGAGTACCACTTTCAAAACTAACCCTGGACACGGAGCTGTAGAGATTCCAGAAGGAAAGAAGAACCCCCTGGACCACGGGTTCACCCTGCAGGAGAGGAAGGCATAAACCTATGGGTACATCTCCATCCTTAGCTGGGATGAGGGAGAGGAGCTCCCCAAGACAAGGAGTCTGAGTCATCCTCCCCTGCCCGTGAGTGAGAGACCCTTTTAAAGGGAGGGAGAGGAGAAGAGAAATGTTGCTTTCACAATTAGCAGAATGGGAGCTTTCCTTCCTGAATTTCCAGATCAATGCTTGAAGTCCAGCTTCATATAGAGATGCTGCTGTCACATCAGGAAACAGCCCTCTCTCTGTCCTCTTTCTCCTAGGCTGGAATTGGCCTCCGTTTCTTAGTTCTCTAATCCATAGCTCCTGTCTTAGTGGGTCACAGTGTAACTGATCTCACATGACACTGCAGAGTAAGGCACAGGAAGCACAGGATGGCCACTTTTGCATTTGTCTGGCACAGTATAAGCCATGTAGCAGATCTCAATGTGCCATTGAATCCCATTGGCTCCCTCCCCTTGTACATCTGCATCCATGTGACTGGGAGAGAGGCATACACACCATTCCTCAGATCAAGGCAAGAAAAAGTTAACCACTGCCGAGCTCTGTGCTAGACTGCTAAGCTTCAGGGTGAGTGTGGCAAGGGAGGGCTTTAGATCATACTCTCTCTGCTGAGAGCCTATGGTCTAGAGAGAAATACAGAAGCTGAAATGCAATGGAGGCAGGAATAGGGTGTGGGTACAGGGTTGGACATATCTGGTCCTCAGAGTGTCCACACAGGTGCTGTTGCTCACTGTAGGATCCGTCTGTACATGGAACACTGCATGACCCAGACAGGGCCCACTGGGCAGGGCTGTAAAGCTGCACCATCCACAAAAGCCCTGCTGCTTCCTAGTGAGCTGCTGAAAACTGCCAGGGCTTTTGGAGTTCACTCCTTTGCCAGGATGAATGGCCTGCCTGGGAATTGGGCCATTCTTGTGGGTACTTCATGCGTTATTGGCCCAACCTCTAACACCCAAGTCCAGTGTCTGATGCTGTTCCTTGCCAAGTGTGATTACATTTCCTATCCATGACCTTCCAGTTTCCATGAAAATTGTTTCAAATGCTAGTGTAATGCATCTGCATGGGGTCTCCTCCTTCGCCACTAACTTTGTGACCTAAGGCTGGTCATTTGTCCTCTGGCCATGGGATCATAGAAGTGAGGACCATAAATGACTTGCTCACTGCTGAATTCTATTTACTTAACACTGAGATAGTCATATAAATATATTCCATAGAGTCAGGGTCTGTGTGGTGGATAATACCAATTGTCATCTTGACAACATCTAGACTCACCAGGAAGACAAAGCTCTGGGTGAGCCCACAAAGGGGCTTCAAGGTAGGGTTAGTCAGGGTGGAAAGGCCCACTCTAAATGAGCTGGGAAAGAGAAAGCAAGCTGAGGGTCAGCATTCATCTTTCTCTGCTTTCTAGAACACTGATGTGACCAGCTGCCTCACACTCCTGCTGTCATGTCTTCCCTGCTACGATGGACTGGACCATCAAACTGTGCATCAGAATAAGTCCTTCCTTCCTTCCTTAATTACTCCTGCCCATATATTGTAACAATGAAGGGAGTAACTGATACAGTTTGGCAGTTTTGAGATGAGTTGGGTACTCAGGTGGGACTTAGTCAGAGGAAGCAGATCACCAGGAACACATTCTTGGCAGCTTTATCTTGTCTGCATTCTGCCCCCCCTCCGACCCCCCAGTCTTCATCCTCTACCACTTAGTTCCAACACCATGATGTTCTGCCCAAGCCTGTGTTGCCAAGCAACCATGGTCTGAACCCTCTGAAATGCTAAGCAAATAAGTCATTTCTCTCTTTAAGTTGTGTCAGTCATTCTGTCACAGTGATACAGTGTCTAACACCTAAATGTTCTTTAAGAATGTGAATATATCTTGTCTACTCTAAAATGCTATTTTGGACATGAAAGACATACTCAAAATGGAGTTGGCTCAGCGTAAATACCTCCTAATCCTTCTAACACTGTTTGGTCTTTTTCTTTTTCTCTCTTAGGGATACTCTCATATGCCAGAGGTTGTTCAGATGTTCTTAAATTCTGCTGAAAGGAGAGAGTCATGCTGAGGGAAACAGAAATTCTGATTGGTAGGCTTGCTCAGGTAATTACTGGTTGTCTTAGTCACTATTCTATTGCTGTGAAGAGACACAATGACCAAAACGGCTATCATAAGGGAAAGTTTTTACCTGGAGGCTTGCTTTCAACTTCAGAAGTTTAGTCCATTATGATCATGGCAGGAAGCACAGCTCCACGCAGATAGACACTGAAGCAGTAACTGAGAACTACATCCTGATCAATAAGCAGAGAGCGAGGGGGACTCTAGGCTTGACATAGGCTTCTGAAAGCTCAAAGCCCACCTCCAGTAGCACCCTTCTTCCAACAAGGCCACACCTCCTAATCCTTCTAAAGCTATGAAAGAGTTTCACTCCCTGGTAATTAAGCATTCAAATATATGAGCCTATGGGGGCCAATCTTATTCAAATCAGATGTTGTAGAGGCCAGAGAGCCAATTCTAATGACTGGGGAGTCAGGAAACCTGTTCTGTTTCCAGGAAGCACAAGTAGTGTGAGCTGAAGCAGGCCAAGCCACAGGCTCTGGGCCCTTCTCACAGTCCCCTCCCCAGGATTTTCACTCAGTCCCCAAAGCCTGAAGTAGCAGGGCCACAGCTATACTCTCCACAGCAGTGACTGAACCTCTCTCCTAAGCAGCGCAACCTTGGCCGAAGCCAGTCACATTTTGTATCTTTTGATATGAAAAAAGAGATGTCCACTGTCACAACTGGAACAGGGACAGTCAGCTGCAGTCCAGGGCCGGAGGTCTCAGCAAGCACTGAGGGTTAGAAGCCCCAGAGACTGGTCTCTCAAGGTTGTGTGACCCCAATAAGCCCTTCAGCCCTTCAGAACATCACCTTGGAGAGGGTCAGTAAGGTGGTACACATACAAAGGGTGTTTCCTTATTAAAGAATTGTGGGGGCAGAGCACTGGAGTTAGGAGTGCTTAACTGATTGTGTAAAGGACCCAGGTTCACTTCTCAGCATCGACATATGACTTTAGTTCCAGGGGATCCAGCACACTTGTCTAGCTTCCAAGGGCACCAGGCATACATATGGTGCAATCACGTACACATAAGCAAAACACTCATGCACATGAAAATAAGTAAATCTCTAAAACACACACACATATAGTTGGAGTCAGGCATGGTAATACATGCCTTCAATCCCAGCACTTGAGAGGCAGAGGCAGGAGAGTACAGCCTGGTCTACATAACAAAGTCCAGGCCATCTGAGGCTACCTAATAAAACCCTTTTAAAAAATTAGATCCTGAATATTGCCTTATCATCTTGTTATAACACTCTTTCTCAAAAAGAAACTGGTGGAAGAACACTGTTCCGTGTAGATGTTTATTAAAGCAGTTCATCTAAAACACCAAGATTATTTGTCTCCTCTCACTCAGAGACTTTGGATGCCGAAGTGTTTATTATTTTCTCCCATTGGCTGGAACTATAGATTTATTCTCTAGAGAAATATTCTTGTACATTTATACATAACACTTCTTTTACAATATCTGTGGTTATTTGATATGCAGAAATCCATCAGTCTGAGGTTTTAAATATTTAGAGAAGCAATGAATGAACTCCAAGGCATCTCAGAAGCCAGTTGATAGAAGCCTCTGTCTGTCAGCTCTACTGGAGCCGACTACTCAGGCAAAACTCTCACTCTCAACACCTCATCTTCACCCTCATTATATCTCAAGCATCACAGTTTGTATGGACCCATTGGCAGTGGCCAGTTAAATGCAAAAGAGAAGCAGTTGGGAACAGGTGGACACCTTCTAGCGGTACACTAGCTTTTGGCTAGCCTCTGCTAACAGGTGCTGCTGGGTCTTTATCAAGCCTGGTTCTAGGATTACAAAACAATGCTCCCCCCTCCATCTGCTGTGATGTGGCACTGGGCCACCTGTTGAGTGGATGTCTGCAGGGTTACCTTTCAGGAGAAAGGCTGCCTCCTAGGAGGGAGTACAGGCTGATAGCCGGGCCACCAGCCACGTCAAAACATCAGAAAAGGCAAGCTGTAGGAAGTCGCATGGTGACTTTCACATGTGGTAGCAGGCATTCTGTTCAGTCCCCACACTGGAGGTGGCCCTCATCAGCTTCTGACATTTGGGACCCAGAGTACCTGCCCCCAACTCTCTCATTTTCCAATAAGGATATGGATTAAACCTAATAAGTAAGAAGCTTTAGGGCAGTGACTCTCAAAACCTGTGGGTCATGACCCCCTCAGAACCACATACTCGATATCCTGCATATCAGATATTTACATTTCAATTATAACAGTGGCAAAGTTACAGGTATGAATTAGCAACAAAAATAATTCTATGGTTGGGGGTCATCACAACATGAGGAACTGTATTTAAGGGTCACAGCCTTAGGAAGGTTGAAAACCACAACTTTAAGGAGAACGTCCTCAACAGATCAAACTGTAAATACAGTCCCTAGTCTATGTCTTCTAACTATTCCATTCAATTTAGTTTTTGTTCTGCCAAGGGAGCAGATATGAGTATTTAGAATCTTGGCCCATTCACTGGGCTATAACAGTGTAAAAACTGAAACTTCCAAGGACTGTCTGTCTTGGGGTAAAACTGAGCATGCCCCAGTTGGGGACCAAGGCTTCTTCCGTATGCAGCACGTTTGTGAGGAGTTTATATACCCCTCTATTTCTACACCCCTTCTTAAGAGAGCAATGGAAAGAGTAAAAGCTAGCTTTCAAGGCGTGGGCAAGAAAGACTGGCAGCTAAAATGCCCTGCGGGGTGAGCAGGCTTCATGTTTCCTTTCAGAGTCTCCCCACTCTCCTAGGAAGTGGGTCACAGGTACACATGCTGTCTTATCATAAAACCTCACAGTATTGACTGGGCTAGCTAAAGTCCTAAGTGCGACTTTGCAGAGAGTTTCCCTCCTGGGAAAGTGGCCTGTCCGCATCACCTGGAAGCCTGACAGTTCAAAGGCAGCAGGTTCCAGCTGGTATCCCAGCCTGGCTGTCTGGCTCAGACAAACCGCTTCATTGCCCTGGCCACCCATGTGGCTCTGAGAGACCACATCTTGTGTTCCGGGAAGTTTGTGCAGGGTCACACTGCAGTTCTTTGTAACAAATCTTCTCAGGGAACGAACGGTAGGGGCGAGGCAAGGACAGGACTAGGACATTGTCTTGCTTTGGCTTCCTCCTCCCATCTGGGAAGTGCGGCTCAGAATGAGCACTGTCTCCTCCTAGTGGCCAATTGCCTTTTTTGTTTTGTTTTTTTTTAATTCGAACAATATCAACCAGAACCCCGCAAAGCTCCCAGGGACTAAACCGCTAACCAAAGAATAAGCATGGGGGAAACCCATGGCTCCAGCCGCATATGTAGCAAAGGATGGCCTTGTCGGACATCAATGGGAGGGGAGCCCCCTTGGTCCTGTGGAGGCTCAATGACCCAGTATATGGGAACGCTAGGGTGCTGAGGTGGGAGTGGGTGGGTGGAGGAGGGAGCACTCTCATAGAAGCAGGGGGCAGGGGAGGGGATGGGGGTTTGTAGAGGGGAAACTGGGAAGCGGGATAACATTTGAAATGTAAGTAAATAAAATAATCAATTTTAAAAAAAATTAAAAATGCAGCTTTTTGCCCAAAGGGCACCTGACTACCTAGAAGGTAGTCATTAGCTACATGTGACTCTGTTACCTTAAATGTGGCTTGTCCAAGTGGAGCTTGTGCCATGAAGGTAAAATGTGTTGCATTTTAAAGGCCTAGTATTAAAAATAACTATTACTGTTTACTCTATAATTTCATATCAATTACAAGACTAATAGTGTTCTTTTTGGCTACATTGGTTAAACAATACACTAATTTCACCCATCTTCCCTCACTTTGTATGTGTGGGTGGGTGAGTGCTTGCAAGTGTGCACGCATATATGTGCACATGTACCTGTGTGCACGTATGTGTGTGTAATATGCATGTGTGTATGCTGGTGTTCTCACCTTCGTGGGCACATGCGGAGGCCGGAGGCTGGTATGGGAATGTCCCCCTCCTTGGTCATTTCTCCATCTTATTTTGTGAGCTTGGGTTTTTCATTGAACCTGGAAGCTCCTGTCTTGGCCAGCCCGGCTGTCTGCTCAGTTCTGGATCCCCCCTTCTCTGACCCCAGCACTGAGGTCACAGGCACACGATGACACATCCAGCTTTTTTGTCTTTGACGTGAGTGCTGGGGAGCTGAGCTGAGATCTCCCCCCGCTTGCATCTTAACCGCTGCCCCATCTCCTCAGGCCCCTCCTCTTATTTCTTAAACGTGACTCCTAGAAAACATTCATGAGGTTCGCGTGTGTGCACGAAGCCCCTGCAGTATTTCTATGGAACAGCTCAGCTAGAATAAATGGGATATCACATATATAGATATACACACATCTAGAATCATTTCCACATCAGGAGTAAGATGAAAAGGTCCAGATTTTGCTTGTGTTAATTCTTCATGGGGCCCAGGAACTCCTAGCAAGCCCCACCACCACTTCAAGACCTGCAGCTTTACACCAACTCCCTACACGTGGGGAGGAACCATGGGATTGTACAACTCAGAGTCTCTTGTGTAACAGAAAAGCTTTGCCAAAACCCTCAAAGCAGAGCTCACCCTCTCGGTTGAATGCAGCAGAAATGAGCACCGGCCTGGAAAAAGGTTGGCTCTCTGTGGTAAGACGGAGGCAGACGGCGCTCCACCTCATGTGCTTTCAGCTGCAGCTGCACACCACAGTGTCCTAGCGGCTTACTCAAAGGCCCCACGCCCTGGAGCAGACCTTTAAATTGCTAGAGAATAATGTATGTTTATAAACAGTGGGTTTTAATTGAAATGCATTAACCTGCCAGCATTTAAAACCTCTAACCTAATACACTCCTATGATTAGACATTGCTATAAGCACCAAAACAGCCTACTTTATGGGTCTAGGACTTTAATGTACAAAGCAATGGAGACTCCGTGACTTTTGTTTCCTCTATTCACTTACAACTGACACTTAGATGGAGGGTTTTTTGTTGTTTTGTTGTTTCTGGGTTTTTTTTTTGTTTTGTTTTGCCTGGGAATATGTGTTCTCTCATCAAACCCATTTTGTACTTATGGAAACAGTTTCAGCGACTCACCGTTTCACAGAATGAGTAGGCAGAGAGGCAGGATCCAAATCCTGGCAAGGGGGTTCAGGCCCCAGGAGTGATGTGATGGTCTCCCCTGCACATGGATGCCAAGGGAGGAGCTAGCCTGATGTCAGCCAGCCTGCTGGCAGGGTAACAGGGCCTCAGACCTTAGTATGGCTGGCTCCATGCTGGAACTGCTATTCAGGCTGTAAAACTCAGCACATAGACAGCACCACTAGCCAAAATTCAAACAGACTATGCAACTGGGGCAGTGTCTAAATGAACTAACTCTTAGCTTCTGTGGTTGTGCTTCTGGCCAACCATTCGTGTTAACCGAAGTCTATCGACCCAGAACTTGGTTTTTGTGCTTAAAAGCTCACCCTGAGGATGCCTCTGGGTGACACTGGGATCCTGAGAATCGGTGTGGTCGCCTGCCAACTAACGAATATTTTCTTTTGGCTTAAACCCATGATCAACCAGTCTTCTCTGGTTGATGACCCGTACCAGGCAGCTCCAGCCTGTCCCTGCGCTCCAGGTGTCCTTGAGATACAAGCCACTATCTTTGCCGGCATCTGTTGTCTCTTCCATCAGATGTGAAATGTTTTCCAGACTGAGTCATGCCCAGTTACGTATGCTGTTCCTCAAGGAAACGCGGCAAACTGGAAGGGAGCCGACAGGTGCCCGTCATTCCCTAGGGGCGGGCTCAGAGCCTCAGGAAAACAGCAGATGCGCACACTCAGCACCTCTGGAAGAGTATGCCAGGACACAACAGGCCTAGGGAGAAGGCCAGCGCCATGCGAATAGATGGCTCTCCCCATTTTACAGATGAGAAAATGATGCCAGAGAGGCTATGCCCTCTCCCAGGGTCCCACATAGACTCACAGAATGTAAACACTGGAGAAAATGTCAGAGATTAGAGGGGGATAGGAACACTGACATGGAGGCAGGGTCAAGGGTAGATCACGCTGGTTCCTAGACTCCTAGGTCTGAGTTCTCCTACAGTTGTCTTCAGTTTCCCCACTGTAAACTGAAGCCATTTGTTGTGATATGTTAAGCAGTAGTATCTGAGCATAACTAGCAGGTTTTTTTCATTAACCAGGTGAGTTAATAAATGTTTCTGCTTATATCTGAAAACATTTAAAGATAACAGTTGAAATATTTTTCTAACGTGCAAGTCACTGATTTTTTTTAAGATTTATTTTATTATTTTTAATTACGTGTATGTTTGTATACCTGAGTGTGGGTATGTGTATGAGTGAAGGGGACAGCAGAGGTCAGAGGTCAAAGGCATCTCAAGCTGGCATTACAGGCTGTCGTGAGCCATCTGGTGTGAGTGCTGGGAACCAGACTTGGGTTCTGCAAGACAGTTTGTGCTCCTTACCACTCAGCTCTCCCCAACCCCAGGAGTCTAGATTATTTTTATGTAATTTTAAAGTAGTTGTGACTCATAAACAAGTAAAATTTTTTTTTTGTTAATTGTTGAGGGTTTTTCTCTTACAAGGCTCTGTTATAAGCTAGCGTGTGTCTGTGTGTATGTATCTCTGAGTGTGTGTGTACATTTGTATGTCTGTGTGTGTCTGTATGTGTCTGTGTGTGTACATGTGTGTGTAGATGTGTATGTGTGTGTCTGTGTGTCTACGTCTGTGTGTGTGTCTCTGTGTATGTCTGCGTACGTGTCTCTGTGTCTGTGTGTGTACATGTGTGTTGTATATGTGTATGTCTGTGCGTGTCTGTGTGTCTGTGTGTGTGTGTACTCTGTTCAGAACAAATGATTTTAGGTAGACTTTTTATCTTTTTGTTTTCTTAATATATTTTCTCTAAATAACATTTCTGTAAATGATTTTATAGTTTCTTAACTGCTTTAAATAGCAACTCATATGTGCATATTTCAATCATCCCAACAACTCTGGAAGTGAAGACAGGAGGATATCCTTGGCTACACAGCAACTTCAAGGACAGCCTGGGGTACACAAGCCCCACCCCATTTCTCCAAATGTGCATGCACTCACATTTTGCGTGTATAAACACTTTTTAATATACTAAGACTATATATGAAAAATAACTACAAACTAGAACAGATAAAAAAAAATTGTGGGAGCTGCCTGTGGCGAACACGCGAGTCCAGCCTCTGCAGGAAGTGGGCCGGCGATGGCCAGTGCAGTGTGGGAGCAGGGGACTGACTGGCTTTGGGTCAGGAGTAGTTTTCTCACTCACCTTTGGAAGGTGCATGTGGCCATTAGCCTTTGGTTCCGGTGTGGGACTGAGGCTGGCCTGCTCCAGCCGTCAGCACGATCTGCACTCTCCATGTCTTCTATGCTGAAAATACAAAAAGAACATCCCAGCAGGAGGAAGGAGTACGGAAGTGCCCCGGAGTGTGCCGATGTCCCGTGACAGGGAGCCACGTTTCCAGGTCCAGACACTGTTTCTGTGCTTGTGATTCCAGCTCCAGAGGGATCCAGTGCTGCTCTGGTCTCCTCGGGTACTCATGTTCACATGCACACAACCACACAATTAAAAACAGGAAGAATAAGTCTAAAAAGTAAAGATCAGCGGTTACGTTGGTGCTGTCTACAGCTCTCTTTCCTGCCTCTTTCACTTGTAACCCTGAGAGCTTTTGATAGAGGTGGTTTGTTTGTAAAACATTTAACTGCAGGTGTTGATAGAGAATGGGTTGGTTACAGGACATGGTGATATAAGTCTTTAAACTGAGGACTAGGGAGGCAGAGGCAGGTAGATCTCTGAGTTCAAGGCCAGCCTGGTCTACAGAGGCAGTTCCAGTGAGCCAGGGCTACACCGTGAAACCCTGTCTTGAAAACAAAACAAAACAGAGCTGGTTTGGCTGCTGATGATTAGAGCTCTGGGTGTGGTGGGACTGTCCTGGGAACCCTGCACTTGCCAAGTAGAGGCAGGAGGATCCGGAGTTGATGGCCAGCCAACTCCATATTAAGTTTGAGGTCACCCTTGGCTACTTGAAACTCACTCTCAAAACAGCAATGAAAACAATAACAAAAAGGCTGGCAATTAGTGGAGCTGAATGTGCCGGTGTCCTTTGAAAGGTCAAAGGTGACTGTTGCACTGAGAACTATTCTCAGTGGAAAGCAGGAAGTCTGATAATCTCCAGTTGCAGGGCTGACTTCAGTGGAAAAGGACAGTCAGATTCAGCTGGCAGCTCACAAAGAACTATTGTCCCTGTGTGTCTGACTGTGCCCAAAGTCCCGTGAAAGGAAGGAGGCCGAGCCCTCATGGTGGCATTTGTCATCGAGCATAGGACAGAGCGGGGCTGTGTTTTCCTACCTGTCTCTGTGTGGCTCTTGTTGCACAGCACTGACAGCTTATCAAAGGTGAGATTTACACAGGTTTCCAACCTCACAGTATCCCCATGCAGAGGCCAGGGAATAACTGTCACCATTCCAGAAGATTTACATCTTCATAAGTATTTGAGGACAATTGACAAGACCTGCTATACTGGCTGGTTCTGTGTCAACTTGACACAAGCTGGAGTTATCACAGAGAAAGAAGCTTCCCTTGAGGAAATGCCTCCATGAGATCCAGCTGTGGGGCATTTTCTCAATTAGTGACCAAGTGGGGAGGGCCTCTTGTAGGTCATATCATCTCTGAGCTGGTAGTCTTGAATTCTATAAGTAAGCAAGCTGAGTAAGCCAGGGGAAGCAAGCCAGTAAGGAACATCCCTCCATGGCCTCTGCATCAGCTCCTGCTTCCTGACCTGCTTGAGATCCAATCCTGGCTTCCTTTAGTGATGAACAGCAGTGTGGAAGTGTAAGCTGAATAAACCCTTTCCTCCCCAACTTGCTTCTTGGTCATGATGTTTGTGCAGGAATAGAAACCCTAAGACACCTGCCATAAATAGAAACAATATTATTCATATAGATATAGAGATAATTTCAAATAAAAATGATAAAATAGCAATGTGCCATGCTTGAGACCCGAGTATATATGCCCTTCTTCCTTTCCCAGGCCTAAACCTGTAATTTTCCTGGACAAGAAAATTGTGTGTGCCCCCACAGTGAGCTATTTGTCCTTTTAAAGAAAGATGGAGGTTAGAGCTGGAGAGATTCACATAAGAATTTCAAAAACAAATATAAGCTTTGTTTACAGTCAAAATGTGTTCTTCCCTTATGCAGCTCTCATGACCTATTTACTGGCTTACCTGACTTTACTGTAAACCTTCCAGTGAACCTCAGATACCACCCTAGGATCACATTTACTAAAAAAGAATGGAGGGGCCCTTAGAGACCCTTCCAACACTGTAACTTCAGAAGGACTAAAAGCTTGCGTTTGGTTATGGTTAAGGCCCGTGTTCACAACTTTCTTGAGAAGCCCTTACATGGGTGTGAACTAGCCTTTCCCTAGGTGCCTCTCTTTCTGTTGGCACCCATGCTTAAGCCAATTTAAAATTTCCTTAAGGGTATGGAGAGATGCCTCAGTGGTTTAAAGAGCACAGGCTATCCTTCCAGAGGGCCTGGGTTTGATTCCCAGTACTCACGTGGCAGCTCACAACTGTCTGTAACTCCTGTCCCAAAGAATCTAATGCTCTCTTCTGGTCCCCCACATATAGTCACTTTGAGGAAGACATTCAGAAAGATCCTTTACTTTCTTCTATTCAGTAATAGAATGGTGTTGACTGACCGAGGGGCAGTATACCTAGGATGTGTAAATAAATACAAAGAACCAAGGAGTCAGGAATCACTGTGATAAGAATGACAAAGAGGCATCTAAAATTATTCAAAAAGAATATCATTGGGGCAGTGCATTGTCTTCCTGGAGAGTTGTGGACAGCGGGCCTGGAGGTGGGGTTCACAGGCACAGAAGTGGGCAGCATTTGCATGCAGGGAGTAGCTCCTTTCACTGAGCTAAAGTATCATCTTTGCTTCTTGAGCACCTGGCGTGCTTCCTAAGGTGGAGTGAGTCAGTTCTGAGACAGTTTTCAGAACCCGAGCACTTGGGACCTGCCTGCTCTCTTATCAGCGTGTGCAACACATAGTTAGCTGCTTAACTTTTTCAAAAAGGTGGAGGTTGGGGCTGGAGAGATCCAGTAGGAAAACTTTCTTAGCAATCATGAGGACTGGAAGTCAGATCCTGGGATATATATAAGAGGCTGGGCTTCCCACACAAACCTATGACCCAAGTCGGGTGAGTGAGTGGAGAGAAGAGGACTCTGGAACTTTCTGGCTTCCTGTCTGCCTGAGATAGCAGGAACCTGTGTTGAGAGAGACCCTGCCTCACGGGAATAGGTAGACAATGGTAGATGAAGACACCTGGCTTCTGAGTATGCTTTCTCTCTCTCTCTCTCTCTCTCTCTCTCTCTCTCACACACACACACACACACACACACCTTAAAGGGGGTCTGGGAGAGATGACTCAGATGTTAAAAGAATTCCTCTTCCAAAGGACTGAAGTTTGATGCTCAGCACCCATCCCAGGTGACTCATAACCCTTTCGGCTGCTGTGGGTCTGATGCCCTCTTCTGGCCTTCACAGGCACTGCATTCACACATAAAAATAAAATGTAAAAAAAAAAAAAAAAGGTGAAAGTCATGGTGGTCAACACCATTGCATCAATAGAGAAAAGTAAATCATATGAAGTAACTAACACGGAACCAGGTGCGAGAAAGTACCGCTAGACACCATTAGAGGGGTTCTATACGTGCCAGAAACGGCCAGGCTCTGGTCATTCAAAAGGAAACTCTGCGTCCTGGTAGCAGACAGACAAGCTGACTGGGCATTGTCATAGGCTGGAAGTGTGGACATAGAAACACATTTAGAGATTCTGTACCATAAATTACCTTTATTCTTCACTTCACTCACTTATTTCTACAGAGGCCAGAGGAAGGAACACAACTTCCTGAAGCCTCGGGGCAGTAAACGGTCCAGTCAGGAGTAAGGCGTCCTGCGTCTCATCTAGGTAAGAGGTTCCTTAGCTTTAGCTCTTTGAAGGGTCCTGTGTTCTTACTCCTCTGGGCTCTTTGTCTCTGAATTTGGCTTTCTAGAAACTGTTCTCTGTGTCAGTGACTAGACAGCCTGTGAGTGACCTCCTTGTCTGGCTCATGGGCTCAAGTCATCTCTATAGAACCAACTCTCTGCAAAGCCACAGGGCTACAGATGGAGACGGTTCTACAGGAAGGTGTCTCACGGCACCAAGAGATGGGAAGAGACTATTCAAGAAGTGACCTGAGAGTAGAAACCCTGGCAGACCAGACTAGACTCACTGTCATTAATACTGCCTCTGACAGGAAGCCATACCAGGCCTGAGGCCTGCCAAGTAGGGACCAGGGAGGGGTATGGGTTACCCATTAACACGGAAGCATTCATGCTCTAGAGCCCATGGCCGGCAGACAGTGTCCACTCATTCCTCCTTTCCCCTTTCCTTTGAAGTGCTGCACTTTCAGACCCAAGTGTTTGCCTACACCCAGATCTAACTCAGCACTCACCTGTGTCCTGTGCTCATAGGCCAGTGCCCACAAACAGCAACAAATCACCTACTGTGATTCACAAATACAAACTACATGGAACTGCCATCTTTGAAGATTAAGGGACTGGTCCTGTCAGCCACTTCACTGGTTCAAACAGATGTGCCTTACAGCGCCAGAGTGCAGGTTTTCCCAGTTGGTGTCTTCCTCCAGTATCAAGCAATCACTGGGTGCAGGATACACTAGGAGCCAAATATTCACAGCAGATCAACCAAGCGGTGCTAGCAAAACACTCCTGGATGCTTTTAGGGTTTCAAGGGTGTGATCATTAGTTCTTACCAAGCAGAGAAAAACCTACTATAGAGGCACAATTCCCATTCTCCAGCTGAAACCTGCCTTGACCCATCATTCCCTGGGATTGAGAAATGAGATCCAGTCAGGATCAGGCGGAGAGGTCCAGGGACTCATTCTGGAGCCTGTGTGCCCCAGGGACTCTACAGGAGGCCAGAGTAGGATGGGTCAGTTGAAAAAAGAAACGGGGTCTCAGCCCCTAAAACAAAATATAAAAGAAAAAAGTCAGAATTTTTTTTCATAAGAACTGGCAGTGCAGAGTAGATTGTTGATAAAGACTTGCCTTTAGGAAACCTTAGTTTAATCCACCTACATACACAGCAACATCGTCCACGTTAGCCAGAAGATGAGAACAACAAAAGTGTGAACTGACAGATGAAGGAGCAAAGCTACGCTCTGAACATACAATATAACATTACTCATCCTTAAATGGTAAGGAAACTCAGACACCAGTTCCAATGTGGAAAGAGCCCCAATGACATTACGCTAAGTGAAACATCAGCCACAAGAAGGCAAATACTGTGTGCTTCCCTTTATCTGAGTTATCAAAGTTGTGAAATCACATAGATGGAACAAAATGTACAGGGGCGGGGGCAGGAGGGAATCATGAGCATAGAATTTCACTTTCAGAACATTGAGAGTTCTGGGGTTTGGTCGCACAGCACTGTAATTATGTTCAATGCTGCTGAATTCCACCCTCTGGAGTGATCACAATGATCAATTGTTATGATATACTCGTGTGTGTGTGTGTGTGTGTGTGTGTCTGTGTGTCTGTGTATGTGTAGTGTGTGTGATGTACGTGTGTGGTATGTGTGTGTGTTTGTGTTTGTGTGTATTTGTGTGTGTTGTATGTGTGTGTCTGTGTAGTATGTGTGTGTTTATGTGTGTGTGATGTGTGTGTGTGGTGTCTGTGTGTTTGTGTGTGTGTCTGTGTAGTATGTGTATGTTGTATGTGTGTGTGTCTGTGTAGTATGTGTGTGTTTGTGTGTGGCGTGTATGGCGTGTGTGTGTGTGTGTTCAGGTATGTGCACCTGTGCATGTACTCAGAGGCCTCAGTATGATCTATGTCCTGTGCTATCATTCTCCATTTTATTCCCTTGAGACAAGGTGTCTCACTGAGCCTGCCGCTCGCCTGATGGTCAAGGAGTCCAGTGATCCCCCTTTCTCTGCTATTTATCACCCAGTGCTCAGGTTACAGGCATGTATGGCCACACCCAGGTTTCTTCATGGTTTCTAGGGGTTCTATGGGTTTGAACTCAGATCTTCATGCTTGCACTCTTTACTACTGAGCCACCCCCAGCCCCTGTGTATGATGTGTACGTTGCTACAATTTAATATTCACTTTATTTATAAAGACTGCATTTTCCTCTTAATTGCAAGCCTATGCGGTGTGTGGGTGGTGAGTGCGGGTATCTTTGGAAGCTGTGAGGGGGGATTGGTTTTCCTGGAGTTGGAGTTAGAGGCTGTTGTTAGCTGCCTGACATGACTCTTGGAAACTAAACCTGAGTCCTCGGAAAGACCAGCATGCACCATGGAGGCATCTCTCCAGCCCCATTATATTTTATATTTTTTTCTTGATTGAGACTGAGTTTCGTGTAGCTGAGGATGACCTTGAACTTCTAACCCTCCTGCCTCTACCTCCTATGTGCTGAGATTAGAGGTGTATCACCATATATGTTTATATGTTTCAGGGATAGAACCTAGGGCCTCATGGGTGCTAAGCAAGCACTCAAACAACTGAGCTATGTCCCCTGCCTTTCAGTGATTTTTCAAAACGTAATTGTGACCTGTTGCTAGTCGCTGACTGGGACATGGTAGCTCTGTTCCTCAGACCAGCTTATCCTACAGATCTGGGACAGTTTGAGCCTCAGGACTCACTGCCTGCTGCAGCTTTCATAGGAACACGTGGAACCTCTTCCTGCAGGTCACAGGCATGTGAGTCCTTGGAACCTGCACTGGATAACCTCGGATCGAGTGTGAAACATGGTTCAGGCAGGGTAGAGTACCCATGAGTCTTTGGGGCCATTCTTCTTACCCCTGGCCACAGCAATGAATGGACACACACGGCACTCACTCTTCCCAGTCAGACAAAGGCATGACATTCTGCCTCTCTCAGCTGTCTGTAGGCCTAGTGTTTGCTTCAGCTGAGCAGAAGGATTGTCCAGGCATGTCCTCTACAATAGGCTGAACAATGGCCCTACAAAAGCACCCAGGTCCTGGTTCCTGGAAGCAGTGAGTGTTAGCTTTCAAGTCAAAAGAGGATTTGCACCTATGCTCCAGTGGAGGATTCTGGGATGGGGAAATGATCTTAGGCTGTCTGGCTAGGTCTAGAAATATCCACAAAGGTTAAAAGGAGGCAGAAGAAGGCTGGAGAGAGGTGTTGTGGATTGCTACCCCCCCAGGTATAGCAACTGTCCATCTTCATCAGAGCTGCTGAGACCAGTTCCAAAAGACCTTCAGGGCTGGGTCTGTTGAATGTTGAGGTTTACTCAAAAAGAAAAGAAGGTATAGAGAGGATCTTTGTCTACAATTCTGGCCACACTTCCTCCTATTCCTACCTTCCAGTCAGCTATATATTATTTTGCTCTAATTGCGCATGAGTTAATGACCCTGGAAGGGCTATAGTATATAAACCGTGTAACACTAACGAAGGGGTGATTCCATTGCTGCAGCCAAGCTGGAATGAGACTTTGTAGCTGCTTTGGGGTCACCCACACTCCTGTAACTCTTCACCCACACACTGAAGGAAAGCCCAGTAAGCTTGCTGGCTCCCTAAGTTGGACTTTCATAGACTGTTAGTAGTGCCCTGAAACAAGGGGAGAATGCTTGTTGCTAGTTCTCTGGGGAAGGAGTTCAACACACGGCTGTGGGAAAGATGAGGATGATGCATCATTGGTGACACGTGGGGGTGGGGAAGCTGTTGATCCCCAAGCCAGTAAGTGCTTGGAACTGGAAGGGTAGGGACAAGGAGTCAGACTCTCTCCTTGGAGCCTCTGGGGGTAGTGCAATCCTTCAGAGGGATTGATTTCACCCCCCAATAAACCTATCCTCAGTCTTCAAACCAGCAGAACCCCAAGACAGGAAGTGTTATGTTGCTCTAAGTCATCAGGAAATTTGTTATAGCAATCAGAGGAAACTAAGACATCCACAGAGAAGCTGCCTGGCCCCTGGCCTCCCTCACCCCAGCAGGTTTCAGAACCAGTCTAGGCTCAGGAACAGAGAGGCACGTAGGCGAATCACAAGTTCTTTGGGACCCTCTGCTGGTGACCACTGCTAGAGGGGTTCTGGAACCTGAGGACAATCCTGCTCGCCTGAGCAGTGACATCATTGGTTATTTTATTTCAAGAAGTCGTAACATCGGAATTATTGTAAAAGCACCCAGTGGTTTCCCTTCCTCTTCCTCTCTCCCACTGAGTTTATCACCCCCAATCCTATTTTGTATTACAAAGCATAATTTCAACAAGCCAAAAATAAATGTCTAGCCAGGCATGTCCTGTGAACACGAGCACATGCTGCCGCAAATGCTGTTATACAGTTGTGCAAGGTGAAAGACAGATTAAGCCGGGCGGTTGGTGGTGCACGCCTTTAATCCCAGCACTTGGGAGGCAGAGGCAGGAGGATTTCTGAGTTCGAGGCCAGCCTGGTCTACAGAGTGAGTTTCAGGACAGCCAGGGCTACACAGAGAAACCCTGTCTCAAAAAAACAAAAAAAAAAAAAAAAAAAAAAGAAAGAAAGAAAGACAGATTAACCATTTGTGGGTATGAGTTCATTCATCAAATAGGAACCCTCTGTCATAATACTTTTTAAATATCAGACAGAGACGTGTTCATTGTACCAAGCAACCTTTTCTGATATGCAACTATCAGTTTTTGATACCATTCTTCCAAGAACCATGGGTTTAAGACCCAGCTTCCCCATTCAAGTCTCTGTTGATCAAACATAGCTTCCTGAGAACAGTGATGCAAGCAGGACCATTGCTCTCCACGGTTGCCACAGGTTTACTCAGTGTGACTGCAGCTGTTTCTCTAGGGACATAATTATGTGTCCCCAAATACCCAGGATTGATGGTCACATCTGGAGGATCGATAGCAGTAGAGAGAGGAGAGGAGGGTTTTACCCCTCCTAAAAGTTTTTTTTTTTTTTAGATATTTATTTTATTTATGAATACACTGTCACTGTCTTCATACACACCAGAAGAGGGCATCGGATCCCATTACAGATGGTTGTGAGCCACCTTGTGGTTGCTGGGATTTGAACTCAGGACCTCTGGAAGAACAGTCTGTGCTCTTAACCGCTGAACCATTTCTCCAGCCCCCCTCCTAAAAGTTTTGAGAACAGCACAGAATCATCCCCAAGGCTTTCAGCCTGCATGACCGACAAAGTAAAACTAAATAATGCTATGGGTATAAAGAACATAGCAAAAACAAGGAGAGCTTATAGCACATACGACCTAAGGGATAAGCAGAGAAGCCATCCAAATTACCACAGACTCTTCTCAAGTGGGAAGGGTTCTCCATGGTCCTTGCCACAGTAGAGTCCCATTGGTGAATCTGTTTCCCTACAGATGCATGGCCACCGCCAACTTTCTAAAGCTAGGAGTGCAGAGGCCTGGAAGATGAAACATGGGACATTCTGTGGCAAGGAAAAGGGACATCAGTGAGTCTCTGCCTCCTTGAGAACTGGAACACATGAAATAGGAATCCTGAGGAGCTGCCCTCAGGGTGTAGTCGCCCAAGTGAGCAGAGTCATGTTCAGGAGCAAGGAACGACATCAGGGTCCCCATGGTGGCAAAGCCTGCACAGAGAGAGGAACCTGGGGCTTAGGAACAGACTCGGTGCTCCAAGTCTGTAGACAGGGCCAAGTCTCTGGTTGGAAGCAGTTGATCAACCTCAGATGACTCTCCACGTACATTCCCTGATGTTGCCGAGAGTCCTCACTGTGATAGTCCTCCACCTGAGCACAGTGCTCACACCAGTATGGTCCCCATCCTAGCTCTGTGCCCACACTAGCACCATCATAGCTGCGGATTCCTGAGCACCCGCCATGCGCACCATGTCCCATGGCACTTCTGAGTAACTCTGTTGCTTTGCTTCTTTGAGATCTTTGAGACTCTTCACCTCACTGATTTCACCCTTTTTTCCTTCCTGGACTATCACTAGGCTGCCTAAAAGGCTTGTATGGAGCAGGATAGATTAATACATAATGACTAGTCAGATTTCCCTACTGCTAGCTGACTGGGTAAGCTCGGTGCTCAGTTAAAAGGGCCCTTTGCTTTTCTCTGGGATGCTGTCATCGTTCCTGCCAAGATTTTGTTTCAGGATCCAGGTCTATGCTGTGGAGATAGGGGAAAAAAGTGAGTCCACGGGCTGTCCAAAAAGAATCCAGAAAGAAAGAATCCTTACATAGACCCAGTGTGGCTAGCTCTGGTGGAGTCTTAAGGTCTAGAATTCTGCATCTGAGTCCAGTTCCTTCCCTGGGAGTCAAAGAAAGGGCAATCTTTGATGGCTCAAGAGATACAAGCTGCTCTAGAACTACAGGATTAAAAGCTGTGACCATAGCATCCACAAGGAAGCTAGAACTAAGTGCAAAGGTCATCAGATTGGGACAAAGCCAACGAAAACCTTCAGATAAAAGAGGCTATGTTGCTAATCTTTCCACGGATAATAAGGAAGGGGCCTGCATTGGCACAAGATCCTACTTACGGCTGCTTCTGTGGTGAGGCACGGAACAGTAAAAAGTGACCCCAAATTTTCAACTCCCTCCATTGCTTTTGGGTTCCAGGGGCTTCAAGTGGCGTAGCCCATAGCCATTTAGGTCAGACCTCCCCGCGGGGCCTGCAGCTATGTTTTCTCTGAAGCCGCACAACCTTCCTTAGCTTTGGCCAAACGCTGTGTGACCCTGAGCAGTGGCTTAACCTTTTGCAGATGGCTCTCTCTCACAGGATGGAAATATTTGCTGTTAATAATGACAATGGCTTCCATTTATCAAACAAGGTTCACTGCCAGGTTTAACGCTGAGAATTCAACCTGTGTTTTCATTTAAGTCTTTCAACAGCTCTGTGACATAGACTCTATTATATTCTTTAAAATCTTATCAGGAAGCTGAGCCTCAGATGTATAAAGCTGTTTGTCTGAGGCCTCATGGCTAATACTCCAGAACTCAGAATTTGAATTGAGAGGTTTGACTCTAGTCTCAATGTCTCAGCTAACCCTTGGTCAGAGTTCTTTGAGGGGAACGTATGGGCAAATTGGTTGGCAAAGGATTACCAAGTGTATTTAAGAACGTATATAAAAGATTGTTGACATTGGGGAAAGAAAGTATTAATGTTAAAAGCTTGATATCTATTTCTGATAAAATTAAATCAGTGATCTGAAAAGGCAGTACACAAAACTGGAAACACTGAGAGGAAAAGTTTATTAACCTAGTAAGGAAACAAATACAAATTAGTATGTGTGAGGGAGAATGAGAAAAGAGCAGTCTGTAAGCTGAAAGCAGCCCTGGGACGTCATGGAGTCTGTACCCCGATCTTGGACTTGGGGACTGTGAGAAATAAATTTCCATGGTTTTAAGCCCGCAGTCTTTTAGAGTTTGTTAATGTAGCCCAAATAAACTAAGTTTTTTTTTTATTACCTACAAGGAAGATGAAAAAATTCGTGCAATGTAGAAACATAATCATAGTGCTCATGTACACAGAAGAAAATTACAACTGTGCCCTGCTGTTTACTTATCAGATTGGAGAAGATAAAGTGGCGACGGGAGTGTCTGGGGCGTAGTTGATTTAATGCAATCCTAATTTGTTGTTATTGTGTTGCTGGGATGAACCTTTTGATTTTGCACTCTACATGTGTTAAGCTTCGCTAGGTGTCTGATCAAAAAGAAAAAGTAATAAACATTTTCATGCTAATTGCCAAGGCAAGGTCAATTGCAGGTTGCCCGGCCCCGCTGGGGATTTCGGAGACTTTGCGTCAGAGCAGCCTGCACCCAGGGGTTGTGCGCTAGAGTCTCCCGCGGTGGGCGTGGCCTGGGCCGTGGGCTGGCGCGCGAGTGAGGACCACAACTCCCAGGCGCCCGCGCGCCACCTCACCGGGGCCACGTGACTCGCGTGGCCAGGGCGCGGTAGCAGCTGCAATCCGTGTCGAGTCGGGGTAGAGTCCCGTGTTGAGTTCCGAGCGGCGAGCCGACTGACGCGACCGGGGCGGCCGTCTACTGTGCTCGCCATGCCGGTGAGTCTGCGCTGCGCGGCGAAGGGGACGAAGGTGGGCGGGCTGGGCTGTACCCCGGGGATCTTCGTAGCCCCCGACCCCGAGGTGGAGAGGGGGGATCTATCTGCGACGCTGTCACAGCAGGAGTAGAGCTGGGGAGCGCGGCTAGTAGAGCTAGCTGTGGATCTGGAAGTTTGTTGTCCTCCCCTCCTCCCCCCCCCACCCCCGCTAGGTAGGAGTAAGTCATTACAACCAGGCCAGCCCCAGTTGGGACGCTGCAGGTGGGTGCGGAAAGCAAGGACAGATGTCCCCTGTGCCTTCCCGGGCTCTAGCCAGATTTGGGGCATTCGGGAAAGGTTTCCTCCAAGGAAAGCCCGGCGGGGTTCAGCCCCTGAGTACACACCCCCGGCTTGGCCTGTCCTGGGCAGGTTCCTGGGACTGTTTCTTTAACATGGACCCAGTCACTCCCCCACCTCCCAATCCTTCCTACCCTCGGAATCTGAAAGTAGGGTTTTCAACAGGGGTCCTTTCCTGGTGAGGTTGCTCTCGGACAGAGAATGACAGCTTGCCAGACTGCTCTCTGAGGAAATCCTCTGTTTCTTCATGTCACAAAGGGCGTCTGAATTTTTGACAGGAAGCCTACCCAGGCTGTTTGGTGGAGAGGTGCCCCACCTCCTGCAGATCCACTAGGACGGGAAATGGATGGGAAGCCCATAACAAAGGTCCGCAAGCCGTCACTGGCACCACACAGGCCTTCATCCTTTTCTGGGGTCTGGTTAAAAACGAAGGCACTTTTCTTTATGAAGGAAAAGAAACCAAGTCCTGTGAATGGTTCTCTTCTTGGCCACGGTCCCTCCTCTGTGAGGTGCCGCCCTGCATAAAGCATCGATAAACTGCCAGAGAGGCAGATTTGTCTCCAGTGGGAACTCGATAGGGGTCTGCCCTTGCTTACCTCACCGCAGGACCTGCCAGCTGAAAGCTGCGGTCCCCTTTCCTCAGTCTGGGTGGACTGATTTCGAATACTTTTCTTTGGCCAAAATACAGACGTGAGGAAAGCCAGGGGGGCCAGGAATTTTGAACTTGGTAGGAAATGGAATCGTTCCTTATGGGTGCTCCTAATTGAGGACACCCTTCAGTCTGTCCTGTCAGCTGCCTCCTGTTCCTGCTTCCCAACTGTCCCAGCCAGTTGCCTCTCCTCCCACAGGTGGCTTTGTCCCCAGGTCATCTCTGGGCCTTCCTGTTCCTCTCTGCTCCTCCCTGCTCCTGTCCCCTCCTGTCCCCGCCTGTCAACCGCTCTCCTGCTGAGCAGTTCAGATGCTCCCAGCCTTCTTTCATTGGTCTCAGACTGCACATTCCTAGCATAAGACAAAGAGATTGCGCCGGGCAGTGGTGGCCTTTAATCCCAGCACTTGGGAGGCAGAGGCAGGAGGATTTCTGAGTTCGAGGCCAGCCTGGTCTACAGAGTGAGTTCCAGGACACCGAAGGTTATACAGAGAAACCCTGTCTTGAAAAAAATCAAAAAGAAAAAAAGAAAAAGAAAAGGAGATTTCTTGAGAGAAGTGTCTATAGGTCTTCCTGTGGATGAAGGGTGTTAGCCTTGCTGTTGTTTTGTTTCTTCTGAGGTAGGTAGTTGGCCTGGACCCAAGGATGATAGGATAAAATGAGTTGTGGAAACTCCCAGTGACCAAATGAGCTACTGGAGACATTCCATGCGTGCCAACTGCTTTACCAGCCAGACTGGGTGAAGGAGTGCTGGCACAACCTCCACCTGGCAGAGACGGTGCGGGAGGTCTCCCTTGCAGGCTGATATATATAGAATTATGCCTGATAGCTTGCTTCACCGTATTATTATTTTGTGAGCATGTCCCCGGGCCATTAACTACTCATTTGGAATTCTAACTCGGTGCCTCGGGATGGTAGAACTCGACATTATTTTCCTATTTGGTACTATTTTAGCTATTTATATTTGCCAAGTGCGGCTTTCATATTAGGACGACAAAGTACTCATTAGTCAGCATGATTCTGAAGTGACTACTTATACCTCCTTATGGAGGCCGCTCCAAATTTTACAGGGTCAGTACCTGCTAGGGAAAAGGGGACATGGTGATTTGGACCATTTCTCTAGGCATACCCCTACAGACATTTGCCCCAGAAATACCCAGAGTGCTTATGGAACATGCTGCAATCTGAAGCTAGAATGTTAGCCTAAAGTTGTATGACTCTGAAAGCATGAGCCAGTAAACAAAGGCTCTGTTAAGTATCTGGCAGTAGCAGAGATGTTGGGTTGAGGGGAATCTATTGGATGGGTGCTAAACATGGCGCGAGTCTATGCAGGGCTGCGTGGCGGTGCTGTTCAATCAGATCTCTGAAGATCTACAGTCTTCAGGGGGTTTAGCTCTAGTGTAGGCACAGCTGTGTTGCTGATGCAAGTCAGATCCCTTTCAGAACTGAAAGGCCTGTGTGCTGAGTAGGATGGTCTTCCCTGTTTCCAGGTCTACAGGGGACAAGTCTGAACATGGGGAATAGAACACACATGAATGGACAGTCCTCTCTACTCACAGACGAGCCACGGTCATTTTTTTGTCTTCTCTTGTTCGTTACTGTGCTTCAGTGTAGGGGTGAAGCTCACAACGGGAGTCTCTCTGCATCAAGTTCACAGGAATCTGAGAAAGTAAAGCCAGACCAAGAGAACGCCTTCCTGGGGGGTCAGTCCCCATTTTACAGGTGGGGAGACTGAACTCCAGTAGGAGCTTGCTGTGTGGCTCTTCCTATCAGAAGATACAGGATGTACAGTTTCAGAATCTGTGTTCTGTCCACTTGGCTTTGCTTCTCTGTTCAAACTGTACCATGCAGAGTGAGCTTCAGGACCCTTTCCTCAAATGGGCCATCTTAAGATCACTTGGCTCTTCTCCTGAGTTCTGATTGGCAGGTCTAATTAGGCACAACTATTTTTAGTAAAGCCCTGGGGTCTTAAGGGAACATGACGTCCCTTCAGTAAGCTACTCAGGCAGTGTGGGGCTTGTTGGCAGTCTCTGCTCTCAGCTCACCTATAATTCACTCAGTGTATGTGGAACCAGGCATGTGCACACGTGTGTTCCGCTCCAGCATCTTTCTTCCTAACCTCTTTGCACCCGCTTTGCATCCTGTTTTTCAGCTGTAGTCTTAACCACTGGCTTTTCTTCCCTGTCCTCGGATACCATGGTCCTGTTTGCTTCATTTCTTTATCCTTTGGAAGCCCCGAGCATCACCATGGCGAGCGCATGGAGATCTTTCCACCTGTGGTTTCCTCCTTCCACAGTTTCTTCCCTTCTCTTCTCCCAACGTGGCCTTGTCTCTTCTATTTTCACATCTTTTGGAAATAGTAAAACTAACAATCACTCCGTTGACTGAGTGCTTGTTTAGCACACACAGAGCCATAGATCTGATCCCCAGTGTCACAGAAACTAAGGGAGGTGCCTTCTTCAGACCCCAGCGCTCAGAGGGTGGAATTAGGAGGGTCAGAGTTCAGAACTGTTTTCAAGTCAAGGCCATCCTGAGCTACAAAAGACCTCGACTAAAACACAATAAAAGTGGCTGGATAAATGGCTCTGCAGTTAAGGCTATGTACTGCTCCTGCAGAGGACTGGGTCCTAGAACCAGCTCACTGGCTGTAGCTCTGGATCCAGGAGGGCGTGGCAGCCTCTTCTGGTCTCAGTGGGCACTGCGCTCACAAACAAAACACACAGAGACCTGCACTCACAAACAAAACACACAGAGACCTGCACTCACAAACAAAACACACAGAGACACATTCTTATTATACACATAATTAAAATAAAAATAACATTTTTGCCAGATAAGGTGGTGCATGCCTTTAATCACAGCACTTGGGAGGCGGAAGCAGGTAGATCTGGTCTACATAGCAAGTTCCGGTACATAGTGAGGTGTTCTCTCTCTCTCTTTCTCTCTCTCTCTCTCTCTCGATGGATGGATAGATAGTAGATAGATAGATAGATAGATAGATAGATAGATAGATAGATAGATAGATAGATAGATATGAATATAGGTATCTTTAAAAACAAATAAGCATACCCATGGGTTTTCTCTACAGATTAGTGTCTCTTTACTTATGACAAATGAAGGTCAGGTTTGAAGACCTCGCTCCATTCTTGATGCCACCACTCATTGTGGCCTTGGGCTTCTTAAAGGTTGTGTTGAGAGCACAGACTCTGAAGCCAGTCTGCCTGGGCAAAACACCTGCAGGACAACATGCCCACAGATAAAAGATTAACATTCTCCCAAGTTAGATACTGTCCAACACGAAAATGGAGTGGAAAGCAGGCAGGGGACACGGCTCCAGGATCTGTCTTCTAGCAGGAAAAAGTGGTTAAGCTTTATTTTGCCCAGTTCCAGCTGCTCTCGAATTTACTTGATCACAGAGTTCATCTCTCGGAGAGTGTCTTAAGATCCTGTGGTTCTCATGGAATTTGAGAAATATTCCTTTAGCTTTGACAGGCGTGGGAAAGAGAGCCCACTGACTGTCACCTCATGTGAATGGCTGCACTTTATTTTCTTGCAGCTTCCCTGGGAAGGTGCTCAGGCTCCAGAAAGCCCTTGATTGACAGATCTGGTTTGCTCTACAATCCTTTTATGTTTCTGAGATGATAACTCACCTTACTCCAGGTTGGCCTGTGTCTCAGTCACTCTTCTATTGCTGTGAAGAGACATCAATGACCAAGGCAAATCTTACAGAAGAAAGCACTTAACTCAGAACTTAGGGTTTCAGAGTTAGTCATTCATTGTCATGGCAGGGAGCTTGGCACCAGAGCAGTAGCTGAGAGCTACATCCTAATCCATTGGCACAGAGACACACACAGACACACACCCACAGACACAGACACACACACAGACACACACACACAAAGAGACACACAGACACACACACACACAGACACACCCACAGACACAGACACACACACACACAGACACACACACACAGATACAGACACAGACACACACAGACACACACACACACAGACACACACACACAGACACACACACACAGAGACACACACACACACAGACACACACACACAGAGACACACAGACAGACACAGACACACACACACAGCCTTGGTGTGGGCTTTTGAAACCTCAGAGTCCATTGACGTACTTCCTCCAACAAGGCCACATTTCCCAATCCTTCTCAAGTCGTTCCACTCCCTGATGACTAAACATTCACATACATGAGCCTGTAAGGGCCATTCTTACTTAAACCCCCACATTCTAGAACTCATTATGGAACCAAGTGGCCTCGAATTCACAATAGTGCAGCTGCCTCAGCCTTCCCAGAGTTAGGACTGGAGCTGTGAACTCCCATGCCCATTTCATCCTACTGTTCTTTATTATCTCCTTTGATCCTAAGTCTTGAAAAGGGGAGAGAAGGAAAAGGTAGATGTGTATGACCTGTGACATATGGCTGTCACCTACAAACAAGCTTGTCTCTCACTCCCAGGTAGCCAGGATGCCCAGTGGCAGTTTCTAGGCAAAGTTGCAGCTAACCTAATCTGTTTGTCCATCTGCTTGCCCATGGAAACATACCTCAGTCCAAAATCCCACGGCCTTTCCGAGAACCCACCCTCTCTCTCCAAGTCCTGGGACACTCATGGAGAGCTACAGGGTCTTTTATGAAGCCCACCCGGGGCAAATCCCTTTTCCTCTCAGGGCTTCTTTTCTCATCCAAAGATGAGACGGGATTGAGGGAGTGGGAGTTGGATTGAATCAGTGTGGTTTTTTATTATTATTGTTATTGTTATTATTATTAATTATTATTATTTTAATGGTACTAGGGGTTGAAGCTAGGGCCTCACATATTCAGGGCAAGTGCTTCACCCCCCTTCTCCACCTTCTCAATGCTGGCCACAGACTAGGGTCAGCAAAGAGTCTAGTGAATGAGTGGATGTGTTGTGTACAGATGGGAGACATCTGCCCTTAGCCCTGCATGACAAACTCTGACACATCTGTCCAGGTTCACAAGGACAAAGAGGACTCCCTGCTCACTCCGGGAGTGTGTTCCAGAACTAAGCAAAAGGGCTGAGCCAGTGTTTAAGGCTTGGCCTAGGGCTTCCTATTGAGTCTGGAGGACCAGAGGGGATCTCTTCTTGTGACCCAAGGATACTGTGTTATCTGGAGTCTGGTTGGCATTTTGAGAGTAGGCACTCCCCATCTTTACTTCCCCATGGAGCAGGGCTCAGTCACACTTGGGCAAGCCCCTCCTCTCCCATGTGACCTCTGATGGCCTTTCCAGCCCTTGAGCCCGTAGCCCCAGGAGGTCTCTGAAGGCGGCTGCTGGAGAACACTGGGAAGTGGGACCTCTGTGTCCAAGCATCCTGTGATGGAGATCCTTGTCTCTTTCAGATGCATTTCATCTTCTCAGATGAAGCTGTGCTTCTCTTTGATTTCTGGAGGGTCCACAGCCCTACAGGTAAGAATTGGGAAGGTCAGACTTACAGTTTGCAAGCCTATCTTGCCAGGCAGCAGAGAACCTGGGTTCTCTTTATTTTCTGTGGACAAGCAAGGCACGGTGAGCTAGAAGTTTGCATTTATCATTCTAAAGCAGACTAGAAATTGGTCGGATGCCTGTCATGGCAGATGGGCCCTTTCCTTCAGTGGATGGCCATTGTCCAGCTACCCCTGCAGACTAAGCAGTGGGGTAGAACACTTTTGTTAGTATCTCTCCAAGGTTCTGTGGGTTGACCATGCTAACTAAGTGGTCTGCACTCAGGGCCTCGTGCAGTGGAGCCAGACAGTGGCTGGTTGCAGTCTTCTTGAGAGTGTATTGGTTGTGAACTACAGCCTCAGCTAGGCCTCTTGTGTGAGCCTCGCAGTGGCACCCCTCTGTAGCCTCGGCTTCCTCATAGCAAAATGGCTAGCTTCTAAGATCAGGTGCCCTAAGAGAACACGGGTGAAATGCATGAGACTTTCAAAACCTGCCCTAGGGGCTGGGGAGATGGCTCAATTGGTAAAGAGCTTGCTGAGAAAGCGTGAATACCTAAATTTGATTTCAAGCACCCATATAAAAGGTAGGCATGGCAGCCCATAATCCTAGCATCGAAGAGGTAGAGGCAGAGGGTCCCTGGGGCTTCCAGACATCTTCTCTTTAGCTTCAACAAGGGGCCCAGTATCAAAAACAAGGCAGAGAGCAATAGAAGAGGACACCTAGTGTTGACCCCAGCCTTTACACACGTTTTTAACAAAATCTCAATAATTCAAGTTTGCCGATGAAGACTTGGGAACCAGATGCTGGGGTGAAAGCCTGCTAGCCCAGAGAGGCAGCGAAAGCTCCCAGCTGACCATCCTCCATCCCAAAAGGAAACTCCTCCATGCCCTCTCAATAACCCCTCAAACTGATGTCCTTCCCTTATACTTTTTTTCTCTCCATCCTCCTGACTTCCTCTTACTCTCTATGGTTTTTGTCTATGTTCATTCCCTGTCAACTATGTCCCTTCTATCCATCCTCCTGACTTCCTCTTACTCTCTATGGTTTTTGTCTATGTTCATTCCCTGTCAACTATGTCCCTTCTCTCCATCCTCCTGACTTCCTCTTACTCTCTATGTTTTTTTTCCTATGTTCATTCTCTGTCAACTATGTCCCTTCTCTCCATCCTCCTGACTTCCTCTTACTCTCTATGGTTTTTGTCCTATGTTCATTCCCTGTCAACTATGTCTCTTCTATTCATCCTCCTGACTTCCTCTTACTCTCTATGTTTTTTTTCCTATGTTCACTCTCTGTCAACTATGTCCCTTCTATCCATCCTCCTGACTTCCTCTTACTCTCTATGGTTTTTTTCCTGTGTTCATTCTCTGTCAACTATGTCCCTTCTATCCATCCTCCTGACTTCCTCTTACTCTCTATGGTTTTTTTTCTGTGTTCATTCCCTGTCAACTATGTCCCTTCTATCCATCCTCCTGACTTCCTCTTACTCTCTATGGTTTTTTTCCTATGTTCACTCTCTGTCAACTATGTCCCTTCTATCCATCCTCCTGACTTCCTCTTACTCTCTATGTTTTTTTTCCTATGTTCATTCTCTGTCAACTATGTCCCTTCTATCCATCCTCCTGACTTCCTCTTACTCTCTATGTTTTTTTTCCTATGTTCATTCTCTGTCAACTATGTCCCTTCTATCCATCCTCCTGACTTCCTCTTACTCTCTATGTTTTTTTTCCTATGTTCATTCTCTGTCAACTATGTCCCTTCTATCCATCCTCCTGACTTCCTCTTACTCTCTATGGTTTTTTTCCTATGTTCATTCTCTGTCAACTGGTTGCTTGCTCCACCTCTTGACCTACGGTTGACTTTATTTAATCATGTTTACAATAAGCAGAAAGCTCTTGGATTAACGGTGTGTGCTAGCTCTGAGTCATACCACAAGTAGAAATAGGTTTTTGCAGTAAATAACAATCTTGGAGTTCACAGTTCACTCAGTCACACGCATGCACACATGAACAAATATACATATATACATATTCACATACACACACAAAAGTAAAACCTACAGTTGGAAGTTACATAGCACTATCCTAGCCTTATTGGCTGGCCCTTTGACTCTTCTAGGTTAAAGAGAAGGACCATGATGGAATGAGGGTGTGGGTAGGACATATGGGGATGAACCTATAAGATGATGAAGGTCTGAGCCTAATGAAGGTGAGGAAGAAGAGACAGGTGGCTGGAACGGATTCAGAGGGATTGGGCGTTGGGCTCTCCTGCCTCGTGGACCAGGCCCCTGGGAAGTGTCCAGAGGAGACGCAGTGTTTGCCAGGCTAGCTCTACAACTTGACTTTCTTGTTATGGGGCACTGCAGACCAAACCTTGGATCTCACTTGTGTTAGGCAAGCACTCTGTTTCCAGGCCTTTTTACAGTTTGAGATATAATCTCACTAAGTTGTTTAGAATGGCCTAGAAACCACTCTGTAGTCCAGGGTGGCCCTGAACTTGTAGTTCATCTGCCTCAGCTATCAGATGACCTGGAATTATGTACATGCTGTGTGCAACAACCAGCTTGCTTCTTATTTATATGCACTTGCACATATGTGCATGTGTACTTATGTGTGGAAGTGGATTTGCTTATGTGTGCATGTCAGAGGACAACCTTGGCTATCATTTATCACATGACACCTTTGCTGTTTTTGAGACACAGTTTCTAACTGACTTACAGAGATAAGCTAGGCTGGGCTAGCCAGCAAGCCCATGAATCTGGTTGTGTTGGCTGGGAATTCAAGCTTGTGCCCATGCTTGGCAGTGGCTGTCGCTTCTCCTCCTCCTCTTCCTCCTTCCCTTCCTCCTCCTTCCTTGTTACTTCTCCTCCTCTTCTTCCTTCTTCCCTCTTTTTCATCTTCCTTCTTCCTCTTCTCTCCCCTTCCTCATTAGAAATCCACCTGCCTCTGCCTCTCAAGTGCTGGTATTAAATGCACATGCCACCACACCTGACCAGCTTATTTATTTTGAATTAGCAAAATTCGTCCATCCTAAATGGTGCTTTGTGATGTTTCAGTTCATGTACAGGTTGTGTGCATTCAAGTCAGGGCTAGCCCACCGGTCTCTTCAAACTGTTATCATTTGTTCATGATGAGAACATGTAAAGCCCTTTCCTAGCTCGTGGCACACTGTCATCTGTAGTCACCATACCGGATGTGTGCACCAAAACAGACTTTTCACCTTGGCCTCTTCACAGGCATGGCTCTCTCAGTGCTGGTGGTCTTGCTCCTGGCTGTATTGTATGAGGGCATCAAGGTTGGCAAAGCCAAGTTGCTTCACAAGACTCTGGAGAGCCTGCCTACCACCACCAGCCAGCAGCTCATCTTGGAACAAGACCAGGATTCTACAGGCTCCAGATCAACTTCAGACAATAGGACCCGCCTCAGGTACAAACCCTAGGTGGAAGGAAGGCCAGAGCATTCACCCTCCCCATGAGGTGGCTGGGTTCGCTCAGAGAACTTTAGCTCTATGCACAGAAAGATAATTTGGGCTCCAGGAAGTATTTAGTATGAACTAGATCCTGAGTCTCTGGAGTCTGAGCCAAAGTTATCTATCAATCAGCCTCCTGGGAGGATCCTAAGGGAACTTCAAACCTGTACTGCAGGCCTCTGTCAAACAGCAGGCCTGGGCACTTGGCCTTCCCATAGGTCTTGCCAGGCTCTCAAACCTAGAAGATCTGCAGCTGTACTAAAGCAAGAACTGCCATCAGCCTGGTATCCGGGTTGGTGGGAGAGGGAGGCATCCCTTCTTGTGCTCTGGTCCCACTCTGATCAGGCCACCATTTACAGGCCCCAGTCTGCCCTCCCTGCAGCCTCGCATATGCTTAACAAGCCTGCCTGCGACATTGCCAGCAACCTTACCTGGATGCCTCACACCCTCATAACCACCCCGTGAGGGAGCTCTTTCAGTGTTTTACTGATAAGAAAACCAGCACTCACAAAGGTTCAGAGACTTGTGGTAGGCCAGACTTAACGGGCATCAAAGTTCCAGTCCTTTTCATTGCTACCCCACTTCCTACGTTCAATTTAGGGAGACACTGCCTTCTCGAAGATTTCCCCTTCTCCATTATCAGACAAAATTGACTACATAAACCACAATGGTTTCCCCATTTGCCTAGGACAGCAGGAAGCTTAGAGCTAAATGTGGTAGAGATGTCTCTTTGGAGAGAAAGCTCTGCTAGATGTTACGCTGTGACTTGGGCCTCCTCTCCCCTGGTAAAACACATCTCCTCATTCCTATTTATCTAATTTGTTTCTCTTTTTATATCTAGGTGGTTTTTGTGTTACTTTGGCCAGTCCCTAGTCCATGTCATTCAGGTGGTAATTGGCTACTTTGTGATGCTGGCTGTTATGTCCTACAACACCTGGATTTTCCTCGGTGTGGTCCTGGGCTCGGCTGTGGGCTACTTCCTAGCCTACCCACTTCTCAACATGACTCAGTGGGCCAGAGATGTGCAGTGCTGAGGGCTGGAGAGAGCTGGGGCCTGTTCAGATGTTGTACTCCAGCTGCTTTCCCTTCGGTGGTCATCGCTCACCTTTTCCCAGTTCCTGGTGACTTTGAGACGAAGCCAGCAAATGGTCCCTGGAGCTTAGACGCCATTGAAGCTACCTCCCTCCCCAGCCTATGTAGGGCCCAGGCTCCTGTGGTGCCTTAAGCAAGTAGCTGTGACCAAAGGGAACATGGAGAGACTGGAAGCTGGAGGTAGGGTGGCCAGCCTGTGACACAGATCTCTGACTGCAAATTAAAGTTTTCCAAAGAGCTTTGGTGATAAAGGCCATGGAACCTGGATATTCTCTTCTGCTTTGTGCCTTAATGTCAGGGTCATCTCCAGTCTTTAGGGGCTGAACCACGCCAGCTCCTTATTCTCACCTTTTTGCCTTGGAACACATGAGGATTGTCATTGACAAAACAAGTTTTTCATTTTCAACTCCTAGTTGGCAATTCTGCACATTCATACAAAACAAAATTTTTAATGAATTCATTGTATTCAGGATGGATGGCAGTGTCTGTTGAGACTTGTCTTCCCTTCTTGAGGGAAGACTGATGTCGATTAAAGGCAGAGAGCTAGGACTGTTACTGAGGCTGTGGTCTTGTCTTCTGTGCAGATGAGCTCTTCCTGTCTGACAGCACTGCCTGCAGTAGGGTAGCTCAGGGCCTTGCCTGGGCCTCTTGTATGCACCAGAGGACAGCATCTGGTAACAGAGCCGACTGCTCCGTATATTTACTTACTGCTAACTCCTAATGATCTGGTAGGAAACAGGGGTCAGTCACTTTAGTACTGACTCAGCAGGGGTGTGCTGGGGGCTGGGTACTGACTGAGGGTGCAATAGCAGTCAAACCAAAGCTAGGTCATTCTAAGAGTTAAGTGGACTCCAGATATTTGAGCCTTTTCACTTTACACAGAAAAGTTAAGACAGGCCAGGCGGTGGTGGCGCACGCCTTTAATCCCAGCACTTGGGAGGCAGAGGCAGGCGGATTTCTGAGTTCAAGGCTAGCCTGGTCTACAGAGTGAGTTCCAGGATAGCCAGGGCTACACAGAGAAACCCTGCCTCGAAAAACCAAAAAAAAAAAAAAAAGAAAAGTTAAGACAGGAATGGGGCCATATACCTGTAATCTTCAGTATCTGGGAGGCTGAGGCAGGAGATTGTGACTTTGAGGCCAGCCTGAGCTACATAGAGAGTTGCAGGCCAGCCTCACACACACATACACACACACACGACAATCACTGCTACATACTATATAATGTCTGTGTTCAAGTACCTCATGGGCTCAATGAAAAGATGATTTTAAGAAGCTTTGGGAATTAAAAACAAATACATGTAATAAATTTCTATTTTTGAACAGTCTGTGTTTGTTGGTCTGTTTCTTCTCTTTCCAACAGTACACATTACCAATGCAGGAGCTAGGGGACACTCTGTGAGACCAAGGACTAAGATTACATGTGATAAAGACAACTCTGTTTGCAGAGAAACTGAGGCTAGAAATGTGCCTGTAGGTAGATTAGTCATGTTAGACTCATGTAACAAGTTGCTGCTTGGGACAGGATCTGCTAGAAGAGGAACAACTCTCATGCAGACTCTAAACACCCATGATGGCACAACAGTGAGCACCTTCCCTTCCTGGGGGCAGAAGCAAAACCCTGGTCATCTTTTCATGTGCAGTCAGAAGCAGTCGTCACACAAGTGTGGAAGAGGGCACCTGCGGGGTGGCTTGCTGCCACCCACTCCAGTGGACTTGTGACAGCCTGTGCTGACCAGGACTGCTCCTGGGGCACTGTTGGGATGGACATTTTCATGAGTGATTGTCAGGTTTCTCAACTTAATACTGTCACGATATTTGAGACTTTTGTGGAGTACGGGTCTTTATAAAATTTTTGCGTATGGTCTACAGAATGAATATATGGTTACATTTGGTAACATTTTAATATTCTTCAGAGCCAAGTCACAAAGGTGGTGCTTTTCCTGCTTAATTTTCTTTTTTTTTTTTTTTCTGGTTTTTGGTTTTTTGAGACAGGGTTTCTCTGTGTAGCCCTGGCTGTCCTGGAACTCACTCTGTAGACCAGGCTGGCCTCGAACTCAGAAATCCGCCTGCCTCTGCCTCCCAAGTGCTGGGATTAAAGGCGTGTGCCACCACCGCCCGGCTAATTTTCTTTAAAGAACAAATGCCTGCATAGGTGCTGACTAATGGGACAGTGTGGCACTTTATGCAAATATTACCTCCTCCCTTCCTCACCAACTCTGAGGGGCAGAGGTCACACAATGCCTGTGGTGTACAGATGTGGGCTCACACTGGGGATGACGCCTGCTCTTTGTTTCCACAATGGCTGGGAATTCTCTCAGATTGGAAGGTGGGGCCAAGAGCCAGAATTTTTCTTTTTTTCTTTAGTACTAGAGTCAAATCTAGGTTTGGTGCATGCTAGGCAAGTGCTCTATCACTGAGATGCACAGTCCTGGACCAGTATTCCCAGCAAGCAAGATTGGCTCCTTCCCTCTTACCCAGGAACAGCAAGGATGGAGGACAAGGGCTCAGCTTTTGATCAGCTGGGCAGGATCAGAATTCTTGTGGGCAGGTTACTCGGCTCCTCTAAGCCCACTCTCTCCTCTGTAACACTGGGGTAAGAGGCCAGGACCAATGGCTCAGCAGTTAACAGCATCTGTTGCCCTTTTAGAGGACCTAGGTTTGGTTCTCGGCACCCAGAGTAGCTCATAACTGTCAGACCCAGTTCCAGAGGCCCTGCTGCCTTCTTGTGGCCTCTGCATACACACAGACACACATGCAGGCCAAACACAAATAAAAAGTAATCTTTTAAGAAGTGGGGACAACAGTGTCTTCTGTAGTGACTGGTACAGTATACAGACTGTCTCACTGTCATCAGCCACTGCAGAAGACACTGTTATCCACATTTTATAGAGGAGAAAACTTAGACTTAGTGGTCAAAGTAACTTGTTTAAATAAGCATTTGATAGAGTCTTTCTCAATGCTTCCTAGGCCCAAATGTAGGAGTCAGGCACAAAGCCTTCAAGGATAATGGCCAGATGCAGGGGGAGTTCAGGATACAGTCTTACAAACATTTAAAATCATGGAATGTTTTTGTTTGAATTATTCTTTTTTTAAGATGGGCTGCATTGTCTTTGGAAGATCCTAGAATAAGTAAAAGGCCACAGGTGTTTTCTCCTTGCTCTTTTCTGCAATAGTGTTGACCCCCAGGGCTTATAGGGACTAGAACCCCTCAGATATCATAAACAGTGACTATGAGGAGTCCCCTTCCTGCCCTGCATGGCTCCTCACCCTGTAGAAATCAGTGCAGGACTGGACTGGCTCTCAGATAACTACGGTTCCCCAAGCTTATGCAGCTGTGATGAGTTGGAACTACAGTCACATGATTCTTTGAAAAACTTTCAAATTCAAGGGCAGATGCCAACAGAAATATACCACAGTGCATTTGTGCACACTAATTGACCCAGTTACAACTCTCATCCTTAGGATCCCAAGAAGGAACACGACAGTCCTGGAAACCCAACTCAGTTTCTCCTCAAGGGCCCGAGTCAAGTTTTATTATAGATATTTTAGCCTTGTTAGTTCCAAATACCCATTGATCTCTTTTATAAGATTTAAGGCAGAGAGAGAAGATACATGTCCCAGAGCAACAGTCTAGGCCAGCATGATTGATCTCTTAGTTCTCTGAGGAGGACTCCCCTGAGGGTACTGACCCTGTTGCAGCAGCTCTGATGAGCCCTGGGAGAGCAGGAGGGCTTCCAGGTCAACTTGAGAATGAATGATAAGAAAAACCTTGGGAGAGATGGCAGGATGCTTGTGACTGGCTGCAGGCGACTCTCCCAGCCCTTCCTCCATGGTAGGGCCACTCACTGAGGGCTGTTACAACACCAGTTCTGCAGACAGCCTCATGATCCTCTTCAGCAGGTCAGGCGGGGGCTCAGATGGCAGCTAGCTCAGAGCCCTAAACCACTACCCTCAGAATGTTCACCAAGGCTGCACCCTGAGGCTCACTAGACCTGAGGCCAGCTGTGCAAAACCACGCTTAGGGAAGGACTGGGCGAGAGGCCTGCATGCCTGCTTCCTAGGTCTTCACCCCAGCCAGCCAATGTCATCGTCATCATCATCATCATCTCCAAAAAGGGGGGTTGGAGGCGGGCGTCCCTTCATGCTCTGACAAAACAGGAAAGAGAGGTCAGTCCTCACTCATCCCGGCCCAGGTGGCTTCCTGCCTAGGAGGGGAAGTGGTCCAGTGACTGTCCTGCCTCTGGCTGGAAAAGAGGTGAACTGGAAGGACAGGTTTGTGGCCAGAGAACTGAAGCATTCATTCAGATAAAGATGGAACAGGCAGGCACAGAGGAAAGCCGGCTTTCAACAGAGACAAAAGACCAATTTTACTTGGCTGATTTTGTAGTTTATTTGTGAAACAAGTGGACTGACTGGACAGATATGCCAACTTACACATTTCATGTTGAAAAGGATCATTGAGGAAAGATGGGATAAGAGAAAGAAGCAGAAGCAAAGCAGCCTGGGACCAGAGAATAAGGGAAGATGACAGTCATATCTGAAAGCCAGCTGTCGCCTGAGGTGGCCAGTCAAATTCATAAAGATGTGTATGTAGAGGCAAACTCAAGTGGAATATCCCAAGAGATTAAAAACAAGTCTGCAAAGGCAGGCCATGCTCTTTAATGCGGGGTGGGATGAAGGGGCTAATGTGTGCCAGGACGCCTCTGAGTCCCCGCCAAAGGGCTGCGTGCAAGGCCTCAGCTTGGTAGCTTTGGGAGGTGGTGGGAACTTTGCTTTGGTGGGGCCCAGTAAAGTCTCGAATGATTAGAGGTTGCCCTCAGAGGAGAGGGGAGCTCTGGCCCTCCTCCTTCAGTCTTTCACTTCTTTCTTTTCTCCTGCAGTTTCTCTACACACCTTTCCACAGGCCTAACAGCAATGGAGTGAACCCATCTTGGACTAAAACCTGTGAAACTGTGAGCCAAAATGCACATCCTGTCTTTATGCACTTCCTGGGTCAGGTGTTTGTGCCAGTAACAGAATGCTCACTAACACGAAGAACCATGCAGGAGACTCTCCTACTCTTCATGATTTAAACTCTGCCTTTTCCTCTGGTTTGCTAGGGCGACAACAGGGCTTGTGACTGCAGACAAGGGATACACTGGGCCAATCTGTGCAGCACTTTCTTCTCTGTGAGCTTCTGCTAAGCAGGGAGCCGGCCAGGGGAAGACTGTGCTCCTCCTCTAGTCCATCTATTAGCAGACCTGAATTTCTCTGCAGGATCAGCTAAGCAATCTTGAAGAGCGCCCATGCAGGACTTTGAAGTGTGGACCACAGCCTCTGTTTTGTTCTGGCTAAGGGTCCCCTTGGTGTTTACTCATCATATAACCTGAGTTACATTATTTAATCTCCCTAAGCCTCAACCCTCTGTTCTATAGGCTGTATCAGTAGAAGGTTAAATGAGGATGTATTTTTCTGAGTACCCAAGAAACAGACTACTAACTTGATGGAAATGACAGTATTTCCTTCAGTGTTTATGCAGACTTTGTAGTTAGTATTCTCAAATGCAAACTTCATTCTTAGGAAGGCAGGCTAATGGGAGGTGGTGCTACAGCTTCTCTAAAGGCAGGCAAGAGGAAGGGGCTCCGATTCACCTGAGCTAGGTTCCAGCTGTCACTGCCTTCTGGAAAAAGCAGAACACACTCCAGGTGGATGGTGTAGAAAGGCAATAGGCCTTGCCCATATTCAGTTTCATAGTTCTGGGGATGAACTGAGTCTAATGCTCTTGTCTCCTCTACACACATCTCCTGACAGTGAAATTCCCACAGAGCCAAAATGGTCACGTGTCAGATGCAAGCCGAGGCTCCCATCCCGGCTCTGTCAGCAGCTTCCTTTGTTGTCCCTAGCTCTCCTGCTCCCTAAACTGAAGTTACACTGTCAGCACTGAAGCCACCTGCTGCCCAGGGTGTTAAGATGACAAACAGCAGACTGGAAGTGGGCCAGGTGAGGAACGTCCTTAGGAACGAGTTGCCAAGAGTGGCTTCCTGAATGACCCTTCTGACCCATCTCTTTGTCTAGGGATGAGGAGACCCAACAAGCTGGTCTTCAGAATCCTTCCCACCTTCCCTCACTCAAAATGGGGATGACTCCCCAGGGCCCAGAGCTTACAGTGCCCTCTTAAGAGTACAGTGGTAGCTGGCCATCGCCACCATGTTTACAGAGCTGTCCACTCTGAGCCCCAAGCTTACTCCCACAGGGCCCTGTACACAGAGTCCAGGAAATAAGCCACCAACAGACTCCTTTTCTCGTCTCTGAACCTGCAGGGAAGAGCCCCCAGGTGGTGGTGTGAGGACTCAGCAGAGCCTGAGATTTCCTTACCACCTCATCTTCATCCTCCTCCTCAGGCTGGGCTGTGGGCCTCGGAACTTTCAGAGTTGCCCCTTTAAACAGCTCGTCCTCTTCATCCCCAGAGAGACTGAAGGAGAATCAAGCCACAAATATGTTGCTATTTCTGTTCAGGTCACAGTGCCCACCAACTTCAAGGGTCATGGGCCTTGAAGTGACACCCACTCACTCAAATTAAAATCTCTCTTCCTACACTGTGCATCTGTTCCTCCAAAGACCACACCCTATACAATGGCTTCCATAGTCCATTAGCCCCTCTACAATCTACACTGAGTTAGCCCTCCAGTCTCCACCCTGCCCCCTTCCCCCAGTTTACACTGTATGTCATTTCCTCCAGTCTCTATCCAGTCAGTTCTTACAGACTGCACCCGGTGCCAGCCCCTCCATTGTCTACAGTCAGCACAATTCCCAGAGCTAAGAAATCAGACTCCATTACTCTGCTTAAATCCTTTTACTAGCTTTTCACTATACTTGCATAAAATTCAAGCTTTAATAGTGACATGAAATACCACATATCTTGGCCCTTTATTTCCAACTTTAGCTTGACCCCACCTGTCCCTTCCTGGCTCCATTTAGTTCCTTACGATGTCCATCCCAGCAGAGCACCTGTGTGTGCTCCTCTCTGTCATCTCTTCCTGTGGTCAGTCTGGACGATTCTCAGGCCTCCTTGAATCACAGGTAAATGCTACCTTAGCTGCGTTCCCTAACCACCCATTTTAACAGAATTCTCCCTCCTTATTCTCAATACTAGCAGAGTTTCTGTTTGTTATCACTTACCTCACTGTTATAACACGGAAGTATGTATTTGTCTTCCCCACTAGCCTGTAAGCTCCTCAGACTGATAAACCACACCTGCCTTGCCTACCACACCACCACGGTGCCTGCCTGCCACAGAGCCCTGTATGTAGGGCTGCTGATGAGAAAATGAGTGAGTATAGCACTCATGTCAACTCTAAGAGAAACCACTTTCATAGGCAGCCATCTTGTGCCTGCTCAGATACACACCTGCAGCGCTGGGAGTCCTGGTTGTGTCTGAGGGATGCTCCTGCAGCTGCTGAAGCAAGCTCTGTGTCTACCAATGTCTCACGGGGACCAGAGCTACTAACATCCTCAGCCTGTTTGAGCTCAGGAGGCTGAGGTTCTCCTCCTGGGCTTTCAGGGTATAAGGCTGGTGGCTCTCCTTTCTCAGGGTCTGGAGTCAGTGACAGTGTCCTAGAGTTTCCTTGCAGTAGGCCATCTGTAGCTACTTCCCTGACATGTTCTTCTCCCAATAGGCTGTTGGGCTCCACTGTTCTCTGGCCAGCGGCAAGTGTCTCCTCAGACTCAGAGTCCATAGTTACAGGTCCTGGAGGTTTAGGTGGGATTGAAGTTGGGGGCCCGAGGACCCTGTGGGCTAGGATGGCAGCTGGCTCAGGAGGGAGAGAACTGTCTTCGATTTCTGAGGGTACCTCTGCTTCTGAGGGCTCCCCTTTCCTTCTCTGTGCACCATTCTCTGGCATGGAGAGAGCTGGTAGAGGCAGTGGGGTGGTCTCCCCTAGGCGTTCTGGCAGCTCCTTGGGAGCCTCCTGCGTCTCCCCACTTGGTGCTGAAGGCATCCCCGGGGTGGCAGGGCCTGGCTGTTCCAGGGAAGGTCTCAGGGGCTTCTCCTCCTCCTCTTCCTCCTCACTGCTGCCCTCTCCCTGCTCTTCCTCCTGATGGTTCAACAGCTGCAGCGTCACCATCTGTTCAAAAGCCAAGGAGGAGGTGACACTGACAGGAAGACAGCATGCACTAACAGGTCCTTGTCCTCAGAAGCACAGCTGCCACCCAGCTCAGTCTCTCTTGTGGGAAGAGACTGGCCACACCCATGTGGCCTCCCATCACTTAGAATGAGTGCTTAGAAGGTAATTAATTACACAAAATGCCCATTCCAGTGAGCCCCCTGACAGCTTTCTGGATGTACCTTGATTGTATGCATGATGGTCCTCAGAATGGTCCTGCCATCATAAGATTCCTCCAGCTCAAACTCTCCCCTGAGTGACTGGAACACCTGGTTCATGATCTTCTTGACCTGAGCCAAGATCAAAAACACATACTACTAAACTCAAGGCATTAAGTAATACATCGAATTGCTGAGTTAGAACTCTACGGAGGGACATAGATACTCATGAATGACTGGCAACATTGAGATCTACCACTGTAGAGCAAACAGTTTTAAGTAATGAACACTTTTTTACAAATTTTAATTTCTTTTTCTTTACCTAATATCCCAGTCACAGCCCCACCTCCCTCCCCTCTTCCCAGTGGGCCACCAACCAAGGAGACAAACATCTTTTAACAGAAGGACTAGCTAAAAGAATTCCCCATCAAGTAATGGTTGAGTATACAAGACAGCCCATTTACTGATCTGATGTCACTTCAACTCTGAATACCACAGAAAGTTGTGTGGCCTTGGCCACGGGGATTAGTGGATGCTGGGTTCTGGGTGCAGCATCCACTCTAACCCTTCTCTATGACTTAAGGGCACTTGCCGTGTCTGGCAAAGCTTCAGAGGAATAGTCTCTCTGGGCTTGCTACCAAAGTGGTCGATTCTGAAGAGTTAGTTTTTATCCCAGACAAGTGATGTATCAATAAAGCTGGACAAATGCTGTCAGCACCACATATGCATGGTATTTGTTCTGAATACTTGATAAGCACATTCACTGCCTTGCTGTGATAGGTTTTGCTGCTTCTTTGAATGCCAGCTCACCTTCTCTGAGGGGTCAGCAGCAGCTCTGCCTGCAGGGGCCTGGGACTTACTCTTCTCCAGTCGCTGCATGTGTTCATTCTGTTCAGTGAAGGCTGCGATCTGGGCCTGCAGAGCTAAGCACTGCAAAACAAACAGACTAGGGCTGTGGCATTGGGCATCTGAATGACTGTGATGCCAGCAAACACACGAGAACCATTCTGAGCACAAGTCCTGACCTCACCTAGGTCTGCTAGGCCCAGCCGTGGTCCTCACTACAGACCAGCTGATGCAGGTCACCCTACTTCCTCGACAATCAACTAGCAGTTTCCCTCTAACTTCCATCAAGGATGCTTGACTTGTTCCCAATGAGGGAATGACAATGAAAATGAGGGGGTGTGGATAATGGTAGTCACGTACACACAAAAATTTAGCAACCTATTCACCTCCAATACTGCATCCAAGACCTCCACGTTAAAGGATTTTAACTGGAAATGCAAGGAACTGCCCTTTAGACAACGGACTGCCATAGCACATCCCCAAGTCCCCTCCCAGATCTCTTTTTCACATACAAATATCCCACCAAAGCCCACATTCGAGCCATCTACCTTACCACAGCTACCTGTCCTTGGCTCTCCTTAAAAGTCACCCTCTTTGGAACTCCCTCCCAGCTTCGTTTGGCACTTCCTCTCAGAGCACCTAATCACTTATCTCTTTTTTGTGATTATGTGATTCTTGAGGGCAGAGTCTTTTGTGTGCCCTTTTGCTAACACAGTGGCTAGATGTTGTAGGAATTATTAAAAAAAGATCCCCCCGCCCTGCCAGGCCCCAACGCCATGTCCTGGCAGGATCCCACTCTGCATGTTCTCACCACCACTGAGCTATTCTCTCCCAGCTAGCTCCCACAGCATCTCAGCTATATTTTCTCTCTGCCATAAACCCCTATAATCGGCAGTCCCACGTTCCAGTAACCAAGTAAATCTTAAAGCTTAATTAACCAATCAGATTTATGTATCAATAAATTCACAATTTACAAGATGTCAATACAGTAATTTAAGAACCAATTGACAATGATAAAAGCTTTATCCCAATATTTCTAACCTTATAAAAACTTAGCTACTTGTGGCTGGTAAATGACACACAGGTCCACGTCCGAAGCCATCTTGGTTCTCCTCTCTTCTCCTCCTGCGACCTCTGTCCCCCAACTTCTAGCTCTGCCTCCCTTTTCCTGTCCAATTACAGGTCTTCCACTGCTTAAATGTGATTGGACATGGAAAATCCTGCAACAGCTAGAGCCAAACTGATGGTCAAGAAATATTTGCTTAATATATGCAAGATCAAATGGTGGGAAACAAGTCCTGGAATACTGGCTTTTTTGTCTCTGACCTACCATCCTATGTAAACATGTAATAGATAACTGACTGCAAGTTAGACTACCTGGCTGTGTTTCCTAGCTATTAATACTGCCTAGACTCAAAAGGCGGGACAAGCCCCCCCGCCCCACCCCAAGCCTGGAGGTCTTGTGTTATTAAGCTGATTTAAGGAAAGAAGTACCTCGTCCTGAAGGTGAGACAGCTTCTGCTGGTGGGCGTCTCTCTGTGCGCACACCTCTTGGTACTGCTGCAGGTGCTCATCCTTTGCAGAGGCCAAAAGCTGCTCACATTTAGCTTCCCACTGGCTCTGCAGCTCAGCCTGTGCAAGAGACAGCTGCCAAGACAAACAGCAGCCATTTGTAGGGGGTGGAAATTGGTTCCCACTACAACAAAGGAAGCCCATTCTCCATAGACTTTAAAAGACCCTTGGCCCATTTAGGTAGAAAGCAACTGTTGAAATGGTCTTAGTTACTTTGAAAGTACCCTTTTATTCCTTCTTGGGCTCTATGTTGTGATCAGGGTCACTCAGTGAACCTGGAGCTTAGCTGGCAGGCAGTGAGCTCCAGTGATCCTCCTGTCTCCATTATACACATGTAGCCATGCTGGAGATTCAAACTCAAGTCCTCATGCTTGCACAGTATTGGGTCCAAAGTAGCCCCCAAAATGGCAGAGCTGGTGACGAAGTCCTAAAGAGGACTATGGCTGGGTAGACAGAAACCTTCCTTTAGGCTTTCTTTTGGGGGTTTCTGTTTACCAGGAACCTCCCTTAATCTACCACCAAAGGCTAACTGCCTCAAAGGCCACCTACTCCCCCATCAATCCAAACAGCCTATATTAGCTCAAAGACCTCCACCCTGCTGACTGTCAAATACAATTTGCTTGCTTTTCTACCATTTTGCTTCTCCCCTCTCCAGCATCACTCCCAGCCCCCACCTGGGGAGACAGACATAGTAGTTTGAGCCCAGTAAACCCTTCTGTCTACCCACGGAGTGGCCCAGCTTGGTCGTTTCACCATACCCTCACTTATACACAGCAAGCACTCTTACCTACTCGGTCATATCCCCAGTCCCAAAGTAAGCATGACTTAAACATTAAGGGGGATGCTGCCGGTTGCCAGGATTTCCACTATTGTCCCAAGTGTGTATAAGCCGTAAAAAACATCTTCCTAAGGTAAGTGGAAGCTATGTGTCCTTCACAGCTTCCTTGTACTGCCAAGAGCCCATTACCTGCTCTGCAGCTGCTCGGTCTGTGGACACCCGAGCCTTTTTCAAGAGCTGCCGAAGTCTGTCCAGTTCCTCCTGGTGCGACTTGCGAATCTCGTCCATCTCCTCCTCCACCTGGCAGCGCTCCTGAGCTGATTTCTTTTTCCTCTCTGAGAGGTTCTTAGGAACAAGAGAACCTCCTCAGCACTAGTTGATCAGTGTGGAGGGAGGGGTAGTGGCCAATGACCTCAGTGGGGCATCTCTAGGAATGGTTCCTTTTTAAGCACCCCCCACATCTTTGTGTTTTTCATCCCTGCTACTGAGATGAACTGTGACAGGGAAAAGGCAGACAAGAGATTCACTGCCGTTCTCTCAAAAGCTGGGACAGCATAACTTTAGTGTGGGTTTAAGAAGGCAGATACACCTGGCTGGATGGTGAGAAAATAAATGGACACAGTTATCATAAAACGCCATAAGTCATAGTCAAAGATTGTAAGGATAGTTATTGTTATAGTGTCTGCAATAAGAAAAAACTGAAAACAGTTCCAAATCAAGGAACTGCTTTAAAAAGTACAAAAATCAAAAAGGAACTGGGAAGATGGCTCACTGGGTAACTCACTTGCCACACAAGTGTGAGGCCCTGAGTTCAGACCCTCAAATCCCATAGAGATGCAGATTTGGTCTCAGCACTCCTATGGCAAGAGAGGAATTGGAGACAAGAGCATGCTCAGAAGCTCAAGCCAGCTCACGACATCTCAAACAAGATGGAAGGCAGGCCTGACACCTAAGGTTGTCCTCTGACTTTCACACATGGATGTGCATGCTGTTGCTCTCATGCTATATCTGTCTTCTTACACACACACACACACACACTTTAAAGTGATAAAAATCCCAGATAAGATTGACCCCTAAAAAGGTATTAGGCAAGAATAGCTTTACTAGAGATTTACTATAACCCCAGTAACAGTTTCTTCTTTTCATATTAAACTGTTCTAAAACAAAGAAAATGATAGCAATGCACCCTGATATTAAAACTTTAATCATTGAAATTTTAAAGAACATATGACTCAAAAACAGCAGGCTAGGGAAGTGAGCTGAAGAGGCAGCTCAGCAGTTAAGAGAGCTTGCTGTCTTCTAGAGGGTCTGAGTTCAGACCCCAGCATCCATGGTGGGTGGCTTACAAACACTTGTAACTTTAGCTCCAAGGTATCTCACGCACTCTTTTGGTTTCCTGAGGCACGCGCGCACACACACACACACACACACAAAATAATAAGAATGAGGGATTTTGTTGTTGTTGTTTTCTTTTTCTTTTTAGAGACAAGGTTTTACTATGCATCGTTGGCTGACCTGGAGCTAATTATGTAGAAGAGGCTGGTCTTGAATTCAGACAGATTCACTTAGTTTCTGCCTCCTGAGTACTGAGATTAAAGGCATGTACGATTAAACAAAGGTCTTTTTTGTTTGTTTGTTTGTTTGTTTGTTTGTTTTGAGACATGGTTTCATTATGTAACCCTAGCTGGCCTAAAACTCATTATATAAATAAGACCAACCTGGCCTCAAACTCAGATTCACCTGCCTCCAGAGTACTGGAATTAAAGGTATGTGTCATCATGCACAGTAAGTCTTAAAACAATAAAATAAAATTTAAAAAGTATCAAGATGGAAAAATATTAGCAATGTTTATGGCTGACAAAGGATTAATACTCTTAATAGTTCTATAGGGAAGAGAATAAAGAACCCCAAAAGAGAATTCACAGGAGAAACAATAGGAATGAAATATATGAAAGCTTTATTACTAATAAAAACACATAGCGGCTGGGCATGGTGGTACACACCTTTAATTCCAGCACTCAGGAGGCAGAGGCAGCAGCTGGAGGCTAACCTAGTCTACATAACTCCAGGACAGCCATAGCTACAGAAGAGACCCTGTCTAAAGAACCAAACACACACGCACACACACACACACACACACAAAACAACAACAACAACAACCAACAAATAGCTCTTCAGCCTGAGGAGGTCTACAGCAGTCAGAAATGAAAAACTAGAAAGATAAATATCCATTGATCCAGGTCAGCTGCACAGTAGACTAACAGTAGGCTACTGTGCAGCAGTAATGAGTATAGTGTCCTCAACACTTTTAAAGGCATTTAATGTGAGCTCAATATTGTTTACAAATGCTATCAGCACATTTGTATACGGGGATATGTAATAACCTACTACCCTGAGGGTTAATGTGTTGTCTATAGTTGTTATTTATAACCCATACAATTAGAGAAGCAATTACAAACAACTTTTTAATTTTATACTTTTCTGTATTGTTTGCACTTTCTCTAATATATTCATACTATAAAAATTTTAAAAGAAAAACAAAATTGCTTACTAATCATCTATGCCTGGCACTTGGATCCATGAGAAACTTGGATTTTGGAATTTACCTTTTCAAGTGACTCCTTCTCAGCTCGGAGGTCAGTCAGCTCTTCCTCCAGGGAGGTTACCTTGAGCTCCAGCTGCCTCCGGCTCTGCTTTTCACTTTTGAATTTGGTCTGTGTTTGCTCAGAGGCTTCTCGAAGCTCTAGGAGAGAGAAAGGAGACATGGCTGTAGACCCAGAGATGCCGTGGACATCATGGAACCCCAGAAGCTCTTTCAAAGCTGCATGCTTTAATTATCGCCCAATCCTACTGCATGAGCGAGCCTCCCGACCTGCAATAAGGATTAGCAAGCCCTGCACTGGTTCTGCTATCCATCTATGTTAAACCTGGAAAGGGTGACTTCTATATGTATACACCTTCTTCTGTGCAGGCAAAGTGAGAGAATATTCTCTGAGAGTCACGGACCGCCTTCAACGCCATCACTGACAGAATTCCATTTCCATCGCCATAAGACCACAGGGGTGTCTTATTGAGCAGAGCTCAGAGCTCACGTCCCTCTCGCTGCCTGGCTAAGACTCTGAGTCTTCTCAGTAGCTAGGACATTTGACCAACAATTTGATTTCAAAATATTCCTTCTCAAATAAGGTTGGGCTGGGGGTTACTTTTTAAATTTAATATGCTAAAACTGACTCTTGAAGTAACTGTCACAAGGAACTGTCAGGGGAACCCACAAAAGCAGAAGTGAAATATCTACATGTGTATAGAATATTTGATCATACTGTGAACCCTGAGATTGTGTTACTTAGGAAAAACCTGTTTGTAGTTGTGATGTGGCTTAGTCCGAGCACACACCTTTAATCCAAGAACTTTCTCTTGAATATTGTAAACAGGATTAAATAAAGTCAACCAAGGTCAAGAGGTAGAGCAAGCAACCAGTTAACAGGAAGTGAACATAGGATTAGTAAGAAAAATACATAGAGAGTAAGAGGGAGTCAGGAGGATGGCTAGAGATGCACAGGCCATAGAAGGGAGGGACATTCAATTTGAAGAAGATTTTTTGAAACATCAAGAAAGAGGGCCATTTGTTCTGAGAATTTAGCTGAGGAGGAAGGTCAGCTGGGTGCTTTCCCTGCCTCTCTGATCTAGCAGGCTTTCACCACAGTATCTGGCTCTTCAGTCTTTATTGGTAAAATTGAACGACTGAGATTTTGTTAGAAAACAACACCCATCCATCCTCTAGTGGGAAGAATAGACTTATAAATGATGCTATCAAAGGCTATTCGATGGTCAGAATAATGCACTAAGAGATAAAGAGTTTGAAGAAAGATCAGCTGGTCTAGAAAACTAGAAAAGGCTGGGGAACTTGTGAGAGGCAGATTTTAGAGAGGATGGAGATACTATGATGACCAGCTTGCCAAGTGAGCACACCTCTCCTCTAAACCCAGCTATTCCAAGAAAACATGATGAAAAGCAAAACAGAAAGGCAGAAGAGTCAGCAGGACTGTGGTCGTGGCAGCGCTCTGGGCCTCGGGTCCAAGCTGGAGCACCGCTATCCACTCTCCAGGAAAGAGGAAACCACAGCAGGAAGTGCTCCTTCAAAACCCACCAAGTCATGAGTCAGTATTTCCGCAAACAGAGAAACAGTGCAGCTCATCAAGTATGACTGAATTGAGGGAGGGCTGCCTTCCTGTTTATGTAAAACAATCAAGTGGTTTTCCTCCAGTCCCCCTGATGCTCAGTCCTTCATGAGTGTCATGAACATTATGCCAAAGGGACCGACAGGAAGGATGACAGTTTAAATGCAGTCATGCTGGCATTCTCCTCTGAGAGCTTACCTGAGAGGTCAGCCTGGAGTCTGGTGACTTGGTCCCTGAGAAGATCTGTCTCCTTCAAGTTTTCTGTCAGTTGCAACTGTAGCTCTGTCTCCTTCTTCTGGTGAGCGGTCATTTTCAGCTGCAGCTGAGAGACCTGTGCAGTGGCTGCTGCTAACTCTTCTGTCACCTTGGCCTGGATGGTGACACAGGGCGACATCACTTTAGACATAGGCAATCCAAGGGCTGATTCAACCTCCTGTGACTCGAAGCTGATGGGACTGGTAGACAGGAAGGGAGGAAAGGATACCTTCCACCTGCTCTGGGCTAAAATCAAGCCTTGAAAGTGCACAATAGCTCAGATTGAATTCTATTGCAGAAATATGTTCTTAGTAAATACTCCACAGGCCAATGTGGTGGTACACAGCTGAAATCCCAGCACTTGGGAGGCTGAGGCAGGAGGATAAGGAGTTCCAGACAAGCCTTTGTTATATAACAAAACTGTTCCAAAAGCAAATATTCAAAGAAACAAGTACTATAGGAGATGACAAAAGTTTGTTTTGAGGCTGTTCAATGCAGCATTAAGTTGTAACAGAATGCAAAACCAACACAAAACACTGAAAAGACTTAAGCAAAATAGGAACCATCAGTCCCATGTGCTATCAACATTACATATGACAAGAACACTCAGTGGCATGGAAAACAGCTGGAACCTACTGCTAAATGAAGAATATAAGTAGATTATCAAATAGTATGCTTAATATTATTCTGTTTTTATAACGTGGTCTGTATGTAAAGGAAAGAACTTGCAGGCATTTTGCACCAATAGCCAATCTAGAGAGAACCTGGGTGCTTTCTACTTTCTTCTTGCTGATTGGATTATATTTTATATGAGTCTTTCAAAATGATTTGTCACAAATTATTCTTTAAAAAGATAATGTTCCATTGCTCAATTTTTTAAAAAGAGTTTAAAAAGTAAACAGTGACAATCCCCACTTTACCCAGTTCTGTCTTGCCCCATACTGATAATTTGTCTATGGGTTTCATCACCCATAGACAAAGTTCAATCAAGCTGATAAGAAACAGCAGTTGTGCCTCTTCCTAACACTTCTATGCTACACAAGGACCAGCTGAAAGAGCCTAAGTGTCCTCAGGGAATGTATGATGAAGATGAGATGACTGAGAACTCTCTCATGGTGTTCTGGGCACTAGAGATGATGGCAACAATGATGAAGAAAGGTCAAGAAAAGCCACTGCATCGTTCCCGACTGCCACTCCGCAGCACACAAACTCAGATGCTGGCAAGGCAGTGTGGGGTGCTCTGTGGGGATCAGGCTTGTTTCTGCAGTGGGGCTGACTCCCCTATGCCATGATACTGACACCATGATTCCCTCTACATCATAACACATTTTAGTGCACATTTTACAGCTGTCTACTTTCTTCTATTATTTGTAGCTTCTGATGGTATTCACTGTGCACACACAGTACGGGGGTTGAGGCTCAGTAAAGGGACACTTGCCTAGCATGTACTAAGCCCTAAATTCAACACCTAGAATCACATATACAAAAAATTATTTATTCCTTGCCTTATCTCCAAGTAATTTTTTTTATCAACTTTTAGTTTCTATTTAAAATCTGGTATTTTTACTCCCCTGAAGGTAAAGGAAATGAAACAAAAGTGTGTATGACTTAATAATAGGCCATGAATCTGAGAGTTTAAGTGACCTTTACAGTAAGTGTGGTGGCTTGAGTACAAATGGTCCCCACAGACTCATGTGTTTGAATGCTTGGCCCATAGGGAGTGGTATTATGAGGGGGTGTGGCCTTACTGAAGTAGGTGTGGCTTTGCTGGAGGAAATGTGTCACTGTGGGAGCAGGCTTTGAGGTCTCAGAAACTCAAGTCAGTTGTTTCCTGCTGCTTTTGGGGTAAGAACTTCTTAGCTCCTCCAGCCCACGTCTGTCTGCACACTGACATGCTTTTCTACCATGATAGCCAACCCCAATTAAATGTTGTCCTTTATAAGAGTTCCCATAGTCATTGCGCATAGTGCCTCTGCACAGCCATAGAAGCCCTAACTAAGACAGTAAGCATTCAGATAATTACTTTTATCTAGAATCTCCAGAGTGGGCTTCATCTTCCTAACAGAGTAAGGAGTAAAGTTTACTTGCTATTCTACTTCATACAGCCCATGAAAACTGAACATAGAACTCAGCTTTGAACCTCTGTGTAGCTTAGAGAGTTCACTAATTAGAGCAGAGGCCCTATCAAGACCTTAAAGACACCTCTTGTCCAAAGGACAGAGTAGGTAGGAAACTTTCAAAAGTGCTTCGCTGCAATTTCTTTTAAAGTGGCATCTCATTATTTGCCCCAGACTGGTCTCGAGTTAACGATCCTCTTTCCCCAGCCCATGTGCGAGGATTGCAGGTATGCACTATGATGATCCGCTTCACACATTTTTATCTCAGATTCTTATCTAGAAAGGCCTATAACAGAAGCATAGAAATACTCCCACACAAACACATGTCCATACTCAAAGACAACAATAATATATTAACCATGGTTATCTTTGAGTGGAAGGATTATAGGTGATTTATATGTTACGTTTTTTTTTATTAGAATGAACAGATCCAACTTTTGTAAGTTAGAAAAGAGTACATGTAACTGTGTGTGTGTATATATATTGCTATTTATAGACATAATCACAATATTTTAAAAGTTGTCAGGGACAGCAATGTCCGGGGGAGGAAGTCAGCAGAAACCCACGTGGTAGTGGGAGGACTCTCTGATTCCTACTCTGGAACAGTATCCACTGTTGGGGTAGAGCTGGGAAACCCAGCAAGGACTCAAAGACAAAGAAGCACTGGCTCTAGAAGCAGGAAGGCAGCACACTGGTGTGAGAGGACGGGGCTGAGAATGAGCCCCTGAGCAAGTGCTTTCTACCTTCTGGGCCTGGATTTGTTCTTTTTAAAGTAAGCTCATTAAGCTCAGTTCCTCTAACAGGTCTTCCCCTCTGAATCATTACTTTATAAGAAAACTGCTTCTTACACAGTTTCACTTACTAAATATTCCTTGAACACTTAACCATATTTTTCTGAACAATGCTTGACGGCAGAAATCTGCATCGTGAAGGGAACTGCTGATCTCCCTTTAAGAGAGTTCACAGAGATTGCTAGAGTAGATTAAAGCTAGTGCACACCTTCAATCCCAGCACTCTGAAGCAGAGGCAGGCATATCTTTCAAATTCAAGGCCAGTATGGTCTACATAGCTAGTTTCAGACCAGCCAGTACTACATAGTGACACCCTGTGTCAAACAACAACAACAAAAAGTAACTCATCCAGGAATAGTGGCATATATCTGTAATTCCAACACCTAGAAAACTAAGAAGGAGGCTGGAGAGTCTGAGTCTAGCCTGGACTACATACCAAAACCTAGTCTGAACAAACCTGGGCTACATACACAGTGAGAATCTATACCAATAAACAAGAAAAACCAACTACCAGGGGGCAATTAAGGTGTTAAACGTCTCACTGAAATAATGGTGATCAGTGGAATATACGGTACCCCGATCGTCAGCTGGGAGGCTCCCTGGAGCACATCTACACTTTAGAGGGCTCAAGGCAGGTGTGAGTTGCACCTCTGCTCTTCATCTACTGCTGTTTAGCTGTTACACACAGGACACTGCTGGGCTCAGTGCCAGACACCCGTGGAGTTTTAAAATGCAAAAACACAAGTGGATTAGCAAGCTAAGAGCCTAATAAACTCTGACTGATTCATAGGCCAATTGGACCACTACTTGTTTGGGGGAATAAAGTTTTATTGGAACATACTTGTGAATGCATGTACATACAACAGTGATCTTGAACATGGAGGTCACATGTTGAACTTAAGTAAAAACAAAAGTATCCAGATGCCACATCCAGAGACTATGACAAGAGAGGTGACTCGCATACCTGGGCAGGTACTGGAATACAGAAGAGCTTTGGAAAAGTTTCTGGAAAAGCCGAAAGATGAGGCTTCAAAATATGTAGTTCTGATCAAGTTTCCCAAGGGATTCTGAGGTAGCTAAACTACTGTTGGGACATCTTTGATCTATAGAATATGTTATAGTCATCATTTTATTCTTGAATAGTAACAATGAGGATAAACAATATATTTGGGTTACCCTAGTAGGCCTGCAGTGGAAGAGATAAAGGAAAAGGAGAGGAAAACCAGAGACAGGAGACACACTCCTAAGGCACATTTTGCGGATAACAATGAAGTCCCAGGCTGTTGACAGTGACCAGGTCATTAGTAGACAGTCACAACAAACAATGAATGAAGTAGCAACAGGAAAGAAACAGTAACAGAACAGGAGGAGGCTGTTCGGGGCAAGGCGCAGCTCACATGATGATGCTTGGATGTCTTAATTACTGTTCTATTACTGTTAGAGGGTGTAAAAGCATTTCACTGAGGGCTTCCTTACAGTTTCAGAGTATTAATCCCCAATCATGGTGGTAAGGAGCATGGTGGCAGGCAGGCAGGCAGGCAGGCAGGCAGGCAGGCATGGCATTAGCGGAGTGGCTGAGAACTCACATCTGATCCACAAGTTACAGGCAGAGAGAGAGAGCCTGCTGTGGACTTTTGAAACCTCTAAGTTCACCCTCTCCCCACCCTGCCCCCCCACAACCAGTTACACAGCCCCTTTAACAAGGCCACACCCCCAATCCTTCCTAAACAGTCCATCAACAGGGAACCAAACATTTAAATGTATGATTGGGGCCTATGAGGGCTATTTTCATCCAAACCACCGGCCACAGGCCAAAGATATTACTAACTGCACATTGTGGTTAAACAAACACAAGATAGCTTAAACCATAAATAAAAAACCCTTATTATCAGAGTACAAGAAAGTATGTCAACACCACAAGTTACAGTGTTCATTCTGTTCAATTTTGCTTAAAATTTCATGAAAAGATACAAGATAAAGAGCAAAGATTTCCCAGCTGAAGAGTGATAACCTAAATAAGAAGGAATCTGTTCTGGATTGTGTCCTGTAGACAAGAATAAGAAAATTGGGTTCCAGAATTAGTTGACCCCAATCCCAAGACTCACTAGCACATTTCTCGGTGCTTTTCAAAAGAGGTTAAAATTCGTACATCCTGAAAGGACTAAAGTCACTGTAATTCATCACCCCTGCCTTTCCTTATTTATTTGTTTGTTTGTTTGTTTGTTTGTTTATTGTGGCAGGGGCTTGTGTAGCTCAAATTTTGGCTTCAAAATTTGTGCCTAACAAAGAATGGTCTTGAACTCCTGATACTCCTGTGTCTACGCCCCAAGCTCTATCTAGGACTATAGGTGCCTGTCACTATATCCAACTCTTACTATCTTCCTTTTGTTTTGTTTCATACTAAGTAGCCTTGACTAGCCTAGAATTTGCTGTGTAGACCAGGCTGGCCTTGAACTCACAGAGATCAGTTTCCTTCTTCATCTCAAATAACAGGATTAGAGGTGTATGGCATCCCACCTGGCATCTTATTCTTTAAGCCAAGGTCTCACTATGTAGTCCAGCCGGGCCTGGCACTTGCTATGTATCTCAGGGTGGACTTACAGCAATCCTTTGTCTTGGCCCCTCAATGCTGGGATTACATGCATGCACCACCTGTCTGGCTCCAAAGTAGTACTTTAAAATGCTTTTGTCAGACCAAAATGAAAAACATACTAAACACAGACAACAGAGCAAATTAGACAGTCTTAAATTCCACTAAGAGCATACACATTTGTTACGTGGCATAAGAGAAATTTTCTTTTGATTCTATCGAAAGAATAAATTATAGCTTCTTATAAACTATAAGAATCCCACCATTATCAAATTATTAAGACAGGTAGTTGGATTTTTTTTTTCTTTTTGTTTTCTTTTTTCTTACAGAGAAGATCTTACTATAGCTAAGGCTGCCATTGAACTACAGACTGGCCTGCCTCTACCTGACAGAAGCTGGGGTTATAGGCATGAAACAGCACCCCTAATCCAATCATTGTTTTTGAATCAACTTATTGCAAAACATTTAGTAAAACAGATCTAGAGGTGATTAATACATGAGATCTGTTAGAGGATTCCCAGGTCTTTTCCCAAAGATGGCCAATACCCTGCTGCACAGACCGGGAAGCTGCCATGCAGGACTACTCCACACCACGACGCATCCCGACCGGGGCCTTCCTCAGCCCAAGGATTTTTCCTTCTCTTGTTCAGCATGCAATATTCTTGCCTGTGTGTTTTCTGTGGCTGTTTGAAGAGAGTTGTTCCTCTTCTCCATCATCAGGTTACTCTGCTCAACATACCTGAGACAGAAATAAAGGCAAAGAAAACATTCATTCACAAAGCACTGAGTGTGTAACAGGCACAAGGCCCTCAGTTCTCACAACATTGCTCTACACCTTCATCAGAAACGATCTGAAGGGAGCTGGAGAGAAGGCTCCGAGGTTAAGAGCTTTTGATGTTTTTTTGTAGAGGACCTTGGTCTAGTTCCCAGCAAACACGTGGTGGCTCACAACCATCTGTAACTTCAGCTCCAAGGAATCCAGCTCCCTCTCCCAGGGCACTGCACACACATGATGCATAGATATCAAGCCAAATATCCATATGAATATTTTTTTTAATTTTTAAAAGGCCAAACAACAATCTAAAATCACATTGCTTTCCAGAGACCTGCAGAAATTAACCAAGCTATATGTAGTGACCAAGGAAGGACGTAGCAACCTGGGTCACAGAGGACTCTCTCTGCATAATGAAGGGAGACATTCACAAGGTGAGTGTTAATGGGAGATGGGGAGAAAAGAAAAAGGGATAAGAAGATTCTCAGGGGAAAGAAAAAAAGAAAGCCACTCTTCCAATCTTCCCATGCAAGAGACAAAAAAACACTGGACAAGAGGAATACAGAAAAAATAACTTTTTCAAGTGAAACACTGAATTGATCTAGTTCTGTCTACCTTTTTGCCCTCCACAAAGCCGAGAAGGATCCACTAAAAGCTATAAAATGTGCTTTATGAAATTAGTGAGGCCCTGTTTGAGTTCTGGTTCATAAAATATCCCACACAGAAAAGAGAAGATAGGACATAGTTTTCTACCTAACACCATTTTCTGAGAAAGCTAGGCCTACAGACATAAACAAAATATCCAAAGCCACACAATAAATGATGTGCAGGGCTGAAAGTCAACCGCAGGCGGGTCTTACACCAACCACAGCCACTCAGCCTTTTCTACTGAAGGTAGAACAAGTAATTCACAGCAGGAGCAGCAACAGAATGGCTGAGACACATGGCATGGGGAGCAGGCTGCGGCTCAGAAGTGCGCCATCCTCAGTATGTTCAAGGTGCTCGGTTCAAAAAACAAAACATAACCAAGCGTAGAGAGGAGAACAGTAGTGGTTATCCTGCCCTCAACAATGCGTATTACAGTGGGCAAACGTACAGTCCACCCTTTGCCCGCCCTCCCCAGCCAGCCGCCCTGCCATCACCTCTGATTTCGTTCAATGAGGTCACTAATCTTGTCATTCTGCTCCTCTATCCGACTGCTTTTCTCAAGGAGCTCCTGCTTCAGTCTCTCATTTTCCTAAATCCAAATATACAGCATACAAGGTAAGTGCCTTAAAAGTGCCCAGAAGTCAGTAAGCGTCTTGGGAGTTCCATTTCCTCTCCACTCTCTGCTTCCTGGCTATAGCTGCAACGTGATCAGCCACCTCATGTTCTGCTGCCGTGCCCTCTGCCATGGTAGACTGAATCCCCAAACTGTACAGCAAAACAACTTCAACCCACCGATGGCCTTGTGAACACATTTTGAAACAAACACTAAAACTTATTTTCCAAGAGATGTAACTGTTAAAGTAACAAATCAAATTATACCTGCTGAATAATAATCACTAGGCTAGACAGGCTGTGGATTGAGATGGTCATAAAATGAAAGGAGAGTTTAAAATAGGCCTAAAAAGCAGTGTTTCTTTTTGACTACGTAACTCATGCTGCTATATAGCATGTAGAATATAGTATAATACAGCTTAATACAATAGAGTATATAGTATAATACAGATACTTGTTCGAATGGGTGACACCCGGAGGCTCATGTTTGAACACCTGATCCCCAGCTTGGGGTGGACTGGAGGTGGGGTCCGACTAGAGGAAGTGGGCCACTGAGGGTGTTCCCAGGCAGGTTCCACTTCCTGTCGGCTTTCTGCTCAATGAGAGCAGTTGCCTCACTCTGTGCTACCACTCCTACCTGCCACAATGGGCTGCATGCTCTCAGAGTAGGAAGCAAAAGAAACTTGCTTCCTTGTTTCTTGTCAGGTATTTGGTCACAGCAACAAGGAAAATAACTAAAATGAAAGTATAAGCCACAGAACCAAATTAAGCCATAATGGCTTTCCCAACACTAGTACTCAACGCATGCTGTTTGTGGGGTGAGGGACAGAAGTTAAGGGCAGCCCAACTGAGGAGGGTGCGTGAACAAGCCCCCGGCTGTGCCGTGTCGCCCTTGCCCTCACCTGGATGATCCGCTGGATGTTGCTCATAATCACGCTTGTCTCCATTGTGACTGACACGCTAGGGAGAAGCATGGAATTGCCAGAGCCACGCTTCTGTAGCTCCTCGACCTGCAAACGGGGAGCCAGGAAGGTTGAGGACATGATTCAGTGGAGACATACAATTCACCCAGGAAAAATCATGTTTCTGAGAGACCTAATACATTTCTGAGCCAATATCTAAATGTAAACTTACTTTCTCAAAGTAAAGATGATAACTGTTCTAGGGAAATGACCAAGGACTGTGACTACGGGAAACCAAGGAGGAGTGCTCTTACAGCTGTGGCTGCTTCCATGTACACCCTACGTATTGCCCACTTCCTGTACCCCCCCTTTAACATTTTATTATCTCTTTTTAAAATTAAAAAACATGTTACTAGATTTACTTATTTTATTTTATGTGTCTTAAGTGTTTTGCCTACAAGTATGTGTGTGCCTGGTTCATCAGAGATGAGAGGAAGGTATCAGGCCTCCTGGGACTGAAGTTATGAATGATCGTGAGCCACCATGTGGGTGTTGGGAACTCAACCTGGGTCCTCTGCAAGAGCAACAAGTGCTCTTAATCACTGAACTGTCACTCCAGACTTCCATTATTTCCGTATTACAATTTCATACATCTAAACAATGGGTCTTTATTGTGTCTCTCTATTATCATGTGCACATATGGTAGGCCTGAGTATGCGGAAGTCAGAGTATAATGAGCAGGAATTGGTTCTCTCTTGATAAATTTCAAACTCAGGTCACTGGGCTTGTCCAGCAAGTGCTTTTACCTGCTGAGCCATCTCTGGCCCAACAGCCCCATTTTCAACAGAGCCTCACAGCTCTGACTCAGTCACCTTAGTCATGAGATGATCCATTTTATCAGCCACTTTGTTGACTGCCATTCGAATTTCAGTGTTGTGTTGCCGGGCTTCGGTCATGAGGAAGGACATCATGTCACCTGATCCTAAACAGACATGAAAAGGGACTTATAAACCTGGAAAGAGAAGACTATGTATGGAAAAGTCAAGGGCAGTCTTAGCAGAGGAAAGAAGGGGCCACATATGAGGAAATAGGCTAGGCGATTTCACACTGTCAGGAGAAGGCATAAAACAGGCAATAGAGTCTAAAGGGCTCCCAAGCTAATAATAACTAAGTTACATTTCTTCAAGAGCTAGAATCTGGTTCAAATGCACACTGGCCCACGTGTATCCACTCTGGACTGCTATAATCCTGCACTTACATTGTTTCCCCCATTCATCCAACTGCGTGCTAGGCACTGCAAAGGCACCAGGAGGACAGGCATGAATAAAATTTGGTTCCAGATCTCAGTGGGCTACAGTTGGGAACCTGACACATAAACAAATCATTCCAGCACAGTACTATAAATGCAAGATGGGCACAGTGGCAGGTGACTGTAACTCACAAGGCAAACAAGATTAGGAGTTCAAGATCAGCCTGGGCTGTATGAGATGCTGTCTTAAAAACAATATTTTGAAAGAGGTGATTTCAAGTGTAGAAAAAAGACCATGTGCGAGGTACAAAAGTAGCACCTTAAAAATAGTATTAACCTTTTGGTGATGAACATATGTAGCTGCATCTATGGGAACAGTGGATGGAGAAGTGGTGAACCAGAGGAAATGTCAGGTTGGATGGATGTCAAATTTTTCAAAGATGGAGAAGGGACAGGGCTCCAGACAAAGGCTACATTTAGGAAGCCCTTCCCACTGCAGAACTGCAACGTAGGCTGCTGAATATACTTGTTTCCTCTTGCCACTATCCTGATGCCAAAGTGTTTACCAAGCAAAAGACAGGCTGCACACCACAGCAGGAAACCAACACATCCATCAACATTTCACTTGCCTTGTTTACAGAAGACACCTACACTTGCCCAAGTGCATAAAATACACACAAAGTTACCCAAGCAACTGTGGGAGACGCTCTCCTTCGGGCAGAAGCTTAATGACAGACACGACACTTTATCCTATGTTGCATTGCTTGACATTTTTACTACAGTGAATTACTTTCATAATTTACAATTTTTAATGAAACGGTTTTCATTGGAGTCACTCACCGCCCACAGCAGTGCCTGCCTGCCTCCTCCAGTGTCTGCTCTTCCACTATCTGCTATGAGCTCGTGTCACTCTGACAGAAAAATCTGGTAGGAGAGCATGGAAGGAAAAACACCCAGAACAGAGGCACAAAGGGCCTTTGGGGGAGCTATAAATGCTCTAAAAATGGATTGTTGTGACAGATGCACAATTCTGAACATTTCCTTAAAAAAAAAAAAAAAAACAAAAAACCTGAGGTCAGGGAAGATGCTCAGCTGGTAAAAGGGGTTGTTCCACAAGCTCGAGGACCTGAATGTGAATCCTCAGCACCCACCTTAAAACAATCAAAAAAGTTGAACATGGTTTTTACACACCTGTAAGCCCAGCACTGGGGGGCGGACACAGGGGAATCCTGAAAGTTCCTGGCTATCTGGTCTACACAAAATGACAGATTTCCAGTTCACCGAGAGACCTAGTCTCAAATCAATACACTGCAGACCAATAGAGGAAGACATCCAATGTATGTGTGCACAGGGGTGCATAACTACACATTCATATGTATGCACACACACGCACACATATACAGCATGTACTATATATATATATATATATATACACTCTCTTTGAATTATATATTTGAATAAATTGTATGGCATATAAATGACATCTCAAACAAGCTGCTAAAACAAGCAAACAATGAAAGAAAGGGTGGAGAGCTGCTGGGAGAGATGAAAACAGAATGGAGGAGGAGAGCCCAGCAAGGGCAGAAGATGAAAAGCCAGAAGGAAGAAGTTATTCTCTACCTTGAAAGTGGGGAGCCTGGGACAGTGGTGCTGGGTACAAGGGCTGAACAGGCTGCAGCTGGGAAGCCACTGAGGGTGTCTGGGGATATGTGTAGGCTTGCACACCTGCGTAGGGCTGAGAAAGTGACAAGTTACTTAGTTTCCTATGACAGAACAAAGCAGATTAACCAGGGAGGAGGAGGAGGAGGAGGCCTAAAGTTATTAAAGCTGGGATGATGAGATCAGTGCTAGGCAGTCGTCTATGTGACTTGATGCTATCTGATCGCTCCACTCCTACCCAAAACCTGAGGAACAGGAATCTTGGATTGCTACCCAGTCCTCTGGAGATATGATTTAATGAAATGGGAATTTATTTCCTACTACCAGGCCTATTTTTAAGGAAAACTTAAAACTAAGCAAATCCTGTTTAGTTTCTTTTGAAGGAAAGAAAAGGTTATTTTTCAAAATTCTAAACTATACCAGCCAGTTTGAGATTCTTCATAATGCTTCTCCCCTGCTAGATTCTTTTTTAACTTAAAGTTGATTTTTTTTAAGATCTGTACATATGTGTGTCTATGTATCTATGTATGGACAGATATGGGGGGTTTCCAAGCCACCCAATAAGGTGGGCTCTTAACAGTTGAGCCATCCATTGCTCAGCCTCTAGATTCTGTTTCGTTTGTGTGTGTTTTCAGACATGGTTTCGTGTGTGTGTGTGTGTGTGTGTGTGTGTATGTGTGTGTGTGTGCGCGTGTAAAGAAGGGAGAGAGGGTATGTGTATATGTGTGTGTATACCAGGTCAGCCAAGACTACATAGTGAGAGCCTCTCTTAAAATAACAAACAAAGAAATTAATTAATTAAAAAACAGCTACCTGGAAGTTCTGCACATTTCCAGATACAGCCGAGTGAGAATCAAGGGACACAGCTTGCATCAAGGCAGCAGAGGGTGTCTGGAGCCCAGAACCAGATGGCTGAGCTGTTAAGACAAATCAAGATATTTTTACTGTTACCCATCCTTGCTTGTTTTGTCAATGCAAAAACACAACTCTCACCTCAAAGGAGATAAGAGATCATTTATTTTGGAGCTAAATATGTATGAGCATGTCCTGGGAACACAGATTCAGGTTACTCCACATCCCATGTTCCTACATAGTAAACAGTTTCATGAAGTTCTCACAAGCCTAGACACTTTAAATACAGTGATTTAAAAACATCAGGGAGGCATGTTCCAGTAAGTCAGGAGATCCGTTTAAGGCCTCAGATACTATCTGACCACATTCTTAGCTCTTGGTTGGTAGAGGCTAGTACTTTGTACATTCCAGAGTAGTGACAGAGATGTTCGATCACATACAGAGAGGGGCAATAAATGGCTACTAAGCGTTGCAGGATGTTTGATCACACTGTGAACCCTAAGATTGTGTTGTTTACTAGAAAAACCTGGTTTGAGTTGGGGTATAGCCAAGAACTTTCTGCTTGAATACTGTAAACAGGATTAAATAAAAACAACTATTGTTAAGAACAGGTCGAGAGGCAGAGCAAGCAACAAGTTGACAGGAAGTGAACACAACATTAGATAAAAGCAAAAACTAAGAGGGTGACAGGAAGACGGATAGAGACACAGGAAGTAGAAGGGAGGGGCATTCAGTCTGAAGGTGGTTTTTTGAGTTGAGGTGGGAGGAGTGGGGGGCATTCCTTCTGAGACATAACCTGAGGAGGAAGGTCAGCTGGGTGCTCTCTCTGCCACTGAGCTAGCAGGCTTTCACCCCAGCATCTGGCTCCCGAGTCTTCATTGGTCAAATCAAAAGCTTGAAACTTTGTTAAACAACTAAGGGTGCCAAAGATAGCCCAAGACAAATTACAACTGGTTTGAACCTGCTGGCCCCCTGCCTCTTCACAATCCTTGGCAGTCTCATCAGCTAGCCAGCCTTGCAGAAGGTTCAGTGTCAAGTGGGGCTCTTTCCAGGCACTGTCCTTCACACTCCTAAGTCTGGCCTAGCACCCAGCATTCCCATGCTTTAAACTCGATCACCTTCTTCACTTGACCTCCGGAAGCAGCCCATGGCATCCCAGCAAAGGTGGAACAGTGCTCTCTTGTTCATCTGACTCAGAGCCCATCAGCTGACACAAGGGTAAAATAACAGACGGAGATGTCTCAACAGCTGAGCAAAGCAAGAAAGGGGGCAGAGCAACACAGCAGACATTGGAACGAGCAGGCTGAATACATCTGAGTCTCGAAGTGTTCTAGTCAGAGACAAACTGACAAGTCTTGGTCCCTAACCCAGGCCCCAGCACTAACAATACTAGTTAATAATCTAAGGAACACAGATGAAAACTCTTGATTCAACTCAAGGGCCAAGCCTTATCGAGGTTCCTTTCTTACCCTGTGAGGCCATCTGTGCTAATACCGGATGAGCTGGCTGAAGGGAAGGCTGGACAGATAGTGTCACAAGGGACTGCCCAGCTCCTCGCAGAACAGTTGCATCCTGAAAGAAGCACAAGGGTTGATCACTATGTGTAGGTCTTTAGCTGAAGACAAAGGCTGCCTGTCTCTAACTCGGCTCACAATACAGGATTTCTAGTCAAGAAAGAGGAAGGAAAGGCAGGCAGAAAGCCAGTTGTCAGGAATATGAGTTGTACAAAAGAAGAACTCAATTATGCAAGAGTAAGAGCTCTTCTTCCTATTAATCATATCAAATAATAATTAAGTATAGTTAATTTCTACAGATGTCCTGTCAGTGTTTCATTATTTCAGGCCGCTAAGCTGACAGTTCTATAGAACCCACCATCAGCTACCGACTGATCAGCAACAACCCAGTCTTCCTCTTCTGCCAAGCAGTTTCAGACCTCAGAGCACCCATGGAAAACTGGACAGAGCAGAGACACTGTACCTCACTAGCATGCTGGCTTTGGTAATTCCATCTAGGATGCTTGTCCTAAGCCTTTTGTTGTTGTTGTTTGTTTGAAACAAGGTTTCTCTATGCAGCATGACTGTCCCGAAACTTGCTATGTGTACTAGTTGGCCTCAAACTCTGAGATCCTGTTTCTGCATTAATTGAAAGAGATGAGTTTAAAGGTGTGTGTGTCACCACACCCAGTTGTTAGCTCTCATTATTAAAACATTTTTAAAAATTCATAAAAAAGCTGTAACTCTGAGCAGAGGTGCCCTCTATTCGGGCATCAAGCAAAGACAAGATGTCTTGAAGCGTGAGTCATGTGACTATACTTTGCTGTGCTGTGGTTCAAGGGCTGTCATCTCTTGATTATTCTTATACTTCAAAGCTTTCCCCAGCCCCAAATGTTCTCTTCTGGGAAAATCACCCACTTTTTGATTATTACTGAATCAACATAAATGTCTATCAGGAGAGTAAAGGGAATTATGGTAAATAGAAGGCCACTGAGTTGTCTTTAAAGCAATATACTTTACATATATTACTGATATTCATACAGGTATTTATGATATAACATTAAGTTTAAAAGTTTATAAAGCAATATATAAAGAAAATATCCTTTTTCCTAAATATATTCTTTCTTTATAAATTTTAATTATTATGCAATAAAGTAACTTAATTTTTAATTAGTTATATTTAAATTTTGATTAATTATATATAAAAGTAATTTTTAATGAACTATATTATTCAAATTTCATTTATAGAAACCAGGAAGACAATAACAAAACAATAATCTTCCATTTAAAATGTTACATTTTACATATTTCAGGGGGAGACAATTAAAATATAAAGCCTATTTTAGAGCATATTTTATATCTTTTTTCATTTTATATCAAATGAAAAAAAATTCTCAAAAGTCAACCAATCATATATTTCAGTTCACTTGAGAAAGAATTGTTTTATCAGTAACAAGTTAATCATTGAAAAAGGCTTAAGTTACTTATTTCTGAAAGACATAATGTTATGTTTTTAAAGTATTAACATGGAAATGCTTTCTTTTTTGTATGTGTATGTTTATGTGTTCTTGTATGTACAGGAGAGTGTGTGCACTTGTGCTCTTATGTGCACATTGAGGTCAGAGGTCAACCTTAATTTTGAGTCAGGGTCTCTCACCAAATTTAGAGCTCATTGATTGGCTAGTTTGGTTGACTTGCAGGCCCCAGGAATCCCTCTGTCAGGGCCTCCTCAGAGCTGGGATCACAGGCTCAAGCTATTGCATCTGGCTGTTATGTGGGTGCTGGGAAGCTACTTAGGTTTGCATAGCAAGCGCTTTATCTGCTGAACTCTCTCTCCAGCCCTGGGAATGCTTTCTAGGCACAACATCAAGAGCAAAATGCCTGGTAGACTTGATTTCAATAAAATCTTGAACTGCTAAATAACATTTTTAAAACACACAAAAAAGCACTATATATATAGTCATAAAATCTAACAGTTTGATATTTAAACAACAGTTATCATCAGTAAGATCAATGTTTCCCAAGTTGATTCAAATAATCAATCAACGAACACAGGTGGAATCCAGAAGCAGTGGCATGTGCCTATAGTTCTATATGCTGGGGAGAGAGGTAGGAAGTCCTTTGAAACTAGGAGTTACAAGCTTAGGCAATATGGTAAGACCCAGTCTCAAAGGAAAAAAGTTAGAAGAACTGAGCACCTGTAGACATGTAGACATGCATGCAGGCAAAACACCCATGTGCATAAAAAATAATACAGTAAAACATTTTTAAGAAGTAAAAGAAACCTAAAACAATAGAACACAGGGCCTGTATGGGTTACATATCTTATTGTCTAAGATTGATCCCTTTTTTCTCAACATGACAGATTTATTACTTACAGACAAGTAGCTAGAGATTAGGAGCAATACAGATTCTGGATTCTGATACATGAACACTAAGCAACCTCTTGATCTACTTCTTGGTCAGATGGGCAGAACTTAACCTCCATTTGGGGATGGGCTACTCACAGTTAAAAGACATGTGCCTACACTGGTCTCAAATAGTGACTCTGGATTAGAAGCAGGAAAGGCACTTATCTGAAGCAAAGGAACAGAAGATGGCAGCACCTGTACACATTTTAATGTAGTCAAGGGGACATACTTCGGTTTCTGAGTCATTGGGATCCAGCTGTGGTGGGAGGATGGGCAGCATGGGCTGGCCCATTTTAGCCATCCGAGAGATCAGCTTGGCCTTGACTGTATCAGGACTCTAAAAAGAAGGCACAAACAGCACTGTGACTGAGGCTTATTGCTTTCAAACAGCTCTACTTCTTTGCCTTGTGCCAAAACCTTTAACCCTCTATTACTTTGTGGAAGCCATTTCTTCTAGAAAGCAAGAATTATCTATGATACCAAGTACAAGGCAAATTAATGAGATTGATAATATCGACATTAAATTAAGTCCCTATAGCTTGGGAATGAATTGCTTTCATATGCATGACCTCTTTTAACCAAGTGTCCTCACTGTAAAATGAGAGTACTTATGCACACTTGGGTTATCTTCCTAGCTTTAGAACAGTTTTTACTACTTCAGACCAATTGTCAGTGAAGTGCTTCCTGCTGTGGCTGAGTGCGCTCAGGGCTGGAGGGAGGACCTGGCCTCACCCATCACCTACTGTGCTAGGGGAAGGCCTTGCTTGAGCTTGAAGTTCTTTGTCTACCATCTGGCTCACTTGCAGCACATTCAGAGCCTGCATGGACCAAGCAGGGCAGCAGCAAACCACCTTTCACATCCTTCCTAAAGGCATTCAAATCCAAATTTTACTGAAATAACAGTTGGTCCTCCCCTCTCACCATTGGGGAAACAAAACCAGTGGATGAAGAAGCCTGACTTCCTCTGAGAGAATGGAAGCAGAGGATGTCTACTTGCTCGGGTAAGTGAATGCTCTCCAATCCCCCTCCCCCACACACCTTCTTTGGTGGGGGTAGCAGTAGTAATATTTTTGTTCGTTTTGAAATAAAATACATATAACATAAAATTATTTTATCATCCATTATAATATGAACAATGCTTTTTAAGTACTTATAATATGCCAGATATAACACTGAAAACTGAAAGGTGTTCATTTCCTTTTATCAATTTGCAGATGAAGAAATAAACCTATGTTTACAGAGTAAATCCTTCATGGCCACACAGAACAAGCAGCAGAGAAAACCAAGATTAACCTTTAATCTATTCCTCGTGGAATAGATGGCAGCTCGAGGATAGACGTGAGCTTTACCTGCGGGGTGCACACTCAGCTTCTCACCACTCCCTAGTAATACCACAGCTACTGCTCATTAAAAACAGCTTCACAGTCTCTGCGCTCGGGGATTTACGAGCTGTAATCAGGGACTGTGAAAACCATTTCCACTGTAACAATGAAGAAACTGAGGATTTGAAAAGTTAGATCATTTTCTCATGGCCAAATGCCTTTAATTCAGATCTACAGATGTGAAAGTCCAGGCTAATTTCTACTGACTGATTTCCAAGTAGGATAAAATAAAGTAATAATTAATTTCTATACTAAGTCAGTGTCTTTCAACTATGTGCTAGGCACATGAAGCACTCCAGGGCTTAGGGGTACAGAATCATACTTACTGTATTTACAGTAAGCTGTTGTTCACTGAGAGAGTTAGATTTGGAACGAAGAGCCGGCTCCCTGAAATCAAATAAAACATCCTGAGATAATACAAAATCCACAATTGCAAACCCAAATTAAACTGGCTTTAAAACACTGTTTCTGAACTAGTCAATTGAATAGCTAAAACAGAATTTTAGCTCCTCTTTATTTGTATAGTCCTTAAAAGCCACCAAAGCTGAACTGAACAAACTTTCGTTCAAACTCGCTCCACTTTCCCATGGGCCTGCATTCTGTGTTCATGCCCTTTGTCCTTAGCCCTTTGCAGACATTCATATCACTACTTTGACAGCTATTAATCCATTGTCAAATGAATCTGATACATCGATTTCCTGATCCTGTTTTTGTTCTTTTCAATGACTTAAAATTGATTGCAGTTTTAAACTACTCTCAGGAACCACATTGAAGAATCCCAGAGCTTGCCACAGCCTTACCCAGGTTTGAGAGGCAATGGTAGGGGTGGTGTCACAACAGGATCAGCTGAGAGGTTGTCAGAAGCAGGGATGGGGGAAGGGGCTGCAGAATCCCGGGAGCTCACACTGTGGCCATCAGAACCAGAATCTCTGGCAAACTTCACCTAGGGTAGAACAGAGTGTACACACTCACCCTTCCATACTCTCTTTTATTTATTCTTTAGCATAAAAGCTATTGCCTATTCAGTATAGGCAAAATCAAAACATGCTGAAGAAAAGACAAAGGAAACAGTTGTGATTCAGCTACCATGACATCATCTGTGTGTATGAATGAGTGCATGTGTGCTTTTGCAAATGGAGTCATAGCTTTGTAGCTATAGCATAGTTGTTCTGCTTACTTGCTTACATATTAATGTATGTCCATGTCACTAAATACTTATCTTCATTGCTTTCAGCTACTGGAGAGCATGTCTAACCTCAAGGTCATGCTCATTCCTGCTATGGTCTACAAGGTAAAGAAAGACTCCAAAGGATTCTTGAACAGAAATCATAAACATGTATGCTCTTATAAACCCTATTTCACATAATTAGATGGCTTAAGACTACCACAACAATGCTTTAATGAATAGTTCATGTCTGGACCTTTGCACAAAGTACATTTTAGTCCTCTCTCCCTCATCTCTCACCCTTACTCCACTCTCCTTCATTGCTTCCCTACCTTTTGCTCTCTCACATATGCTTTCTCTAATTCCTCCCTCCCTCCCTTCCTTTCTTTCTCTTTGAGACAGGGTCTACTATGTAACTCTGGCTGCTCTGGAACTCACTATGTAGACTAGGCTGGCCTCAAACTCATGGACATCTATCTGCCTTTCAAACGCTGGAATTAAAGGTGTGCACCACTATGCCTGGTTCTAATTTCTTGATTACTGGTAAAGTAGAAAACTTTGCTTATGTTTACAAGTTAGTATTAATAGTTTCAAAATAGTTTGCTATCTATCATTATCCATGGTTTCCTTGAGCTCAAAGAACACTTAAGAGAATCTATATGTTTAGGGAAAAAAAAGGCATCTGAGCACATGTCACTGTAAGATTAGATGACCCAACAGAGAAAAGAGTCTCCCATTAGGAGGGTACCTCTCTGCTGTGGTAAACATGACGACTATACAGAGATAGCCATAATATTCATTATTTGTACTGTATTTTATAGTTTAGCGTCGCCAGCACCATGCAACCTAATGATATTAGAATCATTTGGGAGAAGGAATACTATAAACTAACCAAAAATTGTTGCTATTTTAGTATAGAAACTATACATATTCAAAGGCAGGGTCTCTCTGTGTGACCCTGGATGGCCTGAAACTCATAGTAGACCAAGTTGGCCATAAACTCATTGAGATCTGACTGCTTCTGCCTCCCAAGTGCTGGGATTAAAAATATACCCCACCACACCTTACTGACAAGATTTTTACATTAAAAAAAGACAAGATGCTAAACTCCAATGCCATTTTCAGAGAAAAGCATTCATTGTTTCTTCTAAAGCTTTCAAAAATTCCTATAAAGCATGAGTGTGTGAGTGCGTGCGTGCGTGTGCATGACTATGTATACAAATAAGTGTGGTCATTACAAACCAGCACCACCATGTCAGCATGTTTTTGTACATTCTGGGGACTGAACTCAGACCTCATACCTGAAGGCAAGAACTTTCTCAACCTTCGTCCTACCCACCATTTCTATTTTAAAAGCTATCTATAGCTTCAGAATCTGATTTATAAGAACACAGGCCAGTTCCACTTACCCGCCTAACTTCTACCTCAAACACCAGGATGGAGTCTGTTGGCTGAGTCCAGCCCATTACTCCTTCAGAGCCAGCAGCGCAGGCTGAAGGAGTGATAATTAAGCGCTTTCCTCCTTTCTTCATGCCCAGTAGCCCGTCCTCTAAGCCCTACAGACATCAGAAGTGGGGAAAAGCTCATCAGACAAAAAGCACATGAACATACACACAAACACATAAACTCACATATAACATACACGCACTCTAGAAAATAGGTTCTAGATAAAAACTGTCCTATTGAGCCACTGAGATGTCTCACAGGGATAGGGTCACCTTACTTGCCACCAAGCCTGATGACTTGAATTTGATTCCTGGAACCTACATGGTGGGAGGAGAGAACTTACTCTTGAAAGTTGTCCTCTAATTGATACATGTGTACACGTACACACACACACAAAACAAATGAATAAAAAAGAATAAAAGCTGGCATATCTGGTGTTGGATAAGAGATTTAAATGATGAGAAAAAACAGCCATATAGTATTAAGAGAGAATGGACTTATTAATCACAAATTTCCAGGCACTATAGTTAAGTATTCTATCTGCTTGTTTAATCTCATGATTGTTAGCATTGCCTTCACTTAAGTGAGAGAGCAAGCTCCTGGTCCTAAGAGCACACAGTCAGGAGGCTTTAAGTTGAAGTTAAACATGAGACCTGTCTAACTGCAACATTTAAACTAAATTCCAAAACAGGCCTTTACCTTGACAACTTTTCCTGATCCTAATTTCAGGCGAAGCGGCTTATCTTTGTTAGCAGTAGAATCAAAAACCTGCCATTTGATAAAATAGAAAAAAGAATTTCAGGCAGTTTCAAAAACAATAATCATCATGATGATAATCAACAGGCACATGGCTCCTGAAGAAGCTGAGAAGACAGAACTATAACATAGTTGAAAGCTTATCACGATGAATACTCTAGGGACAATAATTTGCCAAATTGGGGGCAAACCCATTTCTGGCACCATTAACTGAAGCACTTTTTCATCTATAAAATATTTCCAGTAAATGTACTCATTTGGTGCTAAAACAGTCCTTCCAAGAAAGCAGAGCAAGGATCACAACCTCCATGCACAAATGGGAAACACATGAGCTTGGAGAGTCGATCAAGGTCAAACTGCATACAACTGGGACTTAATCCCTGGCTCCTTGGTTTTTGATACAGGGTTTCACTATGTAGCTCTGACTGGCCCAAAACTCAGAGATCTGCCTGCACCTGCCTTCCAAGTGCTGGGATTAAAGACCTGTGACATCATGCACCACACATTGACACTTTTTAAGTTATTCAGTTCTTTCTATCATATCACAATTGCTCTTGAAAATTTAACAGTATTAAAAACACAACAACTGCAACATATAGTGGCATGTACTTTTAATCCCAGCACTCTGGAGAGAGGCAGAGGCAGAGGCAGATACTCTGTGATCTCCAGGCCAGGCTGGCCTACATAGCAAGTTCCAGGCCATCCAAAGCTATATAGTGACCCCCTGTCTCAAAAGCAAAGAAAGACGGTAAGAAGGCTTAAAAATAAGATCTCTTTCTTAAAGATATATTCAAGTTTAAAACTGGCAGTGAGGACAAGACATACACATGAATTATTCTTGGGAAACTGTCTGCCCCTAAATATGAGACAAGGTGTGAGGCTCTGAGTACATTTGCACAGGAGCATTCACAAGTGTGCCCCAAAAGCAGCTGTGAAGACAAATTCAGCCTCCCTAAATGTTTCTACTGGCCAATGGCCACAGTTCACTTCCCATGTGCACAGGGTAGGCTGCATGTCACATACACAGAAGGAACTTGCAGAGCATGCTGATTTACCTGGCCCAGCATTTGATTCTGAAGGAGCCAGCCCGTATAGGCTACTTCTAAAGAATCTCCAGTTTCCACAGCCGGACCCTCTGCTGCAACCAGGTCCTGCCACAGCACTGCATCCAAGGAAGAAGTGCTATTGCACTTGGCCACACACACCTGCAAGATCAAGGTCAGAGCAGCATGAGTGTGGTTGAAGCTTCGAAGCCATCCCATCACTGCTACCATTCTTTCTCAACCAACCGCACCCACTAACACAGATGACAAGGTTAGAAATAAGCCATTCCTAAGTCAGGCATCTGGCCAGGGATCAGGGTGCCCAACAAGTCAGCACTGGAGTCAGAATGTCTGGGTACAGATCCAGGCACTGCCAGTTCTTAAGTCTGACCTTTGGCAAATAACTTAATCTCCATATACCTACCTGTTCCCACTTGCAAAAATGAAGAAAAGAGCTTTGCAAATCTTACAAGGTGGCTATGAAAATTAAACGGGCCAATACAGAGTGCTTAGCAATCCAGCTAGGAAATACAGTACGTATACAGTGGGTCAGACCTCAGTACCACCTCCCAAAGACCCAACCTCCTACCATTACCTTAGTGATCAATTTCAGTAATATGACATCTTAGAGGGAAAGGCACATTCAAGCCATAGCAGAAAACATTCATACTACAAGCTTCTATATAATTTTCATGAGTTGGAAAGATAAGACACACAAAATATAGAGCTCTTGAAGGAGTATGCATACTTACACCTGTTACAGTTTTTAAAAAGTGATTTAATGTATTAAGATGCGATACTCTGGGTAGTAAGGTTATGATTGTGTATGTATGTGGGTGGGTTATGTTTGTGTGGTGCACATGTGTATTCAGGTACATTTGCATGTGTTCATGTACATGCATCGAGGCTAAAGGACTGGCTTGCAGGTTGGTCTTCAGGCGCTGTCCTTGAATTTTGAGAAAATGTCTCTCACTTGCCTAATAAACTCTGCTAGCCACCTAGTAAACTAGGGTCCCTGTGTTTGCCTCCCCGGTGCTGGGATTACAAGTATGCACCGCCACTCTTGCTCTCCCTTTTCCACATGGTTCTAGGGATCAAACTTGAGTTCTCATGTGTACATAGCAGGCGCTTCACCAACTGCCCCTTAAATGGTTTTTTTAAAATGTTGTTTCTACATTTTCTATAACAAGTTCATAAAATTTTGAGTCTTTTGAAATGCTACTTTTATAAGTTTCATCTATCTCTAAGAAAATTGTGGAGCAAAAAAAGTGGAGACTTTTGTATGTATCTGTTCAGGTGCAGTATATGCATTCACATGTGTGGGCACACGGGTATGGGGTCACATGTGTCTGGAGGTCAGAGGTTAACATCAGGTGACTTCCTGGATTTCTGTGTTTACTGAGGTGGGATCTCTGGCTAAACCCAGCACTCCTTGTTAGTCTTTTTTTTTTTTTTTTTTTTGAGACAAGGTTTCTCTTTGTAAAGCCCTTGCTGTCCTAGAACTCTCCTTGTAGACCAGGTTGGCCTTGAACTCAGAGAGATTCAACTGTCTCTGCCTCCTGAATGCTGGAATTAAAGGCATACACCACCACACCCAGCTGCAACAAGCATTTTAACCATTAGGCCATCTCTAGTCCAGCAAAAAAAATAAAAATAAAAAGTTTTAATCAAATAAGCTTCTGTTTCCCCACTTTCCCCCTTAAACACTTCCTCAGGCAGTTTCAGTAAGATCTATTCTTTCCCTGAAACACGGCAGGTTGAGTGGTTCTTTACCTTGTCATTAATAACACAGAGCAGTTGTGGCTTTGCCAAAACTAAAATAAGGAAGCCTCCAAACAAGTGATCTGGCTTTGCACAGGAAAGAGTAAGAAGACGTCACCTGTTTATTGAATGACACAGCGGCCTTCTCTGACTCAAACATGATAGACCAGTTTTGTCTCTGGTCATCATAAAAGGTGCTGTAGTTATTGGGCCGAACCTGGGAAAAGAAAAAGGGAAGTTTGCAAGTAAATCTGACTGCCTCAGCTCACAGAGGAGAGCTGGCCCAGGGGACTCAAAGAGGGAGCTAGCAGGAGCCCTTCTCCCCCGCCTCAGCCCACCCAGCCCCACCTCTACCCCGACAAGGTCCCAGCAGGAGCCAGACCTTTTTGGAAGGCTGCTTACTGCTGTCCAGGCCTGAACAGAAGATCTGTTCTCTAGGAAATGTCCAGGCCCATCTCTCCCACAAACTTTAAGGGGCTAGTGATCCCAGTATGAGGATTCTTACCATTAGCTCAAAGTTCAGATGAATTGTAGCAATAGTCACTGGCTGCTGCTGACTGATGTAAAGAAGAATCCTATACTGTACTCACAGTGGGCAGAAAAAGAAGACAGATGTTAAACGGGAACAAGACTCAGCAGGAAGACATGAGGTTGTGCTTCCTACAGCTAGAAATCAATCACAAAGCTGCTCAGACTGAATTGGAATGCCTCACTGCTCTTTGCACCTCTGCATCTTGGCTTCACTCTTTAACCATAATCAGCTATAGCTTTATCTTGTTGGCATTTCTATTCATATGCAGGACAACTAAGAGATGGTAACTGGATCCTTTACAGAAAATGCAGGTCAGATATGGTGGTGTATGTCTGTAACCCCAGCACTTGGGAGGTTGAGGCAGGAGGATTGCCACGAGTTTGAGTTCAGCACAAGCTATAGAATGAAACACCATCTCAAAAACAAACACCAACCAACCAACCAACCAACCAACCAACCAACCAACAACAAAAATCTTTTAAATTTGAGGGAGGAAAAAAAATCACACAAGCATATGTATACAACTCAGTGAATTTTCACATGTATATGTGCTCATGCGGCTACCAGGCAGATTGAGAAAAGGCCAGTGTTTCCTACATTCTAGATAGCTCCCTTTGCCCCCGATTATCAATAATCTCTCCCTACAGCAGAGGGCCACTACTCTGACTCAGTTACAGATCAATTTCTCTATAAATTAGTGCAAACAGCCTACATATATTATTTTTCCTGCTTCTTTCACTTACAATATTGACTAAGCCTTGTTACTTTGTTTATCGGTACTTGATTCGATACTGTCAGTCACTACTATTCTATGTAAACATATCACAACCTATTTATCCACTCTCCTAGTCATTGCTATTCAAGTTGTATACAGATTGAAACCATTATGGACAACACATCTGTGAACTTTCTCCATGCCTTGAGGAGGACTTACACACCTCCATCTACCTAATGAACTTCCTTCAAAGTATCCCACAGTAACAATCTACTGGCAGTGGATTCTCTCAACTTAAATTGTTGGCAAATTTATTTTGCCCTTGTTTCTTATAGATATCTTTCTTGGTATAGGATTCTATAAAGAGAGTCAGGGCTAGAGCACATACTTAGCAAGGTCATGAGTAAGAAAAAACATAAATGAATTTAGAGGATATTGAGCTAATAAAGCAAGTCAATCACAGAAAGACAAATACTATTTGATTCCACTTACATGAGGTATCTAAGACAGTCAAATTCACAGAGATAACACATTAGAGGATACGAAGGAGTAGCAGTTGGGGAGATGAAGGGTTACCACTTAATGGATGGTTTATGTTTGAGATTATGAAAAAAATGAGAACAGTGGTGATGAGTACTTAGTACTGGACATGTCATTAAAGCCACTGGATTGAAGCTGGAGAGACAGCTCAGCAGTGAAGAACATGGCTGTTGTTCCAGAGATCCTGAGTCCAATTCACATTACCCACATGATGGCTCATAACTGTCAGTAACTCCAGCCCCAAGGAATCCAACACCCTCTTCTGGCACCAGACACACAAGTAGTACACAGACATACATGTAGGCAAACCACCCATATACATAAATACAAAATAAATTAATTAAAAAATAAAATAGCCACTAGACTGTGCACTTAAAATGTTAAACTGTAAAATATTATATATAAAAAAAATATGTTGCAATTAACCTCCATGGATTCTAGTCCTATAGATTTAAACATATTTATCTTATATTCCTTAAACAAAATAGCAACTATTTATGTAGCATTTACATTCTATTAGATGGTACAAATAACCTAAAGATGATTTAAAGTATATGGAAGGATGTACAAGTACAGCCTTGTACTGGCTGGTTTTGTGTCAACTTGACACAGGCTGGAGTTATCACAGAGAAAGGAGCTTCCCTTGAGGAAGTGCCTCCATGAGATCCAGCTGTAAGGCATTTTCTCAATTAGTGATCAAGAGTGGGAGAGCCCATCATGGTTGGTGCCATCCCTGGGCTGGTAGTCCTGGGTTCTATAGGAAAGCAAGCTGAGTAAGCCAGGGGAAGCAAGCCAGTAAGAAACATCCCTTCATGGCTTCTGCATCAGCTCCTGCTTCCTGACCTGCTTGAGTTCCAGTCCTGACTTCCTTTGGTGATGAACAGCAACATGGAAGTATAAGCTGAATAAACCTTTTCCTTCCCAACATGCTTCTGGGTCATGATGTTTGTGCAGGAATAGAAACCCTGATGAAGACAAACCCTCTGCCACTTTACATAAGGAATATTATTTATATCATATATATCATTAGTATATTTCACAGATTTTCTTATCTATAGGAAAGGACCCTGGAACCAATCTCCCAGAGACTTAGGGATAACCGTGTATACTATATATGGACTAAGCAAACACAAACATCCAAATAATTAAAATTCACCCTCTGGGCTGGAGACATGCTGGTTCAGCAGTTAAGAGCACTTGCTGCTCTTCCAGAGGACCTGAGCTCTCCAAGTCTATGAGAGGAGGCTCAAAGTCATGTGTAAGCCTAGCCACTCTAGGGAGCAGTTACCTCTGGCCTCCGTGCAGGAACCTGCATATCCCCACATGCAGACACAAATACATAAAAATACAAATAGAAATAAATATTTTTTTAAAAGATGAAAGTTATCCTTAGAAATATGGGGAGCTGTGAGGACTCCTGTATGATTTTATGTGAGATATTTATTTTGTTTTTCAAAGTAGTGGATCACCCCAGTCTCACTGTAGACTGAACTGGTTGTAAGAGGATTAGACATTATTAAGAATTAGTTTACCAGGGCTAGAGAGGTGGCTCGGAGGTTAAGCACACTTGATGCTCTTACATAGGACCCAGGCTTGATTCCTAGTACCCACGTGTGGCTCACCACCACCCTAAGTCCAGCTCCAGAGGGATCCACTGCCCCTTCTCACCTCTGTGGGCACACAGAAAAACAGTGCAGGCAAAATATTCATATACCTAAGTAAAATAAGTAAGTCTTTAAAAACAATTTTAACAGTCTCCCTCTGAGTTGTCCTGATTCTTACTCAGGCGGGGCTTTCCAAGCTTTTGGCTGAAAGCCTAGAAAAGTCTCTAACTTCTTAAAGTCTTAAAGTCCTTAAAGCTTTACTCAACAGGAATTTTAGCTGAATTCTTTAGCTACTTCCCCATGAAGTTCAAAATCTAGTAAATATAAGGAAAGAAAGGTAGTTACTACTTGTTGCAGGTTCTCTCCCTCTAGAAGTGTCTCTCCTGTGTACGACAAAGCTGCAGAAATTGTTCTGACTCTGGCAGTACCTGGACTTCTATACCACCCCTGAATTCAACAAATGCACACAGGGAATACTGCTGTTGGGCTGTAAGCCTCCAGATTTGTCAGTTTCTCTTTCCTTGAGCAGTCTCTGTGTCACACCTATGGCCTAGACTACACCTAAAATCAGCAATGCTCAGGATACACAACAGAGACATCTCATTGTTGGGTTGTTTTCTCTAAGATTTTAATTTATCTTCCCTTCATCATTTCTACAGCTCTCCAGTGAAGTTTTTTTGTTTTGTTTTGTTTTGTTTTGTCTTGTTTTCCCAAATAATAATTGTTTGCAATGTAATTGTTGCAATTTTTCTGTTTCTTTCTTTTTTAAGACAGGGTCTCACTATGTAGTCCTGAACCCCCTCAGTAAACCAGCCTGGCCCCTGAGCCCAAAGAGACCCTCCTGCCTCTGCCTCTCAAATCCTGGGATTAAAGGCCACCACCCAGCTACCAGCTTCAACTCTTTATTTAATGTGAATGAGTGTTTTGTCTGCATGTATGTCTGTGCACCATGTCTGTGCCTTGTGGCCTGTTGAAGCAGGAAGACAGCATTAGATCCCCTAAAACTGGAGTTAGAGATGGCAGTGAGCAGTGATGTGGGTGCTGGGAACTGATTCTGGGTTCTCTGAAAAGGCAGTCCGGGCTCTTAACGGCTGAGCCATCTCTTCAGTCCCCAAAATTTATTTTACTTTTTGTGTATGGGTGTTTCACCTGCATATGTTTGTACCATTACATGCATATAGTAGCTACACAAGCCAGAAGAGGGCATCAGGTTCCCTGAATTGGGATTACAGGTAGTTATGAGCCAATATGTAGAGGAACCAATCCCAGGTCCTCTGGAAGAGCAGCTGGTGCTCTTAACCACTAAGCCATATCTCCGGTCCCTTATCTACTTCCTTATAATTGCTTCTCCAACCTATCACCTCTTTCTGTCAGACAAGCATAGTGGGGTCTCGAAACTAGAGTTCCAGATAACAGTCATCAGCATCTGCCAACACACACAAGAGACACCATTGGCTTCCTGCTGGGGGGATGGAAGATTTAAGGCACACAGGAACCAACAGCAATGGATAGCCTCACTAGATGTTGATTCAAATAGAAGGAAAAAAAATAATAGAGAGGAAAAAAAGAAATTTGAACACGTCCTGGTAGTGACTAAGATGTTCTGTTTACTTTTTCAGGTGTGATAATGGCATGATAGTTTTCTTTTTAAGTATTTCATCTCTTAAAATTATATACTAAAACATTTACCGCTGAAATTGTATATTGGAGATCTGTTCAAAGTAACCTGAGTGGGCAAAGAGAGAGGCGAGGGTGGGGTGACCAATGGAAGACTAATGGCTGTGAGAGCTTAGGACTGATACTCGTGGGCAATACTGAGGCCCACTGACTTGTCTTAGAGTGTTGGCCATTGTATCAGTCACCATGGGCAACTAACCTTAGCTTTGTGCTGAGAATGGCAGAGCAGCAGGACCCGTGTTCTCTGGGCTTCTGAAATGCTAGAATTTCTTCTGTCTAGTTCAATAATCTCTAACTCAAAATCCTGGAGTGGTATTTGAGCTGGATGTACCAACTCAAGGAAGTCAGGCTTGGGGACATTAGTGACATCCACTATACTTCACCATAATACAGTTATCAACTGCTCAGCCTTATTTTCAGACTACAAAGGATAAATATTGGTCTTTAACATAGGCAAAAAGATGGAATGCACTGACAGAATGACAAATGATCATTAGCTACCCAACAAAGAGCATCCTTGACCGTTTACTCTAAAGCTTTGCAGCTCTTACACTAGAACCGTCACAAAGAAGATGTCTAAAGCAAGCATTCTGAACAACAGTACTGGTTTTAATGCATAACAGTAAGAAAACTAGGGCTATCTACTCAATCCTAATAATCCACACTCAGTTATCATCAGTAGCCACCCTTATCCTCTGACACGTAAGTCTCTATCTAACAGATAAGAAACAGAGCCCAGGCATTAACGATACTTGGGATGTGGCATATAAATCAACGTCCGTCTTCTCACCTCTCTGGTTGTGGGGTTCCCCAGGACAGCCGCTCCAAATTTGCCCTGCTTTGCATATTGACCGTTTATGCTATCGAAGCAAGAATACGACAAATATCAGGATCCCTCTCAACCATGAAGAGCCAGTTCTCTGTTCTGAAACAGCTAGTATTTGGCCTTTAGGAAAGGTCAGAGGTGGGCAGATTTTAATCTAAAGCTCTTCTGCAACTTCTTTTTCTTTGACACAGGGTCTCATTGGTACAACTCTGGCAGATCTAGGACTCACAGAAAATCTGCAGACTCTGCCTCTCAAGTGCTGGGATTAAAGGTGAATGCCATCACACCCAGTCCCAACTTTTTATTCTTTAATCATCTATTATCCATAGTATCCCTAAAACCTCAGGAAGCTGCTGTGGAGGGTCCAAGCATTAACAGCATAGACAAGATAATGCTGAGTTTCTCTGAGGAGCTAGGCTGCGATGAGCACAGGCTTCTGAGAAAGGACAGGAGCTGCAGCCTGCTGGTCCATGGCCTCCCCCAGCTCTGAGGGCTCTCTCTCCCAGCTACTTACTAGCGGTAAGCATGCACTGCAGCGGCAGACAGCACTGAGGACGTGCCTGTGGGCTCTCTCTCCCAGCTACTTACTAGCGGTATGCATGCACTGCAGCGGCAGACAGCACTGAGCACGTGCCTGTGGGCTCTCTCTCCCAGCTACTTACTAGCGGTATGCATGCACTGCAGCGGCAGACAGCACTGAGGACGTGCCTGTGGTAGCTGGTCCTGGTTTTGGTGCTGTCTGATTTCCTGAAGATGAAGAAAACAAAGGTGTTATTCATTTTTTTATCTTTAACTCAAAACTAGCCTCAAAAATCCCACTTGACGCTTCACAGTTAGTGCAACAATGCCTTTATTACCACTATCCTCACTGGATCCAGAGAGAGCTCCGTGACCTTGTCAGGTAGTGAGGAAACAGACTAAATGACAGTAAATGCGGCTAGACTCACACTAGCTCCAACATCATACACCACAGACAAATTTTCTGGCTGAACAAGAAGTCTAGAAAACAGAGACATACTCTACTATTTTCTTTTCTCTTTTCAATGCTCTGACAGCTAAGGTATGTACAAGTAAAGCTATTTCCCTCTCTAGCACACAGAATATAGGGTGATAGTGTAGATGAGAGTTCCTGCAAGGAACTCTAGCTGATACTGAATTCCTACAAGGCTGATCAACTGATTAGAAGGCCAGTAATTTGGCAGAGGTAGGAGTGTTCTTGCAGATTCAGAGCCCAACTGCAACCTATCCCGGGCTGTCTTCAGTCCCTTAATAGCTCTCCCTTGTCCATTCCTATAACTAATCTAACATCTGGTGACTAACAGGTAGGGCCTTTTGGAATCTATTATCTTAAAAGACCACTAGCTTACACAAACCAAAAGGCTAAGAATGTCATCAGATAGCATCTGAGGGCTACAGCCGAGATTTCTCTCAGTCTACTTGAATCTCATGTCTTCAACACAGCATGTGAAAAGTGTCTTGATTTGTGACTCTCTTTGTTCTTTTCCCATAAAACTTCACCAAACTGTTACCATATTGCAACATGAGATTTGGGGAGACCTCAATCTGTGTTCCTGGGCCACAGTGGCTAATATTTGGCTTCAGAATAAACTCTTGTCCCCTTTGAGGATGTGACTATATTTTTGCATCAACATTTAAATCACACTCGTTACCTAAATCTGTCAAGGGCTCTATAGTAACATTAATGTTTTAAAATAACGTATTAAGGGTAAATTGCATTCTGATATTGTTTTGGTTTTTGTCTGTCTCTCTGTCTGTCTATTGGAGACGGGGGTCTCCTTTATGTAATCCAACCTAGCCTGGAACTTATGGTATGCCTCATCTCCTGAGTGCTGGGACCACAGGTGTCTACCACCATACCCTGTTGTGGATGGGCCTGGTGCTATCTGTATGCTGATAGTAATTCTACTTTCCAGGGAAGGGCTGCGGACAAGGAGTGAGTCAAACTCAGGTGACTTCTTGTGAACCAATCCCCTAATGAATAAAGGAGCCAAGCACTGGGCAAGTAGGCGGGACTTCCGGGTTGGACGGAGGAAGAGGGGAAGCAGAAGTTAGGTCCTTTCGGATGGGAATACCGTGAGGACAAGCTGTAGTTACTAGCGTCTCCCAGTTTCAATGGCGGATCTGTTAGGATTCACCATTGAAGATTTATTTAGATTTAGTAAGGCTTACAAGATTAGGAGTTTAGTTGCTGCGCCTAGTGATTGAGTTACCATCCTTTCTGAACTAAGTTTGTGTGTTTTCCTTCATGAGGCTGCTCGTCCGGGTTCAAGAGGGAAAGGGGATGGCAGCAAAGCATGGGTTTGCCGGAACTGCAAAACAAAGGCCGTGGGGGATTTGAAGCACAGGGGTGTGGTAGCGACCTGCCAGTGGGAACCTAGCAAGCTGGGTGGAGACATTTCAGGAGCTCCGAGCCAGAGTCTCCACGAGAAAAAACAGGTCTGCCTTTGCCCGCCAGTGCATGGCCGACCAGGCTGCCGGGGCAGAGGCACAGGCACCATAGCCTGCCGGGTTTTGTTTTTTTTTAATATTTCCCGCAACAATACTCAATGCTAAACTCCCTAGATGCATGTATAGATAGAAAAGTAATGAGAAAACTCAGTGAGCTTGCTTTCAAAGCCTCTTCTCTCTTTTCTGTTTGAACACCTCCTCTCAATTTCAGAGTACAAGAACATTGTAGAAAGCCAGATAGGGGCTGGTGAGATGGCTCAGCAGTTAAGAGCACTGATGGCTCCTCTGGAGGTCATGAGTTCAAATCCCAGCAACCACATGGTGGCTCACAACCATCCGTAATGAGAAACAAAATAAAAAAAAAATAAAGGGCCGGAGCATGCGGGAGAAGGGAAGGGGGCGGGGGGAACTCAGATAGACATGAAACCACAATGAGAATAGAAACCGCCTAGAACCTCAACAACCAAAATTAAACGTCAGTGTTTGTTCTGAGTCCTTTCCCTGTACACATAAGCTCTGCAGTAGCTTTTTTAGTATTTTAAAACAAAATAAAGATTCAACTCGACCTTTTCCACTTCTCCCTGACTACATTATAAGTCTTCTCTATATTCCCCCAAACAAACCCTGGGGGTGGCTCACAGCTACAGCCCGAAATGCTGCCTCTTGACAGCTACAAGAAACACTACAACTGACTCTAAGAATTTTTCTCATTTCTTACTGTCCTACATTTCTTTGGGCAGATACCAAGCTTTCTCTGTTATGCATAATGCTATGGAGAACATCTTTATAACACACTTTCTTTTTGGGGGGGGGGGGGCGCCTCTAACTCTTTTCTTAAACTAAGTTCCTAAAAACAGAATTCTGAGATGAAGTAGCATAAATAGCGAATCTGTCTTGGCCCTCCCCTCCCCAGAGAGTGTCCTTCGGGAATGCCTCAGCAATATACACTCCTCCCACTGCCAAGGGGAAGCTGTCTTTTTAAATCTTCAACGAGAAAGAGGACAACAGGAAAGGGGGAGTACCATCCCACTGCTGTTTTATGTGACGTTACTGATTACAGGGAAGCAGAAACTAAACATTTCCCAGGATCCAGAAGCAGGATGCTAGCTTAGAAAGAACAGGAATGAGCTCTGAAAATGAAGGGACACTGTGTTATTTACTTATGTTCTATGTTTTCTTACTGTGTTTAGAAAGCTATATGCAGTTAAGTTTAGTGTGCACTTTCTGGTTGTATGCAGTACTAGGATAAAGCTTTACTCCTGATGAAGTGGGGTGGGAAGGCCAGAGTTAAACAGTCTGCCAGGGACACGGCTAGCATGGCCACCACCATGTGATCCTCCCATTGGCTCAGGATTCGTCCTCTCTCAAGTCAGCGTTATTCTCACTCTTGGACTTGGCACTCAAGAGGAAATCTTGTCATGTGTACTCTTGAAAAGAATTTCTTTTGAGCACAGCTTCCTCAACTTAGTCTCCTTGTTCAGGGGATGATTAGATGTTTTTGTTGTCTTCATTATTCATTAGTGAATTTACCTTGAGTCCTTTTTAATCTCTTCATTTAAAAGAAAAAAGACTTTCTTCAACATACTGTATCTTTAAAGGTAAAATCTATTTACTCCTGTGTGCCTTCTAGTTTCTCCTTCACTTGAAAAATAATTTTTCAAAGGGAAAAAATAAATCTACCTACCTTTATGAAGAAAAAGAAAACAAACAGCAAGGACAACAACAAAAGCGGACCCGACTGGACCCATGCGATCCTGCAAGTCACCTCAGGCCTCCAGGCCTGCGTCATGGCATGCATATGCCTGTATACATGCATATAGACATGCATATACCTGTATACATGCATATAGACATGCATATGACCATATACATACACACAATCAGTGCTGCGGTGGGTCAAGACAGGGTTTCTCTGGATAGCTCTGGTTCTCCCAGTACACCAGGCTGGCCTCGAACTCACAGAGATCTGCCTGCCCAGGCCTCCCTTGTGTCACTACACCCCAGGCAATCAATCCATTTTTTTAAATGAAAAAAAAATCAATCTATTTCAGCAGATGAGCCTGGGGTGGTTTGTTTTCCTCTATACGTATATGGTTAGACACTTAAATCAGAGTCAGAAGCGCACAGCCAAGGAAGAAAGGAAATGCACAGGAACACTTAGCCAGATGGGCTGTGGCAGGGTACAATTTGATCTTGTTCCCAATTCCTAAGTCCTTTGTGGTTTCCTGAGAAGTAAGAGGAGGAGTGTCTTTTGAAAAATATATTTGGCTCTTGCACAATGCCCCTCAGAGTTCCTGGAGTCTTTTGTGATTAGTCCTTTAGTCAAACTGAGTTCATGCATTGTCAGGCATGAACACATATGCTTTTAATTCCAGCCTGGGAGAGGCAGAGACAGGAGGATCTCAAGCTAGAGACCGGCCTGTTCTACATGTTCAGATGGTCCACAGGTTGAGCCCAACAGAAGAAACCAAAATAGACTTACTTATTTTAGAATTCCATATCACCAAGAAAAGAACCAATATTTTTAAGCTGAAATTTTAAGTCAAGAGAGATAAATAATACCTAAAACCCCAGATTTCATGTGGCTGTGGCTGGTGTCATGAGATGCCTCACACCGACCAGTTTTTGTTGTTGTTGTTGTTTATTTCTGGTTTTTCGAGACAGGGTTTCTCTGTGTAGACCTGGCTGTCCTGGAACTCACTCTGTAGACCAGGCTGGCCTTGAACTCAGAAATCCTCCTGCCTCTGCCTCCCAAGTGCTGGGATTAAAGGCGTGCGCCACCACTGCCTGGCACTGGCCAGTTTTTATGGCCTATTTTCCTCTTTTACCAGGTAAGGAACTTCAAAATGGCTAATCTACTTTTCTGAATTCTGGATTCTTCAGCTCTTTTCTGTCTATATAAAGCCAAAGTCCTCCTCTTCTCAATTCATCAGAACACCTCATTTTACAGAATGGTGTTTGTCAATTCTAGGGCTGCAAATAAAAGCCAGTTAAGAAAGGTCTTAAAACTTTGCTGAAATTTTGTCTTTTGACAATGTTGTTGAGGTAACTCAGGGTGGGGCTCCTGAGGACAGAGCCAGCCACCAGAAAGACAAAGTAATTACAGGATTAGGGTCTATAACTTTCAGCTACACTCACCAATTTTAGGAAAGATGGGCTAGAACAAGCTGAATAAAACTCTTAAAGCAAAAAGTTTGAAGAGCTTCCAGGTTATAAAGCATAAAAGTACTAGGAGGATGGTCTGCCCAGAAAGGGGGTAGTGATAAACCCAGAGAAGGGGACGGTGATCCACTCAGAGAAGGGGTGATGGTACAATCAGAGAGGGAGGGTGGTCCACCCAGAGAGGGCCCAGAAACTATGCAGCCTTTCAACTTACTCAGCCATCTTCTTTTCATCTCTTTATATAGTTGTATCCTTATAATATCTTTTCTAATACATAAACAAATATTTAAAAAAAAATAACTGAACTATATGAGCAATTCCTGTCAATTAAATGAACCTAGGACAGGGTGCCATGAGACCCTTGGTCAGAGTACAGATGGCCTGACTAATGACTGGCATCTTAGTGAAGATAGTCTTATAAAACTAAACCTCTATCTGAGAGATCTGACATTATGTCTTGGCAGATAACTTCAGAATTGAACTGAATCACAGGATACTCACATGGTGTCAGCTGCACACCTGCTGAGTGCATAAGGAAAATCCTACACAGCTCTCACACCACAGAGGCATGCAATGCAGAGTCCAAGGGAATGGACAGGAGTGTTTGTGTCTTCTTACATAGCCATACACGAGGGATCTGCTTCAACTACTCCTCAACATCTTGCCAAGTATCCTCAGACTAGTCAGCGTCATTCCTGGCACGTGAAAGGCCCTAAACACTTTGATCTCCAAGTATTTAGTATAATGTCCCTCACTATCTACTCTCCTCGGGGCTCTTCTATGACTAATCCCTCATCCTCTTTCTTACCTTAAAACAGCAAAGTGTAGAGGAAAGAGTAAGTTGTAGAGTCAGTCGATTCAGAGTTCAAATTTAATTCTGCCATTAAGGTTGACTAACCAGATTCCTAAACTGCTCAAAGCCTCCAAAGTCTGGTCATGTCGTCCACTTTACAGATTACTGTAAGAATGAAATGACAATCCCTGGGGAGCACCTAAGACAGAGCAGACACCTCAGAAGTGTCAGTCTCTCACTCTCCCCTTTCTGTCAGCAGATGCCGTTTAACCAACGATTCCTGCGTCCTCCATGATGAATGAACTGGACACAACAATGAGTTACTCAGGCAGTTTTGGAGACAAGGGCAGAAGAACTTGCCTGCTATTGTGCTGTCAGTTCCCAACTAAGGGCATCATCTAGCTGCTAGAAACCAGAACCTGAGAGCTTCAACAGGCATTCACTACTGCAGGTACACTCAGGCTGACGGGTGGAGATCAGAGGACTCGGAATGCGCACTGTTAACTTTATGTGCTGTTGTAACCAAATAGCTGACAGAAGCAACTTAAGGAAGAAAGGAAGGGAGTGAGTGAGGGAGGGCTTCCTCAGGTCCAGTTTAAGGACAGAGTCCATCATGGTAGGGAAGCACTGCAGCAGGAGTGTGAGGTAGCTGCTCCTTTGCACCGCAGTCAGGAAGCAGAGGATCGGATACTGCTGTTCTGCTCAGTTTCTCCTCTTTACTCAGTGCTGGGCCCCAGCCCGTGCATGGTGCCACCCACATTCAGAGTGGGTTTTCCCATCCAGTTAACCTAGTATAGAAACTCCTCACACATATACCCAGAGTTGGTCTCTTAGGTGATTCTAAATCTTATCAAATCAACAACTAATATTAACCATCATAGCATGTCACATCCAAAGACAGTTAGCCATTCCAACCAACCTATTAAGACATAACCCTAATGCCTCTTAACTTACCTGTTGCTGCTATTCCCTGGCCTTTCTTAGGCTGCTTTGGGGCTGTGTACTGGAAGAATTCATTTCCATGGCCCATAGTTGCTTGATCCAGTCCAAAAAGAGAAGCCAGCTTGGCTCTGTTAAAGGAAAAGGAAAGTAAAATGCCATTTGACATATCCTAAACTGCAATCACTCCAAACACTGCTGCCCATACTTAAGTATCTCTAATGGTGTAACTCCCCATTCTGTAAAAGAAGTAGCACTTGAGGCTCTGAAATCAAGACTGTGTTTGTGATTTGACAGCAATGGCTGATCCAAGCTCCAGATGATCGTTCTTCCTAAAGAATCCTCAAATATATTCACCACTCCCCAGATCACCGCCACTTCCTCACTTTATGCTGTCCTCAGCTTTGTCTAGTTGGACTACTGCAACCATCTCCTAATTTGCCTCCCTGCCTATGTCTTATGTAGCTCTTTATCTCCCTTGCCCCAGCTCTACTGAGTACTGGGGGACCTCGCACATCTAGGCAAGTGTTCTACTGAGCTAACTTCACTACCACCACCACTTCTATGTTACTTCACTTTATAGTGGAATGTTGTTAAACTGCCCAGGCTGGCCTTGAACCCTCAAGCCTCCTGTGTAGCTGTAATCACAGGGTTGTGCCACTAGACCCAATTCTTCATATCTACTTCTTATATTTTCTACACACTGAATCTACATGATTATTCCTGATGACTCTCCAATATTAGTAAGATGCAAACTTGGAACTTGGGCCACCAGGAATGGCTTAGAAAGTAAAGGAACTTGTCACCAATCCTGATCACATGAGCTCAATTTGTAGAAACCATGCAGTAAAAGTTGAGAAACAATTCCTACAAGTTACCCTTGACCTCCAAACTCATGCCATAACACATGTGTGTCTGTGCCCAAGCATTTACACATACATGCATAAACGCGCACACACGTGCGCGCACACACACACACACACACACACTATAAGTAAATAAATAAATGTAAAAAATCTTTTTTAATCTAATTTCTGCAAGATGATTTTAGAGGATCCTTCAAGATTTCAAAATCTCTCCTTACACAACTTCTTACTTGGCCATTTCTTATTTCCATTTGTGTGCTACAGCTACTATAAGGAACTTTCAGTTTCTTTTCTTTATAAAGATTTTTAAATTATTATTATTATTACTATTAGGTTTTTGTTTTTGAGGCAGGGTCTCACTATCTCACTATATATATAGCCCTAGCTGTCCTGGAAATCATGATTTAGACCAGGATGGCCTCAAACTTAGAGAACTGCCTGCCTCTGCCTCCCAAGTTCTGGGATCAGAGGTGTGTGCCACCATGGCCAGCCATAATTTTTTTTTCTGTGTATGGATGTTTTGCCTATATATGTGTCTATGCGTCACATGCATGCAGTGCCTGCAGAGGCCAGAAGAGGGCATCAGATTTCCTGGGACTTGTGCTACTGCCATGTGGGTTAGGAATCAGACCCAGATACTCTGGAAGTCAGTGCTTTTAGCCTGTAGGCCATCTCCAATCCCTTCAGTTTCTTATATAAGGTAAGAATGAATTGGGGGCAGAGAGGGAGGCAAATGCGGGAGATTAAACTCAAAAGTCCCATGAAGGATGAGCACAGACTTGATTATTAAGCCACATGCCCAGGCCAAGGTAAGATCTTTTTTAAATCTAGCCTTTGGAAATGCTAATCTTTCTGGCTGCCCTTCCTGGAAGCTTCTCTAATCTAAGTCAGATGTTTTCCTACAGATTAAGAGATGTTAGACACTAGGTAAGCACAGCTGAACAAGACTGGGTTATTTTTACATATGTTTATAGTCAAATACGGAGATTATATATTAAGTAACGTTTAATCACAAAGTATGAGTTATACAAAAGGGCAACAGTTATATGGCAGTGTACCCCACCAACTAATTCCTAAATTTCTTTTCCTTAATTACTTACCCAGTCTGTTATATTCTATTATAACAACACAAATCAACTGAGAAAATAATGAACTCTCAAATCCAGTCTGGCACTGATCTCCTCTTCTCCAAAGTTATTCTTAGTTTGAGGGTACAAACTCTGAAGCTTCGCAACAATTAAATTCTTCTGACTTTTAAAAAATATGATTTATGTGTGTATATAAATATAAATTAGTTTTCATGAAATACTTTCAATGTGATTGGATGGTGGACACCACACAGGAGGAACTGCAGTGGGCAAGTAAGCTTCCTGGAGAAGGCCTACCATTTTGCACAGCCGCAATGAATGCACCTGGAGAGGCATAGCCCCAGGGGTTTTGTCTCCAGATTCCTTCTTGCTGCTGCTGTGACTTCTCATTTTGTCATTGCTGTGTTCCTCATATATCTAACATGGTGGGGGAGGGGGGAGACCTTCACAGTCCGTAGTCTGGTATGATTGTTTCTTGGGAGACAGGCCACTCTATTGGATAATTTTCCTGCAGATCAATATGAAGATGAACTTTCATAAAATAATAGTTTTGATGAGCTAATGATTTTACAGAATTCTTGATTTGATTTAAATAGTTTTAGGAAGTTATGGGATAGAAGTTTAAGAAGATGGTTTAAGTTGTTTTGCCAAAAAGATATAATATGGTTAGAATTAAGAGTAGAGTGTGCCCCCTCCTTGCACAGTGAGGGCTACATAGGTTAGAAAAGGAGCACAGTGACCTCTCATGCATTACAAGCACATAATTGTACTTGGAAGGGGAAAATAGGCTTGGGATAAGTTAATAACCAAAGAAAACATTCAATAGGCTTGGGATAAGTTAATAATCAAAGAAAACATTCATTCTAGGTTGGGTCTGAGATCCTGGATCTTGTGATCTAGGGATGTGGTCACAGGTTTCAGTGTACACCATGAAAAGACACTATTCTGAATAAAGAGTAAATAATTTTATTCTGAGTATAAGACTAGAAAATAGGTGACAAACAAGTTTAGCTGAACTAGACTTCAAAAATAAGACATAAGATGATGGCCTGGTTTTTTGGTAAATACAAACTGTCATCAGCTAAGCATAGGAAAAAACTTGCTACTACAGACTGGCTTGCTTAAACCTTGTTAATCGTGACGAAAGAATTACAGTTTTGGGGTTAAAAAAAAAAATCAATCTCCATGATGAACTTGTAGAGAGAAAGATAGATGGGAAATGTTTAGTTAAGTATGAGTTTCAAAAGAATAATACATAATCAATAATCCTGTTGTAATATCCTTATGTGTAATGATTTCAATCTGTTCTTGAAGACCATGTTGTGGTGATTGTTTTTAAAGAATATGTAACTTGTACCTACAAGGTAATCTTTCTCTTACATAGGGAATTTTTGTCTTAGGTGGGATAAAAAGGCTAAGAGAAAAAATAAAGTTGTTGGAGCTAGTGTGTGTATGTGTGTGTGTGTGTAGTTGGTTGGAGTTTTGCTCCATCCACCAAGTGTATATATGTGTATGTGTATATGAAAGGTGGTTAGAACTTGTTTCATCTGCCGTGTGTGTGTGTGTGTGTAGTTGGTTGGAGTTTTGCTCCATCCACCAAGTGTATATATGTTTATGTGTATATGAAAGGTGGTTAGAACTTGTTTCATCTGCCGTGTGTGTGTGTGTGTGTGTGTGTGTGTGTGTGTAGTTGGTTGGAGTTTTGCTCCATCCACCAAGTGTATATATGTGTATGTGTATATGAAAGGTGGTTAGAACTTGTTTCATCTGCCGTGTGTGTGTGTGTGTGTGTGTGTGTGTGTGTGTGTGTGTGTAGTTGGTTGGAGTTTTGCTCCATCCACCAAGTGTATATATGTGTATGTGTATATGAAAGGTGGTTAGAACTTGTTTCATCTGCCGTGTGTGTGTGTGTGTGTGTGTGTTCCCTCATCCTTTTCCCCATCCCCAGAGAGCTTCTAACTGGTCCAAGAGAATCATGTTTTGCTCCCTCAGAGAAAAGTCTTCTGAGTGATCAATAGCCGACTCTACACCTTGCCTCAGATCTGGATGTTGAAGCTGGCCTTTGACAGTCTGGCACTATTATTTTCTTAGAGAATCTAGTAAGCTTCCTTCAAATGTCCTATAAATGGGGCCACAGATACTTTAAAGACAAAGAGGTTTAGATGACAATGCAGGGGTATTACCTGAGTGAGAGTAATGCTGACTTAATTAAGATATTAGCACATGCTAAAAGAGCACAGAGAAAACTGAGGTTTTTTTCTTTTTTCCTTTTGGCCAGGATGACCTAAAGACTCCCTTCTCTTTCTTTCTTTTTTAAAACAGTGTCTGACTATGCAGCCCTAGCTGCCCCAGAACTCCGTATGTAGACTAGGCTAGACTTGAACCCACAGAAATCTACTTTCCTTTGCCTCCTGAGGACTGAGATTAAAGGCATGTGCTACATTCCTGACTGAGGTTCCTTAAAGGAGTAAAATTCTGGGAGAGTTGAACAATATCTTTAACAGCAGTGAAAAACTGTCCAATCTTATTATCACTACTGCGTATGTATGATGTATACACCTTTGCATTGTGTCATGTGTGCACGCGGGATCAGAGGGCGATGCTGTGGAGTCGGTTCTCTTCTTTTAGCCTCATGTGGTTTATGGAGACTGAACTTAGGTTGTCAAGGCTTTATCCACTAAGCCATTTTGCTGGCCCCAAAGCTTAAATCTAGATAAAGAATAATTGCTTACACACAAATAATTGGTAAAAAAAAAAAAAAAAGCAAGCCAGGTGGGAATGTCACTCAGATCACTGGTAGAATACTTGAGCCCAGGAATTTAAGAACTACCAGGGCAACATAGTGAGATGTGGTCTCAAAATAAATCCTTGTGGGAGCTGGAAAGATGGCTCAGATGTTAAGAGCACCTTTTGCTGCTTCAGAAGGCTTGGGTTCAGTTCCCAGCATCAAGGTGGTGGTTCACAACATTCTGTAACTCCAGTTCCAGGGGATCTGATGCCCTGTGCACACACTTTTACACATTAACATTAAACAAATAAAATTTCAAGAGCTTTGTGATTATGTTCATTATTGTTGGATTGATTTTATTCTACTGCTTAAATAAAGTGTCTTAGGCATAGGAACTATATCTTATTTCCTGTATCACCTGAAGTCAAATATGAAATACTTAGTAGACATTTGCCTATTTCTTCATTTCAAAGTCATAATGGAGGGAAAGGGGCTAAGAAAGAAGGAGAAGACATGCCTTTTGGTTGCACTTTTAGGTTAACCATTGACTTTAAGGTTGGAAAACTTGGCCATGCCTGGTGGCTCATGCCTTTAATCTCAGCACTCAGGAGAAAGAAGCAGGCAGATTTCTGAGTCAGAGGTCAGTCTAGTATACATTGTGAGTACCAGGACAACCAGAGCTACACAGTAAGATCATGTCTCAAAAACAAACAAGTTAACAAATAAGAAGAGGTCCAGGAACTTGAACAGCAGATTATCCGTCACTGAAACAGCCATCCTAGACATTAGGATGCTTCAGTTAGCCCTCAATAGCCTAAGTAGGATCAAGAAAATCAGAAGGTTAAGTCAAACTTGGGGAAGCAGTTTTAAAGTAAACTGCATTTATAGAAGGGGAACTGGAAAGAGCTGCAATGTTCACTGTCAGATGCTCTACTTCCTTAACAAAACCAATAGAGGAACAGCCAAATCAGAGAATGCACACAAAACTTTCTGTAGTCTTCTTCATTTTATTTTATGTGTGTTAGTGTTTTGTCTGCATGTATGTCTACTGCACCATTTGCATGCCTGGTACCCAAAGAGGCCAGAAGATGGTCTTGGATTCTCAGGGACTGGAGTTACAGATGGTTGTGAGCCACCATGTGGGTACTGGGAATCAAATCCATTTCCTCCACTGCTCTCAGCCACTAAGCCATCTCTCCAGCTCATTTTTCCTATTATTAATCTTAAGTTTGATTCTGTTTTCCTAGGAACTACAGAGAACAGTATGTATTTCTTTCCTAACTACTACAGGGGACAAAAATGTATCTGTATAGCTTTCTTTGTTGAGTCTTTTATAATCAAATTATCTGTTTTCTATGCCTAGGTCCCACAGTCATATGTGTAAAGTATCTTCAATCCTTAACTAAGCTTCCCGGGAAAGGAGATTGAGACAGGAAGAATTTATCTTGGGTCAGGAATCAGGGGAAGAGCACATGACTATCACTGTCTGCCTTGTCAGCAGCAGATTCTTTGATGTATGAAAGTTGGGAGCCTTAAAATACCTTCATAAACTTTCCTCAAATACTCTCACATAGCAAAGATTATGAAATTAAAATATATCTCGAGGCTGGGTGTGAAGATGGCACATGCCCTTTTTAATCCCATCATTCAGGGGAGAAGACAGGCAGATTCCTGTGAGTTCAAGGTTAGCTTGGTCTACATAAAGAATTCCTGGCCAGCCATGGCTTCAAAGTGAAAGAAACCATGTCCCAAATAAATAAACAAACCTTGACGATATTCAAAAGGCCCCACACAAAGCCATACACAAAACAGGCTGTAGCTGAATTTCCAGCGAAGAGCACCAGAGGCTGTAAATGTTTTGGGTGACATACGAAAGAAAGGAAACAATGCCCAGTTAACTCAAAAGTAATGGAGTCACTAAATGAATTCAAAGTGGAGCTAAGTGGGTGCAGGCCTCGGGAGAATGAGGTGGAGAGAGCACAATGCACAGCCACTCACTGGGTGTCAAGAGATCTTAGCCATTGAAGACCACATAAGAGGGGCTGGAGAGATGGACCCATGGGTAAAGTGCCTACTGTACTGAGTTCAGATCCCCAGCAACCACAAAAAAAGACAAATGTGGTGATGGGTGCATACTGGGAGCTTGCTGGACAACGTCTAGTCAAAATGGTAAGCTCAGGTTCAGTGAGGAAACCTGTCTCAAAAAATAAAGTGGAAGTCTACAGAGAAGGACCCCTGATATCACCTCTGTCTTCAACAAAGATGTTCCTAACATGCATACGTGACACACACAATCAAAAGAGAGCCAATCATTTTATAGTCACTCTTGTATTGAATGCTCAGTATTCTAGAAGAATAATCGTTATTGGTAGGATGAATGGCATATTGACGTGTCAGTCATTCTTAGGTAGGTTCATCACTATGCACAAAACTTCTAAAGCAGATTTCAAAGAAGGGTTCTGTAAAGATGTGAGCTTTGCAATTAACAAGTCTGAAGGGAGACAAGAGGTCCACTAAGACAATGCAAGGGAAAACACTGAGCTAATTATTAGAAAGTGTGTGTGGGGGGGTAATTTTGCCTGCCATTAAAGATTTCTCTCCCAAGATAGTACATATGATGTTTGCAGGCAGAAGAAAACGAATGCAATCTTTCCCATTGGCTTTAAGCCTTAGGGCTTAAAAAGTGTAATTTCGCAGGCACTTTGTGAGCAATCAATATGCACCAGGAGTAACTGTTCTGAGACCTAAACAGAAATGAGCAACATGAGCAGTTCAGTCAGGGCTTAGATTTCAGTTCCATGTGCAAAGACACATCGTGGAAATAAGGAAAATAAAGCAGTCTATTCCGCCCGGGGCTGTGAGAGCAGAGAATCACCAAAAAGGTAACATCTGAAGTAGGCTTTGAAGGATGTCAGAGATGACCCACCAGGTCCTGGTTCAAAGTGTCACCACCCTGTTCACGGGTAAGAGAAAGTCTCTTGAATTTACAGCTCATATATTTATTATAGGAGCTGACTCCTATATAAACTCCGAGGCTGGCAGTCTCCCCAGCAATCATCTCCATTTCACTGGAGAAACTGTGATTCACAAAGCAAAAGGGTGTCAAGGGAGGTACCAGGTCCTGAACCCAGATTGGCCGATCCGACACCGCTGCCCAGAAGATGAAGTCTGAGCAGTGGAACGTGACGAGGGTCTCTGTAGACCCGGAAGTTGAGAAGAGGCCTGAGAAGAGACCGACCCCTGCAACCACCCGCCAGTCTCTCAGCCCAGCGCTCCGGCCCAGTTTCTCAATCACTCACCCGCCGCTTGGCGAGAGGAAATCGGTGTCATCCTCGTCTCCCGCACCGAACATCACGTCGGCTTTCACCCAGTTGAAGGGAGGAAGTTGGAAGTACCCAGGGCCTGTCACCGCCGGTAACGTAAAACGCCGTGGCGGCGAGCTGCTTTCCGGCAGGACAAACTCTTTCAGGGTAGTGAGGCCCAGAGGAGACCCAGCGGTAGAAGAGGTGGAGCAAAGGCAAATGAGGAGGTGAGCTCCCAGTGACGCAAGGCCTCGCCAGCCCTCCGAGGGGGTGGAGTTCCTAGGTCCTGAGCGATGATTGGTCAAATAGCTCAGGAGGCGGGGCCGGGGCGGGAATCGGCGGCCTTTACTGCGGTCGTGGGACACGTCGAGCCGGGCAGTAGCGGTGGGGGCTTGGGAGAAGTCCAGACCGGTTTAGGGGATCCAGTTCCGAGAGGACGACTCAGGCGGCGGGGCTTGCCCTGGGAAGGTAAGGCCTCTCCCCTCCCTTTCCCAAGCCTGGCGTGTTTGCTGTCCTTTTCCCTCCCGAACCAGGACCCCCCGCAGCTCCCTAAAGCTGGGCGGAAGGAGAAAAAGCCCGCGACTAGAAGTCATGGGATCTGAGCCGTGAGGTGGCAGGGACCCTACAGCGACATTGCTGTCATGACCTTAGGCAGGGTGCTCGGTGCCTCAGTTTCCCCATCTACGCAAAGGACCGCGTGTCCAGTGTCTCCATATGCGGTTTGCCAAGGTTTTAAATCTCTGAAATCATCGAGTCCGATCCGGGTCTCCCCGTAATAAACTAATTTGCAGACAACAAAACCGGAGAACTAGCTAGCCACTTGGGTGATTAGTCCGAGGTCACACAGAGTAAAGGGCAGACCTGGTCCTTTGTATCAGGGTTTAGAGAGCTGATGAGTGAGGAAGCCTTGCCCTTAACTGTGTGGCATTCGGCTTGGGAAAGGACCCTGTTTCTAAAGTCGAGATAGGAGAGGACCAGAAGAGCTGGGATATTCGGGAGGGTGGATGTTGGACGGGACTTCGAAGGTAGAAAATCCTCAGCCCAGTTTTGCTGAGCTGAGTTTTGCTGCCAAGGTTTTAAGTCTTCTCCGCCTCCAGTTTTCGCCCTCACTGTGAGTGTCTTTCTTCTGTATTTCTTTGGTTAGCCTGGTATGGTTTTTTGAACGATCTTGCTTAGCCACGCTGTGGATAAGCAGATAGTGTGTCCCAGTGTAGCGTCCATTTCCACAGTTCTCATTGGAGTTCTTTCTGGTTTTCTTCCCAGTCACGTTGATCCTGTAAGTGTCCCTTACCAGAATGCTTTAGTCTCTTCCAATGATACTGAAGACACTAGTAGCTCTCTCTCAGAGAACTTTGTACCTCTTGGCACTTCCCCTGTGGGGCTTTTTATTAGAGTTTTTGAACTACTAACTTGTAAGTCTTCAGTGGATTCTCATTAATTTTTTATTAGATTGAATAATATAACTTATCTTTGTTCCCTTGTTCCTTAATTTACTCTCGGGGTTTTTTTCCCCCCGTGTGACCCAAAGAGCCCACCAGTGGCTCTTGTTTTTTATAGGTAGCTTCCAGAAAGATAAAAATGCTGTACTGGCTGTGAACTGTCTGGGTTGCTTGGTCTCTTTTGTTCATTGAAGGTGACTGTACTATTGTCTAAAACTCCAGGGGGGGGGGGGGAAGGGGAAATAGTGGAGTTAGAAATATTATATGTTACTTATAATTTTTGTGAGTAAATTATTCTTGTATCTGCGGATAAGACTGCTGGTCTGCTTCCTGTGTTTATTTTACAGATTAAGATGGTTAAAGCAATGATAAACTGGAATCTGTGCAGTAGGATTGGAGCCTGTAGGAGTAGCTCTGTTTAACTTGTGAACTTGAGTAGGTAGGGATGAATGAGTAAGTTCTAACCCTGCCCTAGACCTGATCACTCCAGCACTAAAATATTTCAGGAATGCTTTCTTTATTTTTATTTTCTATTTTCTTCTTCTGTTTTTTTTTGTTTTGTTTTGTTTTTTTGTTTTTGGAGATTTATGTAGCTCTGGCTATCCTAAAACTCATTATGTAGACCAGGCTATCCTTGCAGTCTCACAGAAATACACCTGCCTATACCTCTCCAGTGCTGGGATTAAAGACTATATCACGATACCGGATTTTAGCAATTATTTTAAAAAAAAACCAACAACAAAACAGAAAGCAAACCCAAGAAAGCATCTGAACTCTTTCCCTGCATTCTGTGTAGAGGTGTTTCTCTGGTGGGTGTTTGAAATGGCCTTTTTTAGGTATTCAGTAACCCTAAAACTGTCGTATTTGGTGATTGGGACATTGTAGGCAGGCCTATCAAATCTTGAATTTCATTAGCAACATAAGAAAGGGAAAGGTGGACATGGGTCTTCCTCAGTCTTTCAGGCTTAGAATTGGAAATACAGGGTCTGGTGCATCTGGAAAGCCAGTCTTCCTGGATTAAAATATCCAGATTACTACTATTGGCGTTGGAGTCAGGAGACCTGAATTCCTGCCCCCGAGCCTTGATAACTCTTAGTTTGGGCCAGGTTCCCTAAACACCTTAAAAAAGGAACAGATCAATGTAGACACATCTGCTGAGAACTGGGAGTTCAAAGGTAAATAATAAATACAACCCTGATGTCAAGTTTGAGTTCAGTATTTTTGTTCATTTTCTTCACTTCTTAGGTGTAGTGGCATACCCCTTTAATCCTAACATTTAGGAAGCTGAGGTAGGTGGGTCTCCGGGGATTAGAAACCAGCCTGGTCCACATAGTAAGTTCCAGGCCAGTCTGGGTAAGAACTGACTTTAAAAAATACAATGAGATATAGATAGATAGATAGATAGATAGATAGATAGATAGATAGATAGATAGATAGGCAGGCACATATGTGTATGTTTGTATGTTTGTATTCATTCCCCAAAGATTAACTAGGAAACAGCAAATTTAATAATTCCAAGTCAAGGTTGCAAAAAGATGACAACCTTTATAGCAGGCAAATTGATATTAATCTCCTCCAGTGGTAAAAAGATATGGATTGAATGGAGATTAAAAATGTTTCTGTAGTATTCCATTCACTCAAGTTACTAAAAGCAGAAATATTGTAATACAATTAGAGAAACTTCACCTGAGATTCTACTGTGCGTAATGCTAGATTTTGTATAGATAGCAAATGAACTGTCTAAGAAATTATTGTAGAATATCAAAGTAGGGAGAGATCATATCTCTCTTCATTATAATCTCAGTCATTATAATCCAAAGGGAAATTGGGTTGAAGTTTTTAAGATTAATACCAGTGCCCTATGTAATGTTTACCATGCCTTACCCCAAGCAATCTGCATAACACCATGTTCTAGGGATTAAACATTTCCTTTATATACTCTAAACTCGCTGAAGTATGGGGTTGCTTAAACAGTTTGAAGATGAGTAGGATTCCAGAAGGAAGCTGGGAGGTAGAGTTTTCCAGGTTGAAAGGGCAGCTTTAGCAAACACAGCTAGGCTCCTGTTTCCATGGTAACAGCGATTGAACCCAGGGTTTTGCAGATGCTTGGCAAGCATTCTGTCACTGAGCTACAAACACCACCCTAGAGGGGGCTGGGCAAATGTTCTCAAGGCAAGAGTTAGCCTTTTACCTGCTGCGCTGACTATGACTGGCTAACTAAAGTATGCTAAAGTATGGAACGTTACACATTTTACATGTCTTACTCCAACTTAAAACACAAATATCCTCTGTGGGTTTGTTGTTTTTAACCTGATACCTCAACTTTTACTTGGAATGTGGTTCTCAGAGATCAACAGACTACAGACAAATCTTATCTCGCTGCCTGTTTTTGCAGTTTTGTTGGAATACATACAACCATGCTCATTTATTTACATATTATCTGTGGCTATCTTACAGCGGTCCTTCATGATGGGAGAAAAAAAAATCTAAAGCCTGGGACATCCAGAGAGGACCCCTTTCTCCTGGAAAGAGACTTAAACTTGTTAGACACAATAATGTAGAGACCATACCTTGACAATTACTGCTTTCAGGCCCTCTACTGAAACTGCCTTCACTTCAGAATCCTGAAGGCAGATTGTGGAGGGAGGGTCACTGGATTTTTTTCCCTTTTCCCAGTGTGGCCATATGGAATAAATATCTTCTTTGTCAGTTAAATTGTTTGGGAATTCTTTAGGATTCTTTTCTGACAGTTTGAGATAATATTCACAGAAAATTAAAAAATATTTAAAAGCAACCCAAAGCCATATTTATTAGAGTCCAAGGTGACAAATTTCCTGTTAGATTAGCATGAAATGATTTATACTCTACATGACATGATTAATATTTTTGGCTGGTTGGTTCAATTTTCAGACAGAGTCTCAATGTGTATCCCCAGCTATCCTGTAGCTATGCCAAGTCACAGAATTCCACCTGCTTCTGCCTTTCCAGTGCTGGGATTAGATGCATGACATGATTAACATTTTAAAAATTCGGTTAGTTTAGGAGTCTATAAAGGAAAAGTTTGCCTTTCTTAGGTAGGTAGCCCCTTTATTTCCCTAGTAATCCTTGAACATGGGGTCATACAGATTGGTTAAGGTGAGGTAAGGCATAGTAAACAATACTTAAGACACTGATGGTAATCTTAAAAGCTTCAATCCATTTTCCTTTGGATTGTAATCTCAATTTCGAGTTGAGGAAAACAAAGGTTCCAGACTGTAAATGAACCAAAATGACTGTTGTAAAGGTAATAATTAAGTATGAAAAGTCTCTGATCCTTAGCTGAAATGGTGGCCTGTAATCCCAGCCCTGGAGAGAGGAGGAGTTCAAGACCAGAGAAGACAAGTAGATAACAAGGTTGAGGCCAGCATCTGTGTGTGTGTGTGTGTGTGTGTGTGTGTGTGTGTGTGTGTGTGTGTGTGTGTGTGTTAAATGTTTCTGCTCTTTAGGTCATTCTTTTGCCCTCTTGTTTCTAACTTGGCTCTGTTGTTGAGTTTCTGTCCCAGGAGTGGTACAAGAGGGAAAAGATGACACAGTTAACACTAGCAAGTTGAAATGTTTATAGTGACAGGATTTCAACTGATGTCAAATAAATCACCCAGAAAACTCTGCCTTTTAAATTTACCAGGCAAGCTTGACTGGAGCAGGGAGAAGAGCAATAGGACGTTGGGTGCTCATGCCTATACTCCCACATTCAGCTCTTAGCACACACACACAAAAATCTTTAAAACAGGTCTCCTATTCTTTGTAACTAGATATGAAGTCTTATACTTAATATATTACAGTATTAAGTACAAACACACACACACATACACACACACATATACACACACACCTACCTTGTAGTAGTACTGGGAAGAAAATGCTTTTGAAGTTCCATGGCTTTGAGTTGTATCATTTTATGATTTAGGTAACATCCCCAAGCAGAGGAGGGGCCCATCCTTAGGAATGCAAACCCCGCCGAGAAGGAAGGGGTTGAGAAGGGTCCACCCTACCTCTTTTCCTTTACACAAAGGGTTTTGTACACAACCTGCTTTTGTAGACTGAGGACATTGTGCAATGCAGCATGAGATGGAAGTCTGCCTCTCAAAAGTAAACTCAGAAAAATGGCTTGAGAGCAAAACGTTAGCAGCACATTAATACTGGACCTTTTCTAGCCCTTCTGAGCCCTTCCCTGAGTAGTTCTTGGTAAAGAACTATTTGGATCGATCTAATTTTCAAGCAGTTCAGAGTAATAGAATGCAGTCATTTGGTTTCGTTTGGTTTCTGAAATAAAAGGGGAATGCTGTTAACTATGTACCTGTAGTCTCTTAGCTTTTTCTGCTTTTTAGAGGTCTCACCATGTAGACCAGGCTGACCTGGAACTCAAAGATCCACCTGCCTCTGCCTCCCAGGCATTGCAGTTACGATCTGACCCATCATCCAGGAGCAATTTTCTTGTTTTCAGTTGTTTTCTTACTGCACTTTGATAATGTTGTCTTTTGTTAATTAGTGGTTTGATGGGACACCAGTTCTTATTTAATTGCAGTTTTCTACTGAATGAAAAAACACAATTCAACTGTTTTCTAATTTCTGTTTCATACCATATTCTGGGCACATCTATTGAAATCCTTTGTAACTAAAGAACAGATTAAACAATGAAAGACCTTGGGTTGTAGCAAGTACAGTCTGCCTTTGACTACAGCAGCAAGTAGTTAAAGAAATGCTTTGCCCCTGCGTGTCTCTGAGTAGCTAGTATTCTTTAAACCAAATGACCAAAAGCTATATACTGTGGGAAGAGGAAGCAGGAAGATCAGGAATTTAGGGTTGTCCTCAGCTACACAGTAAGTTCAAGACCAACCTAAGCTATTTATTTATTTTTGTATGTAGGTGTGGGTATGGGCATACATATGTGTAGAGATCAGAGTACAACTTTGTGGAGTCAATTCTTTCCTTTCACCTTTATTGGATTCTGGGAATTGAACTCAGGTCTCCAGGTTTGCTCAACAAATGCTCACCCACTGAGCCATCTCACTGGTGTTTTTTTGTTTTGTTTTGTTTTCCTTAATGTCACATAGTTAATATGTGGCAATCTTCAGTCTGTGAAACATAACTCAGTACTTGGCTTCACTCTGATAATATATGTAAAGCATTCTGAAATCTCTACATAAATAATACTCGAAATAGTTCTAATTACGGGACTGAAACCACACCCAGACTGCAATGGAGCAGTGAGAGAAGGAAGAAAGAGGTCGTGTCATGCTTGCTTGATTCCAGGATGTAGCTTAACCTGCAACAAAGGGTAGCAGAGACGTGGAGTACATCGTCCAGGAGATCCACTTCCCAGTGGACTTGAGACCTTCTGCCATTGCATAACTAAAGAACCTTTCAGTTTGTTTATCGTATCAAATTTGAGTTGTGTGTGGGGAACAGACAAATAAAGGCTTTCTAAAGGCCTTTGTGAAGAATGTATTTCTATACCTGATCTTCTTTGTGTGGAAAGGTGAGAGTGGGCCAAAGGAAAGAGCCTCCGTGCTTACTGCCAAAACAGGATACGTGGGGCTCAGAAACCCCTCCTGCTTAGCCACCTCCCAGCAAACCATCTGGAGAAATGGAGGGCACAGCTTAGAGTCTTTTTACAGGAGCAAATGTAAAGTTAGCTAGGAAGAATGTTAATGTCATTCTCCAATAGTATGTGCCTTGGTTTCCCCATGTGGAAAATAAAGGAATTGGACTGATCATTTAATTTTTCAAGTTGTAAATTTGTGTATATACTTTTCCCTTTAAAATACGTTTATAAGTCATATCGTATAGTGTGCTCTGCTCCTCTTCCCAGTCTCATACTGTATCTGGAAGGTCATCCTATAAAGGTGTACAGACATTCCTTACTCTTAAATGGCTGTAGAGTATTCCATTTTCTGGAAATGTGATAGCTGATTTAATCAGTGAACACTTGGGTTGTGCTTTCAGTGATTTGGTGTTTCAGACACTCCAGTAGTGCATATCTTTATACATGTGACAGTTCACAAATTTCCCAGTAGGATAAATATTTTGAGCTGTTTCAAAGTGTCAGGGGATGTATGCAGGAGACTCATAACTGAAGGCTGATTTGTGATTTGTAGGGTTTTAATTGCAAATGCACAGTGAAAGAAAGGGAAAACGATTTGAAACCTGTTGACCTCTATTATTTAGAGACCAAGTCTTCAGTGGGGACCTTGTCTCGGTCACTTTGTCAGCCATGAAAGAACAGATGCAGCTCTACACTGCCGTCCTCAGCAGCCCACGGAATTCTCTGAAACGTATAGGAACATTAAAGATACTTTAATGTAGGCTCGAATGTGGAGATTAAGAGAAAGACAGACAGATGTACTTAAGCTTCCCAAAGTGAGTGAGGGGAAACAAGATGGACCTAAGTACCAATAGAATATGTAACCAACTGTCTAGATTAGCGATTCAGTCTTTAACAGGTTGTTAAGAGCCTTGTTCTCTTTTCTCATTTGATAAGTGAGGTGGCTCTGCAGAGGCCTTGAACAGACTTGTGAGCTGATAAAGCAAAACTAGGTGCCACTAGTATTGCACAAGGGGATTGTTTAGCACATGTGCCTTTCCTGTAAATGGGGTTTCTGCTGAGAATCACAAACTACACTGAGGTAAGTTACCTGTGTCACAGTCCTGGACATTTTCTAATGCTTTTCAATATGGCATTCCTCAAGAGCTCATTTACAAGGTGACTATATTCTAAACTTAGACAAAGGGACCATGTCCCCAGGCCTACTTAGCTTACTTACTTATAGGAACATTCACTCTTTATGACAATCCACGGAGGGAGGAAGACTCTAAAGAGCACCATGCCGATGTGCTTTCCCCTCTTCTCAGATGGTGTAATAATTATGGGGTATGTATGGCTGGTTACTTTCTGAAGTGTGCAACACCTTCACAGATGTGTCTTTTTGAGGTGAGAGACCATAAAGCAGGTCAGAATTGTTAGCCAATAACTTCTTTTTCTTCTTCATTATATTATTATTATTATTATTATTATTATTATTATTATTTTGAGTCAGGGTCTCTTGTGACGAGGCTGGTCTCAAATCCCTTAAGTAAGTGGACAGCCTTGAGCTTTTGAACCTCTTGCCTCCACCTCTGGGGTCTTAGGAGTAGAGGCATGTATGTCACTTACTTCCTTACACATAAGCTGTAACCTTCTCTCCCGCCTTCCTCACTGCCCTCATTCTGCTGCTCAGTTCCCAAGGCATTTCTGAAATTTGCTGTGTGCTTTTGCAGCCAGAGCCTTCTGTCCTTTTTGTGTGGATTTCCTGTGGCCCCAGGGGCAGAAGGTACCGAATCCTGTAATCCAGCTTACAGCCCTTCCAGGTTCCTGCCTGTCCTTTTCTCTGCACAGCTTTGTCGCCTTTCAACTCTTCGTCCCTTTGTATATTCTAGAGAAAAGACTAAAGACAAACAGCTACCTTGAGCTGTGTGTGAGTTTCTGGTTTCCAGTGTCATTCTTGGTTGAAAATGTGGAACACTGTTTTGCGGCTGTGGAGGGAAGCACACACAGTAGGCGCAGCATATGGGGTGTGTCGAACACGTACTCTTTCACCCTGTTAATCTCACTTTATATGTATGAAACCATAAAACTCAAAATGAGGAGATAATTTGTTAGTTTTGGTTTCATTTTTGTTTGTTGGGGGGATGGTTTGGGTTTGGTTTGGGGGGCTTTTGTTGTTGTCATTGTGTTTTTGGTTTTTGTTGTTGTTGTTTTGAGATAGGGTCTCTCTATTATGTAGCTCAGACTAACCTGGAACTAACTATGTAGACCAGGCTGGCCTCAAACTCAAAGAGCCTCTGCCTCCTAAATGCTGGGATTAAACGTGTACACCATCACATCTGACAACTATGAACTCTTACAGTCACCAAGATATATAATAAGAAGATATAATTTGATTAGTGTTGACTTTTTAGATTTTAGAATAAAATTCACATGTTGACCAGGCTCCAAGCATTCATAGTCTTTCTGTGGAATGGCTCCAATGAACTCTGGCAAGCACTAGCCAGGCCAACTGTTGAACTACCACTCCTAGAAATGAGAGGACAGAATTGTAGACTAACACATGGCTTCGCTGGGTAGCCCTACTGAAGGTTCCCAGTCTTCCACGGAAGGTTGCTGTTGGAGATTGAAGGCCCGCACGCCACATTTGCCTGGTTAGATAATCTGTCAGAGGCTCAGAAAACTACATATGAAAAGTTTCCTTATTATGACTTCAGCAGTATCAGAGGGTGCCATCTTGTACCTCTTACCTGTTCCTGTTCCTAAACTTGGATGTAGAAAGATAAAACAGACAAGAATACTGTATTATCTACGAATATACACTGTAGTATAATCACATTCCATCTCAAGATGGATTTGAACCTTCATCTTTCCCTTCCCAAAATCCTAGTGAAATTACCGTAAATATATAGACAGACAGGCAGACAGAGATAGATAGATAGATTTAAATAATTTTTTAAAGATTTTATTTATGTATATGAATGAGTACACTTCAGACACACCAGAAGAGTGCATCAGATCCCATTATAAATGGTTGTGAGCCACCATGTGGTTGCTGGGAATTAAACTCAGGACCTCTGGAAGAGCAGTCAGTGCTCTTAACCACTGAGCCATCTCTCCAGCCCGATAGATATATTTAAAGATATGCAATTATGCTGGGAGATGGTGGCGCACACCTTTAATCCCAGTGCTTGGGTGGCAGAGGCAGGTGGATATCTGTGAGTTTGAGACCGCCTGGTCTACAGAATGAGTTCCAGGAGAGCCAGGGCTACAGAGAGAAACCATGTCTGGAAAAAGAAAAAAAAAAAAAAGATAAGAAAAAAAACATCTTTTGTAGTCAGAAAGCAAGCAGAAGTGGTAACTTTGAAACATTATAGGGAAAATAAAGTGCAGACGGGAACTAGGAAAATGACTGAGCACATGATAAACATGGGCGAAGGGTATCCCTGCCTCTGAAAGGTTGAGAGACACACTCCTGAGACCCCCAGCTGAGGAGAATGGAGACTGGAAAGAAAGGTGACCCTGGGATGTGTAACTGTCATTGGAGAATAGCAGCTTAGGAAGGGTGAAGTGCTGTACACTTTTAGTTCCAATTGATCTCTGAGAGGTCAGATCCATCCTGGTCTACATAGTGATTCCCAGGCTTGCAGATTAGCAGCCAGGTCGATAGGCCTGAGTGTTACCTGACAGCATTCTTAGCCCTTCAGTTGGTAGGAAATAGGGTTTTGTGAAGTAAATACAAAGGTTTTCATCTGTTTATCAGGGTGTTAATTCTGACTACTGAGCTAGCAAGAATATCTCTTTGAGGGGTCCTAGAGACAACCCAGAAGAAACTCTAATTAAGCTATGTGATTGGCAGCATTCCAGGCTCTTCATTATTTTTTAATGTTTAGCAGTCAGTCAGCCTCTACAGACACCTTCTTTCCAGGAATTCTCTGAGAACCAGGTTTATCTCCAGAACTCACATTGGTGGAAGAAGAAAACTAATTCCTTCTACTCCTACCTCTGATGGCCTGGGATTAAAGGCCTACAACCAAATAGTAGCTAAATAAATGTGACTTGTAAGAGGGTGGTTTGGTTTGGTTTTTATTATTTCTAAGGCAGGGTTTCTCTGTGTAGTCCTGGCTGTCCTGGAACTCTAACTCAGAGATCTGCTTGCCTGAGTGCTGGGATCAAAGGTATGTGCCACCACCACCAGAGGCCTTTTTTAAAGAAGTAATAGTTTGGGGTGGTTAGTGGGCAGGGTTTGCTGTTACTTGTTTTTGAGATTGTTTCTTCCTCTGTCCCTCTGGCTCACCTCTAACTCTCAGAGATCCTCCTGCTTGTGCCTCCCAGTGCTGAAGTTAAAGGGATGTACCATGACACCTGATAGTGTAAAGATTCTGAATGTTTGTGGAGGACTTACTGGGTTTTGACACTGTGCTTGAGTGTTTACATCCACTTTGTCTCGACTCAGATGCTGTTTTACTTATCTATTTTGATTGTCTGAGGCAGCATCTCACTCAGTGTTTAGCCCAGGCTATCCGTGTAGCCCTCCTGGCCCAGCCTTATGGATACAGGCTGGAATTACAGCCATGATCCACCACACCCAGCTTTGTCACCCCTATTAGTGGGAATTGGCCTCTTCTCTTATGCTGTTACCTCAGTGGAGTCCTGATAATATCTCTTTCAGTGATCCTCTGAGATAAGTTACTCTATTTTCCCTGTTTCAGAGCTGAGGCACAAAACTAGTACGTAATTTGCCCCCGGGCACACAGCCAGTAAGTATCACCCCACCATCCTACCCACTGGAAAGTGAATACAGATCGCTTGCAAATTTGCAGAATTGCCATAACTAAGAAAGAAAAATGTCTCTTTCCTGTGCATAGATAGCTTCCTTGTTTTTAAAACCGGAAATGCAAAACTACAGAAAGTATACGATTTGGGGCCAGCAAGGGATGGTTTAGGGTAAAATCACTTGGCAGCAAGTTTCTTTGCCTGCTGAACTATCTCAGTGGCCCATCTGAAAAAGAGTATCTCAATGTATTATACTTAATTTGCAACCACAGAACACAGACTGAATGGGGGAGGGGGTATTGTATCATTTTGGTTCCTTTTATATAGATGCTAGAAAAAACAGCCAGTGTTCTTAACCGTTGAGCCATCTCTCCATCCCTTGCTTCTTTTTGTTTGTTTGTTTTGTTTTTGAGACAAGGTCTCACTAGGTAGACTAGGCCGACCTTGAACTTATCATGTAGCCCAAGCTAGCCTGGACCTCATAATCCTACCTTCTTAACTCCCTGGGTTTATATTCAGCAATGTAACTAGTAATTCTGAGCCAAGTAGTCTTTGGACTTTGAGAAGCACCTGAGTTAGGAAGAAAGTGATTAGCATTTATTATTTATTGTGTATGTTATTAGGATACCAGTTGCTTTCATGTATACATTTACTTTTGATTTTTATGATGTTGTGATGTTATTATCCCAGTTTTATGTGTTCGTATATGAGTTCACATATGAGTTCCAGTGGTGTTGAGCCGTGTACCTACTCAGCAGCCCAATTCTGGAAGCAGTCTCCACTTTGGCAAATGCCTCTCAGAGGAGATGATTATCTGAGAGTGAACTGGAAAGTGCAGATGATCTGTGTGTATAAGTAAATGCTAGTTCCTCTGAAAGGTCAGAAGGTCGAAAGCATATCAAGTCCGAGGCATTTAGAAAGGCAAGTGTGTGTTTGCTTTATTGAAACTGCTGCCCACATCTGAACTTTTAAACTGAATAGGCACTAAAGATAAATTATTCCATCCTTTAACTAAGAGAACTATAAAAGGTTAAATTGCTTAGTGTATAAGGAAAATAATCAGGGCTAGAACCAAAATTTCTAGTTGTAATTATCATAAAGGTTCAGGTGACCTTGAGCTCATGTTGCCTGGGAATTATATGGAGAAGTGTGAGTCTATGAGTGGGAATTGTCTTCTAGCTGTTAGTTACGTGAGAGAGGCTAGGGATGCTATTAAACATTCTATAACATGTGGCAGCTTATAATAAAGGATTGTCTAGCTCAAAATGTCAGTGATACTGAGACTAAGAAGTGTTTTACACAAGATAATTCTGCATGATGGTGTTAGAACAAGCAGCCAACTTGTGGTCTCCGTCTCCCATGTTGTCCATTGTCTTTAAAGCAGGATATTAAAAACTGGAGCTACCTACTGCGAGTCACTGATATTGTGCGGGAGGTGCAAGTGAAGCAGGAGGTTTGTGTTGCTGTAGAAAGTGTTCTGGTGTAACCGAGTTATGAGGTCCAGCGAGAAATTATTAAGCACTTGCCATTTTTATATTCTGCTGCATGTTCTTCCTGGAACTTAGTCTACCTGCGTTTTATTTGCTTGGCTGGCTGGCTGGCTGGCTGACAAGTATCAGATTTGAATGGTTTATCCAAGTGCTTTGAATTTAGCACAACTTCTGAACATGGTACTTACTGCAATCCTAAAGACCATGGACTGTTTAAAGAATTATCTCCAGGAGCCAGAAATGAACAGAGCCAGAATTTGAATACTGTATAACTCCATGCTTGTGTCTCTCCCTGCTTGCTACTTGGAAAGAACAAACTCACAGTTACCCTTCAGACACTGTACAGGCTCCTTACTGTTGAACTCTAAGTCCTTTAACTGATACTTCTTAACTCTCCCGATGAGCAAGGTCTGAACAAAGGAACAGCCACTTCAATCCCATTACCCTCTTCTCTCCCTGACTGTGTTGTTGACCTTGGATGCCCTGGATGCGTCTCTTGCCCCGGTGGGACACTTTCCTGCCCATATACCAAGCTCTAATAACTTAGCAGTTCTTAAATCCACCTCCCTGCCTCATTCTGTCCATTTTTCCCCGTTGGTCCTCCATCTACAGTTGTTTTCCCCTTCATCCACTTATCACAAATTATGTATACCTACACATATTTATTTGCTTCTGTAGTTAATGAGGGTTTTCTCCCTTAGAGGAGCTCCCCAAAAGCAAATAGCTTATCATTTTCATCTAGTTCCATGTAAATGGATATTAGAATCTACATGGATTTTATAAGAATAAATACTTTTGCTTTGTGTGGAGGGGAAGACTCTCATGTAGCATAGGCTAGCCTAGAATTCACTATGTACTGAAGATACTCTTGAACTTCTGGCCCTCTGTTTTTACTTCCTAAATACTAGGAATACAGACGGGCACCACCATGCCCTGTTTATGTGGTGGTGCTGGGGATGGAGCCCAGGGTTTCCTGCATGCTGGCAAGCCCTCAACCAAATGGGTGAGCTTCATGCACAGCCCAACAAATCCCTTTGAAAGACTACTGGTAGAATGTTCTTCCAGAGGCTGGAAGGTAGGAACTAGAAAGTTTCTTCTCCTCAAGGAACTTAGGGAGTATATGTGATATTTTCATCTTGTATGTTAAGAGCTATTGGTTAAAATTTTCATAAGTAGCAAAGTCCAAAAAAATAGATTTCTTTTGTTAGAAATAGAAGACAACCCTCATCAAAAGGATACCCTAGTTCCACAGAATGAACTAGAGTGCATACTCACAAGAGTTATGAACTCTGATTTATTCTTAGTTTGGGTGCTGTATGTGTTCTGTACAATAAGTGTAAATAGGAACAGGATTTGGACCTATGGAGATATGGAAGAAAAAGGCAAGAGGGCATATTCAAAAAAAAAAAAAGCAAGTTTCAAAGTATTAAATTCATTCAAAACAGCTAAGATCTGTCTTATTGAAACACGTCCATGTGAAGAGAATTAGACTGGGGAGGGAAGGAGGGAGGGAGGGAGAGAGAGAGAGAGAGAGAGAGAGAGAGAGAGAGAGAGAGAGAGAGCACACAAGATCCATGTGAAGAGGATTAGACTGGGATATGAAGAAAGTGAGACAGACACAGACTGAACAAAGAGTCAGGTAAAATCAGTGTACCATGAGGGAAAATAGTTCCTCATATTGCAGCCTAGAAAGCAATTTACAAGAAAGCAATTTACAGCTTGAGAAACAGTGAACACCTGGACTCGAGATACTAGTTTAACCTGGACTGCTGGTTCTTGGACCAACACCGTCACCATCAAATAGCACGATTCAGATCCCTGTGGAGCATCTTCTGTGTTTGGCTTGGCTGGAAGAGTTCACTTATATTTCTGGAATGGAGCAATGCACCTTCCTGACATGTCCCCACAGGTGTTGGGGCGGTTATTAAAATTTACTACATTTACAGATGGATCCATGCTGTGATTTTTCTAAGGTCTTTCTAGTTTATTTGTTTCTTTGGTGTCCTGCTTGCTTGAAACCTTCTTTCCTTAGAATCTCAAAATATAATAATGATGATGATGGTGATGGTGGTGGTGGTGGTGGTGGTGGTGGTGGTGGTGGTGATGCTGTCCGTAGAAGTGGTTTGAAATGTTTGTGGTTGATGAGAAGGAATTTCGGAGTAACACCTCCAGTCAACTGTTTCTTCTGCCTTCTCTCTACACCATTCTGTTAGCACTCTGACAGAAATGAGCACAGATTGAAAAGGTCATGAAGACTGTTTAGGGATTTATTGCCACCTAACCCCAGTTAGGCTTACTGGAAAAGGTACCTGTGTTGCAGATGTGCAGTAGTCTGGGAAGCAGGCGCTGGAAGCTAGGGAGAACAAAGACATTGGAAGGGTGGGCATTTAAGGCTGCAGCACAGGAGTGATGGTGTAGGCACAAAGGTGGGAACAGAGATGTCACTGGTGAGACCCCAAGGCCAGCCAAAAGGTTTTGTAACTTCCAGAGACTGAGCTGGGTAGGAAAATCTGCAGTTCCTAGCTGAGGGCTTCCCTCTCTAGTATAGTTGAGAATATGAGTAGGCCTCTGAGGCCCTCTGCCTCACTTCCTCTATCTTTTTGTTTTGTTTTGTTTTCTGAGACTGGGTTTCTCTGTGTTACAGAGCCCTGGCTATCCTGGACTCGCTTTATAGACCAGCCTGGCCTCGAACTCACAAAGATATATCTGCCTGTCTCCACCTCTTGAGTGTTGGGAGGCATGCATGCACCACCACACCCAGCCCCAGAAAGGATTTTATAACATTCTGTTTGTTTCAGGTTCTATGCAATTATTTATTTAGTAAATGTATTTTTAAGTTGATCTAACCAGACAGTTCTTGAGTGTCCTCTATTGTACATTTGTGTGTTGTTTGTCAAGGTTTAGGGCTTTCAAGGCTCGCTTCCTAGGATCTGGGCTAGCATTTCAGTCCACTTGAACTTTTTTTTTAAAGATTTATTTATTATATTTATATGAGTACACTGTAGCTTAGACATACCAGAAGAGGGCATCAGATCCTATTACAGATGGTTGTGAGCCACCATGTGGTTGCTGGGAATTGAACTCAGGACCTTTGGAAGAGCAGTCAGTGCTCTTAACCGCTGAGCCATCTCTCCAGCCCCCACTTGAACTTTCAGAAACAAGTAAGAATTCATTATCAGCCTCTCTCCTCACATTTGTCAATCAAAATAAACATTTTTAAAAGCCATCTATTTATAAAGGCAAACCAGTTAGGCCAGAAATATAAATATTCAAATTTGTAGTTTCAACATCTAGACGTCTATGAAATAGTTGAAGTGAGATTAATTCATCCAACTCTTAAAAGCTTACCTTGCAGGCTGGCGAATGTAGTTCCGTGATAGAGTTCACACAAGCTCAAAACCTTGTTCCGTACCACCACCACAAAAATTTAAATAATGACTAGTCCTACCTGAAAGGTCCCCTTTCCTAGATTTTACTTGGGTCTATAGGAGATGGAAAGATAAATAAATAAAGTGAGGTGCTCCCTGAAATAAGTCAATAGTGAGGATGGTAGAGGCAGTCTGTTCTACAAGATACAAGCAGGAATGTTGAATGAGGCTTTAGCTTTGGATAGGGCTCCACTAATAACATACTGTCTTATTTTTACAGTTAAGGAAAATGGAGCTCTAACGTACAAAACAATTTTCACAGTAAACTAATTATCATGTCTCATGTTTAAACTAGTTTTGGCTTCTTTTCTCTCCTTTGTTTTGTGCTTATGTGGTAGTTCTACTATTCATTCATGTTTGTACACAAGAGACGTAAGTGATGTAGGGACTGGACAATGGACATTAGCACCATTTGACATTAGCATGCTTTCTCTTATAAGTGGTGGCCCTTGGTCGCTATGTAATGCCTCGTGCAGTTAGTCCCCCAGCATCTATCTTGCCCCAACAGGTTTCCTATTCATGCTTGTTCAGTTTGAACAGCTTAATAAGGTCTCAGAGTGATGTGGGCTGATGAAACTCAGGACACGAGAGGGTGACCTTCAACTAATAGCCAGAAACAGAGTGTTTTTTTGTGTTTTTGTGATTAGAATCAGATCACAGGTTTTCTATCTACAGACAGAATTAGATTTGGAGTCTCAGGGCAGCTGAATTACTGTCCTGCTGAATATATATTCCTAGCCAAGAGCCTCCAGGAGGAAGAGCCACTAATTGATAGCTGCTGTTTTATGATTTTCAAAACTTGTCAATCCATGCAGCATTTCTTGTTTGCCTAGATTATTGGCAGCTCTCATAAATGAAAGCTCTTAAGTCTAATTGTTTGAAGTAGTTTTCCCCTTTATGTGTCTGGTGGTGGGTTCCTTTTGATGCAGCCTGGGAGCCTAATGTATGAGTAATTGAACGACATGAATTCTGCTGTTGTTTGAATGTGTACAATGGCCCAGCCTGGTTTCCTCCCATGAAAAGTGCTTTCAGGGACTGCAGGAACTATCTGAAGTAATGCTTACTGTGACGTGAAGAAAGAGAAACTAGCATACTGATAGTGATCACTGAAAATCTGCAGAGATTCACTAAATCAATTGTTAGCTCAACCTAACCAGTGCTGTGAAAAGAAGCAAGTGAGGATTTATAGATGATTCCTTTTCGAGCAAAAAGTTAGAGGGTCAAACTGAAGCATTGTTTCACTTGGACTTTTGGGGTGGGGGAAATCTCACTATATAGCTCTGGCTAGCATGGAACTCACTATGTAGACCAGGCTAGCCTCCATTTTAGAAAGATCTGCCTACCTCTGCCTCCCAAGTGCTGGGATTAAAAGCATGAAACACCAGGATCAGCTCATCAGGAAGCTTTTTAAAATGTGTAAAGCCTAGAAGGGAGGGGTGTGTGTGTGTGTGTGTGTGTGTGTGTGTGTGTGTGTGTGTGTGTGTGTGAAGTGGGGTGGGGTGGGGTGGTTTTCATAAAGCCATCAAGACATTTTGAAGTTTAGCCATAGGAACGTTACATGTATTCATCCTCAGAGGTGGACTGAGAGAGTAGATGATCCTTCATACAAGGAAATTTTGAAATTACTTGAAACAAAGAGTCTAGCCAGGCCTCAGACTATCTACTAGCCCTGTACAGGTCATCAAAAGGTAGTATCAGTGCAGCTAATCTGCTTACTTGATCATATGAGCACAGTCCATAAGCATGAGTCCCTGTTTATTGTGGTTTAATGTGTTTGACCTTGAGTTTCTCATATCTTTTTTTTTTCCAAAGCAGGAAAGCTCAGTGTCTGGTTTGTGTATAAAAGGAAACGTAACCCTTATAATTTTAAGAATAAAAGCCTTCTTTATCCCCTTTGTCACGGAAGTTGGGAAAGACCTAGGCAGTCTCCATATTAGCTGTCCAAGACTCTAGATTACATCTGCCTGGGCTAGGAGAGCCGGCCTGCCAATCATGACTACTTCCTTATTGGTTTTTATGGGTCTACTCCATAGTCCCCAGGGAGTATTTCTCCTCCATCGTTAAAGAATGTGAAGCTGTTAGAGATGGAGTGAGTGCTGAAACTCACAGTGCATGAGGATTCGGCTTTCTTGTTGATGTTCTGGTTTCTGTCTACAAATTCATTTTTATTTTGCTAGAGATTCGAGGACTTCTGAAGTCTGACTTTTTAAGCATTTTGTTTTACTTGGCTTGATTTGGCTTTTTGAAACCGGGTCTCTTTCTGTAGCTCAGGCTGTCCTGAAACTTGTGACCTGTTTCCTGAAACCCAGTGCTGGCTTTGCAGGTCTGTACCATGACCTGCCTCAACCTGCCTCAAGTGGGTCTTTTAGGTGAGTCTTTGTTAGAGAAGAGAGGGGAAACTGCTTTTTCTGATAGTTCTTAGGCGCAGACTGAATGCATCATAACAGAACGAAGGCTGTTTGTATGAATACAAATGCTAAGATGCCGAAAAGGATAACACAGGAAGAGCACCAGGCTCTACACTGTGGGGTGTGCCATTTCTCCGCCGGATAGGGTCCATGGAGGGGAAGAACCAAGGTCAGGCACCTCTAAAGGTCCGCCACTCTTGAGCTGAGTAGAAAGAACTGTCTTAGCTATTGTATGGACCAGCCTCCTTAAAATCTGCGATTTTGTTTTGTTTTTGTCAGTTCTTAGACTGTTTTGTATTTCCACAAAAATACAAGTTGTCTACACTAGGAGCTTTAGGAACTTCCACATGCCTGCTGTTAGGTTCCTTCACTTCATTTTCCAAATCAAAGGGGATTTTCTAATATGGGTCCCACTTGAGTCCTATTAAAAGAACACTAGCTTAATCTCAGTGGGCAACAATGTAAATAAAAGTACAGTATCTCCGCTCTTTCTACCTACTTATAAGAAGCCCAGTAACATAACATATTGCAAATGACTTTTTATCAGATTGGAAGTTAAAAGTCACGGTTTTTGTTTGTTTTTCAGTTCTATCCTTGTTTTGTTAGTTCTTCTTCATAAATAATGCGTGAACCTGATGAAATGACAGCAGATAAGGGGCGAAGGGTCGGTTGAGTTTCAGTGTGGAATTGCCTTATACCTATAGAGTGTCCAAACAGAAACCCATCGATAACTGCTTTATTGCAGAGATTTTTAAGTTCCACCTCTTATCCATTGCTGCTCAGTCCACTAATTGCTTTATAATGGAGAACTCAATTCCATAAAATGTATACCAGCTACTTTGTGGACCTTGAACCGGGTTCTTAGAAAGAGGTGGTAAGGGTGGAGTTAAATTACAGAAAACAGTTCTTAGAGAGCAAGTTGCCATGAAGTTTGAGAAGCAAAAGTAAGTCAAACAGAATAACTCTGGGCTACTATGAGGTTGAACCATTCAGATTGTAAACTAAGCCAGTTTGATGGGCCTCTGGGTTCTGACTTATTCTTTATTCTGTCAGTATCCATTTTTGTTCTAGAATGAATTAGGTTTGGGTCACCCTAAAGCAATCACTGGAAAACCAACAATACTAATTTTCCTCCTATGAATAGAATTTCTGTTATACAGGGAATGGGTTAAGTATGTTTGAGATGTGTGTGTGTGTGTGTGTGTGTGTATCCAATTTGATAGATCAGTGGATGGATAGATAGATATAGTGTATTGGTTATCCTGGCACATGGCACATCACTGAAAAGCTAAATTGACAGAAACGATATAGACTAGCATTTACTTATTATGATCTAAAATTTCAGAGGACTAGAGAGGTAGCTCAGTGGTTAAAATCACTGGCTGCTCTTGCAGAGGACCCAAGTTCGATTCCCAGTACCCACACAGTGGCTCATAACCATCTATCAATAGCTTCTGCTCCAGAGGATCTAATGCTCTCTTCTGACCTCCACAGTGACCAGGCACACACTTAGTGAACAGACATGTACGAAAGGCAAAAAATTCATACAAGAAAAGTAAATAAAGATACAAAATTAAATAAATAAATAAATTGCCATGCTGCTGATTGATCACAGGGCCTCGCTTGTGCTAGGCAAGTGCCCAGCCACTGAGCTATAACTCCAGCCCTTATTTATTATGTTTTCATAAATACTTTCTAAGTTCTTCCTGCTATACATTAATATTATATATTGTATAATTTTATAAATTTGGTTTGGCATAGTTCTGTTGGATCAGACTCAGAGCCCTCACACATGCTAAGTGAACAATGGACCACAGAGCTACAGTCCTCAGAGTAAGCTTAGTGAGCACTAGGACTTCAGGTTGCATTTTAAGCTACACCGTATGTTGATTTCCGCCAATCTGTATCTCCCTACTCGGGCACCACTGGGCAGACCTTGCAGAAGGTTCCCATTACAGAAGTCCATTGTCCACTACAAGAAAAACAAGCAGATTGTCTTCCTGCTCTCTTCCCTGGTGTACTTGAATGTGGAATGCACCCTACACACATGATGCCGCAGAGCAGGTGAATAGTTTAAAGCTTTTCTTGAGCTTTGAATGTATGAATGTATGAATTCCTGGGCCACTGAGCTGTCTAAGGAGTTTCTGATAAAGTTTACCATTGAATAGATCTCTCTAATTGGAACATGGGCTTAAACAAAAGGAAACTTCCAGGTCTTCAAATATTATTACTAAAAACAGTGTTGGCAGAGTTTGAAGAAAATCAAGGGTACACACGGGGCTCAAGTAGCTTGTGTTGCTGTGTTCCTGCTTTTAAAAAATACGTCATGAGGTGTGTACTCAACTTCTCTAACGCTTTCATCTCTAAGGAAAGACTGGTTCGTTTCTTTATCTCCCTCTGCCTCATAGAAATAACAGCACCCAATAAAATGCTCACTGCCTCTCCATGGCCTGGATTCCTGTTGATAACATGGAATGAAATTATCTTTGGTGCTTTTTTGTTATCACTTCCAGCCTTGTACTGGAAGAAAATAAAATTTGTACCTTCTGTTAGTGAGTTTGTGAGTTTGTACATTCTGGCTCCTTTTATCCTGATGCCATTTCATTTATTCGTTTCAGAATCATAAGTTATAATCAATTATCCCACCATTCCTTTTTAAAGGAAAACTGCTGACTGCTGGCCCATGGTCTCGGTGTTGACATTTGTGGGCTCGCTATTATATTTTGTTATTTGGTGTTTATTATAAAATGTTCATGAGCAAAACCATTTAATACCATAACAATGGTGTTAAGGGGACCAGACACATTGTCAAGTCTATAATGATAATGTATGTTCTAGAATGACAGGTACTGGACTTGAAAGTGGAACTTGCCTGTGTGGTAGAATTGTGCCTTTTTGTAAGCCTGCTGTCATAGAGTCATAGTGTAGGAATTGAGAGGGGAGACTGCACAACTGTGCTCTTGATTCGACACGTGGCTTCCTGGATGTGAATGCTCTGCTCAGGAAGCATCTCTGTACATCTCAGCGATGTCGCGCGCTGCTTGTCTCCTCCATAGTGCTGATTACGTCATGAGATTATTCTGTTCACCTCACTGCTTCTCTCCTTATCAGGTACTTTGCTTTACTTGCTGTGGATTACTAGTACTTAACTCCGACTTTGGCCCTTGGTAGGAGCTTGATTGATGAGTAATCAGAAACATATACAGACTCAAGTCCATGGATCAGATTTTTTTTTTTTTTTACTTTTTTGAGACAAGGTCTCACAGTGTAGCCCATAATTGCCTCAAACTCAGAATCTGTCTTCCTCAACCTGAGTGCTGAGGTTACAGGTGTATACCATCATGCCCTGCTCCTATTTTGAATTTCTTCTACATACCAGAGTTGTGGGACACATAAGGAGATTTCAGGAGGTAGGCAGAGGTTAAGCGAACTTGCTAGTTGGCTCAGAGGTTAAACAAACTTGGTGGTTGGCTCAGAGGCTAAGCAAAATTGCTGGTTTTGCAGAAGGCCCAGGCTCCATTCCCAGTGCTCCACATGGTGGCTCACAATCTGTAACTCTAATTCCAGGGGCTCCAGCATCCTCTTCTGGCCTCCATGGGCACCTCACACAAATGATACACATTCATACATGCAGGCAGAGTACTCATACACATACAATAAATAAAACTTACAAAAACACAGACTTTTAGTGGGGGAGAGGAGAGGGGACACACACCTGAGAGGCTGATTTTGAGGCTAGCCTGGTCTACAGAGTGAGTTCCAGGTCAGCCAGGGCTCCACAGAGAAACCTTGTCTTGAAAAACCAAAAAGAGAAAAAGAAAGATTTTATGAAAATCTCCCTCTGCGCATATATCCCAACTCCCCAGTCCCCAGCCTCCACAGCAGCCATAGGAGTTACTGCCCCTTGACCCAGGTTGACCTTTGCAGAAAAGCATTAACGTGATGCAAGATACAAGGCTGAATACACAGTGTCCAGACTTAATTTAATATATTCATCCAATTTATACCTTGTTTTTCATCTTCTTAACTCTAATGTCCTGGTACAACTGAAACTGTCTCTGAAGTCTGGGCACACTCTTTGCCTGAGGCAGCAACAGACCTTTCTCCAGATTTAAATGAGCTCAAAGTTGATTGTCCTCCAAGCCTAAGTGGAATCTGAACATCCTGGTTAAACACAGACCACCCCAATTAGGAGGCTTATCTGAAGTCTTGGCTTTTTATCTACTGTTGTTTATGATTAAACAGCCTTAGAGCAATTATATTTTGTCAATGGCTTACACTTATACATTATTACAAATTATCTATTTCCTGCCATCTGAAGGGGCTGGTTTTTTCTACCTTAAATTAAACACACATTAAATCTGTGTCTTAGAGGAATAATTCTGCAGAGTAAGGAATAGGTATCTCCAGCCTCAGGACGCGCCCTTGGTCCTTTTTCTCAAATGTGATCCTCAGTAGTCCATTACTCTGCATTTAGGAGAGCTTTTGTTCATTGGGCAAAATTCAGTATAGAGAAAGTATTTATCAAGAAAATTCTATGTTCTTAATATATAATTGTTTTTCTTGAAAGACTTTTCCACTGAATCTCATCTTTTTCTGGAAAACTGGATCATTCCGACCATATGGGGACACACCATATGGGGATGCACCATATGGAGATGAACCACACGGAGGACATTACCACGCCACCTCACCACCACCCGGCCACCACGGCCTCACACTCCCATGGCGGAGGGGACGGCATGATGATGATGATGATGGTAAGTAAGGGTCACCCAAGAGGGGAACCCCAGGCACATCCAATGACTTACCAGTGTTCATGTGGCAGGCTGGTTACAGAATGACACCAGAACCAACATTTTCTAGAATTCTTTCTCCCCTAATCCTTTTGAAATTTACCCTTTCCTGACTTAAATCCTAGTGTTTGTGTTTCAGGTAGAAAAGGGAAAAAGACCTGAGATTGGGGGGAGGGGTGTGCACTCTTAGTGCCAAGGTGGTAAAGCCTCGCACTGCTTCAAATATTTCTTCTTAACCAGACGTGTTACTTGGAAATGTTCTAAGTCTCTTAGGTCATCCCCATTAGGATCCTCAGTCTTCTCTAACTGACTTGTTTGTTTTCTGGCAGCCTATGACCTTCTACTTTGACTTTAAGGATGTGAAACTATTATTTTCCGGTTTGGTAATCAACACACCTGGAGGTGAGTAACCAACCATCAGATAACCTTTGAAGATGACAGTGTCATGAGAGATGACGATGTAGATTTGGAAACCCAGCACCTCTCTGTCCTGTCACTGGGTCTGTATGGCTGTGCACATAACCATCACAATTCCTAGTCCCTAGGTAGAAGAGGCGATACATTTTTGATCCTCCAGTGAGCTTCCTTTAATTAATGCATATGCTTTGGAGTACTAAAATAGAATTAAAATGCCAGATAAAGATCTTTTTCAATCCTTTTCTTGTTTGCTAAGTTACTGATCCTAGGTCTAAGACTATAAGCATATTCAAATATCACAGTATAACCCTAGGTTAAAAACTGTTGATCTTGCCAAGTATGGGAGCACACACCTTTAATCCCAGCAATTGAGAGACAGAGGCAAGAAGATCTTTGTGAGTTCAAGACCAGCCTAGTCTTCATAGAGAGTTCAAGGATAGCCAGGACTACATAGACACTGCCTCCAAATACAAAAGTGTTAATCTCATAACTACCTGTTTGCAGATAAACCTAACCCTCATGTAGTATAAATGGTGTGCCCTGAATCACAGTTGGTATATCAGAGCTAAAACAAGTGCCATACTTTCTAGAACCCTCTCTAAACCAGTGCTTTTTCTGCTGTGTCAAATGATGGTTTCCATATCCTGATGCTTGGCATATCATAGAGCCGAATTTCATTTTCAGGTAGCTGTCGCTTATCTTTCTGTATATATCATTTGTTGGTATGCTTTACATTTAAACTGCAATTGCATGAGTTCAATAGTCACTTAAACTGCATTAGGTACCAAACTTATTTTGGAAATAAACCAATTTGCTTTTGGGAGAGGAAGAGAAAGCATTAGTCCTATTAGTGAGTTATATAATTATACTATAAATACATTCATCTTATCAATGCTTAGCTATGTATGCATAATCCCTTAAAATGCCTATTCAAAATATATAGACAGCACTTGTAAAAGCAGGTTGTTTTAGCTGGTGTGATAGTGTGCACTTTTAATCCCATTGCTCAGAAGGCTGAGGCAGGAGAATCTCCAGGAGGTCAAGATCAACCTGGGCTACACAACAAAACCCTGTTAAACAATAAAACAACAGTTGGCAATTCCTTCTTTCAGTATTCTGTATAGTGTGCTTGGGTATAATCAGAAGGATGATCACGAGCAGAGGCAGTGATTTTCGTTAACAGCTCAGCTCCACCATGTGGGTAGAAACACAACCACTCAGTTTATTCACAAACTGAGCCTGATGTTTTTCTGTTTGGTTTTGTTTGAGATAGTCCCTTGCCACGTAGCACAGGCTAACTGTGAACTCGCCACAGCCTCTGGAGCACTGGGATCACAGGCCTGTGTCAGTGTGCCCGGCAGTATGCTAACAGTTTGATGGTCTGTTATCACTTCCTTTTCTCTCTTCCTCCCCTCTCCTGTCCTGTCCTTTTTTCCCTCAGAAATGGCTGGAGCTTTCGTGGCAGTGTTTTTACTAGCAATGTTTTATGAAGGACTCAAGATAGCCCGAGAGGGTCTGCTTCGAAAGTCTCAAGTCAGCATTCGCTACAATTCCATGCCTGTTCCGGGACCAAATGGAACCATCCTTATGGAGACACACAAAACTGTCGGGTAAGAAGATGGAACAGATCCAAAGGAAAATTCTAGAGATCTTAATAATGTAATAAAGCAAGTCTTCTTTCTTCCGGAGTTAGTGATTCTAAATAACTTTAGAAGTTCCAGGTTGTGGGTTATGGTATTTGGGATCCTGCAAAGGCAGGACATGCTTGTTCTATGTGTTGCAAGTGTCACTTTGAAAGAAGTTTAACAGAACCTAGCTTTTTAAATATTTGCTATGTAGTAATGGGCATTTTAAGACTTCATAGTTAAGATATGAAAGAATGGCAGAATGCAATTGATCCCTTCCTGTTAAAAGTTAAATCTAATCAAACATGATGGATGACTGGAGTCCCAGCATTTGGAGAAGGCTGGAGGATCAGAATTCAAGGCTATCCTTGGCTACACAGTGAATCTGAGACCACCTTGGGCTCATGAGACTCTGTCTCAAGGAAAATCCAAAGCTCTTAACAGCCGTGGGCGTGCGCACTTTCTCGGCTGGGTCCAGTTGAGGCTCTGCTAAGGGCTGCTCCCCTGACCTGCAGCTCCCAAGTCTGACTCCTGTCTCTGCTTCTTCCCCAGACAGCAGATGCTGAGCTTCCCCCACCTCCTGCAGACAGTGCTGCACATCATCCAGGTCGTCATCAGCTACTTTCTCATGCTCATCTTCATGACCTACAATGGGTACCTATGCATCGCAGTAGCAGCAGGGGCTGGGACAGGGTACTTCCTCTTCAGCTGGAAGAAGGCAGTGGTGGTGGACATCACAGAGCACTGCCATTAGCGTCAGACTCCACATACAGCCTTATTAGTTGGGACTGGAAGATAGGATTCCCTTTCCAATCATCCCTTCTCTCTCCTGTCTCTTTATACACACACGCCTACTGAATAGAGGCCTAGCTGACAGTCTCTGAGTAGTGGTTTTTCTAATAAGATGAAATTGACTTTCCTCTTGAGAAGTCACCTGTGAGATGTCTTTTCCCTCATCATCCTAAGCCTTATCTAATCCAGGTAGCTTCCTAGTTAATGACTTGGTCATCTGCTTCTTTTTACTTTTCCGTTTTTTGGTGGGGTTTTTTTGTTTTTTGGTGGGGGCAGTGGGGTACATTTTGTTTTAAACAGATAATATGTGTATTTGATAGGTGGGGTTCTGGGTCAGTGGTGAAAAATGATTGTAACAGGATTGATGACAATTAGGGACATCTCCTCCAACTCGGACTTAAATTTCACACTAGAAATAAGCTCCAGTCTTACTCAGTGAGTGGGAAACGCATGTGCCTCTCTCCAGGGGTGATGTGTGACACGGAAACCTGTGTAGTGTGTGCAGAGTGGGTAGGGACTAAACACAGGTCTGGAGCCTGTGAGTCTGCATTCCCACTCAGTCATCAACTTGTGTTCCTACTTAACATTTGATTAGAATGAACTTGCCAATCAACAAAAACAGGACAATCAATTTAAGACAACAGAAATAGAGATTGTTAAATAAAACCATTAGTATTTTACTTTGACTCAGTACCTTGGTTTGTCCCAACTGAATAAGAGTTTGTATTGTTTTTATGTGTGTTCCTTGAAACCAATGATTTTCAAGCTTTACAGTGCTTCAGAGTCACCCAGAGGGCTTGTTAAGACACTACGTGGTGGACCCCAACCCCAGAACCACCAAATTTGGCATTTCTAAGTTCCTAGGTGATGTTTCTACTGACAGTCCAGAGGATTACCTTAAGAGTCTCTGCATTAAACTAGCAAAGTTGCACCTAGAAGGGACAGAGGGTGGAACTACCTGTATCAGGCATGGACATCTGAATTGCTGGTTAGTAGGTGGTATGCCTTAGGTATATGTCACATCTAAATGCTGCTGGTTGATACTTAATCATTCCACAAACATTTATTCAGCTCCAAATATGTTTTATGTGTACCCTAATACAATATGTGGGATTACAGCCAAAGTACACTTATCAGCGTATATGAAGTCTCTAGTCCTGACTTTTAAAGATCTAAGGTTCCTTGGAAGTTATTCGAAGGCCAAGAGACCTTTGCTCTGCTGTATGAGTCAGCCAGTCAAAAGGCCAGAAAGGCAAAAAACTCTGGAGAGACATGGGGCATGGTCTGCCAATAGCCAGTGGTACTCAATGTACACTATGTAGGTCTCCATCCCCTACTTGACGTCTTTATTATATATGGAGATTTACGTAGATTACAGTGGCCAAAACCCCTTTCTCAAGGAAGAATCTCATTGGATGTTCTGTCAATAATTAATCTACATGCAGGCTTGATCCCAAACTACCTCTTCTATGTGATTCTTCCTATGCTGGTCTGTTAAATCCTGCCCTCTTTGGTGCTAGATCCAGTTGTGCCTCAGAGCAGAAGAAACAAACCTGCTGTCTTGTTGGCCCAGTTTTGAAGTTTGTACTTTCTCTTCTGTACGTGCCAATTAAATATTGGCGAACAAGGAATGTGTACTTTGGTGGCTTTGAACCAAGAAAAGGTTTTAAGCCTACTGGAAAGCGTCGAAAGATCTTAGAAATCAACTTTAGCGCTTTGCTTTCTCTTAGTTCATCCTGCTGTGCTGGTTCTTAAGCACCACATGTGAATGACAGGTACTGACAGCCCAACACTAAGGTGCAGATGGCCTGCTGTCATCTCAGAAGCCAAGGACTAATAGACCCAGGGAAATACAGAAACCACACTTAGTGGTGGCCCTGCTGCTCTGTAGAATCTCCAGATGAGCTGCTGTAAAACACCTTCCAGGGGCTGAGATGCAGCTCTGATGGGAATCACTTGCCTAGCATGTCAGGCCCTGTGTTTAAGCCCTAACACCCTAAAAATAAAGCATAAACTATCAGAAACGGGACCTTATCACTGAGGTGAGAAGAACCATGACCTGTAAGGACAAGGTGCTATGAATCTGAAACCAAGAGAGACCTCACTTTGACGTGGTTCTTCAGGGGAGCTTCGTATTGGAAATAGTCTGCTGCAAATCCTAAACTTGAGATCCCTGAACTAGGTTGCTAGAGAATGTGGTTAGTGCAGAACAGAGGTAAGCTTAAGTCCCATCCTCTTGAACTTTAATGCCCAGCTTTTGTGTTTATCTAAATGTCTCCTTTCTTCTATGGGAAGGCTATATAGCCGAGTGTCTTTAGCTCCTACCCTACTTTCCCCTCTCTTTTATCCCAGACAGCTTAGTGTTTAACATCTCTCTCACCATCCTAATGCAGTAGGCATTGCTATTGCTGTGGTTATAATTACCTAATAATTAGAATTTTATATTTACAAAGCAAGTAGAGGTCTTAAGTTACAGATCCTAGATACCAACTGAAGTCCAAGATGGAAGAGTACTCAACACCCCACTGCCCACGTATGGAACCTCCTCGGCATCCATCAAAAAGTTTCTTCACTACTCCTATGGCAGGGTTGTCCCAAACTCCCTTTCAGGCCGTGGGCTTGGGCTCCTTATTAGAATCAGGTGAGGCAGGGTGTACATCCTGTCATTTAATCTTGCACCTGCCCTTTCCAGCCACTCCAGAAGATGCATTTAAACAACAGGTCTGCATTTGATATAATGCCTTAATCACTGGGTCTACATTCACATTGACTGTTTCAGAGACTGTAAGCTCCCGGAGAGCAGGATTGCTGTAACAGGAATGTTTTAAATGTTGTGTGCAAGAAAACAAAATAAATATTTTGATTTTTGTGATTCTATGCATGTCTGTCTACACAAAGTAGTGTCCAAATAAGCTGGTTCTAGGAAGTCAGTCTCCTCCATGGCACGGCCTTGTTGCTCTCCTGCCACTCTTAACAAGCTGATCATGCCTGCCCAAAGGTCAGCATGACCATGTGCATAGCACATGGGGTCTTCATGAAATGGCAAAGATTTCAGTATAGGAGCGATTCTTAAGTCCAGAAGCTAACTTTTGCCTCCTTTCATCTGTAATTCATAACCCCTGTATTCACGCTGTTAGGCGGGAGCACTGGGCTTCCAGGAGGCTCACTGCTAGACTGCCCATCCCTGTAGTAGAGGGGAAGTATTACTGTTATTGGTTTTCCCACTGGCCCGTCATCACCTCTCCTGCAGTCTTTCAGCATGCTGTGATAAACACCACCTTTGGGAACAGCGGGCTCAAACCTGGGCCACACCACTTAGGAACAGCTATCCTAACCATCTCAAAGCCTTAGTGCTCTGTTTATAAAAGGGCAGTTGATAGTCAAGTGTGGTGACACATGCCTGTCCTTTCAGTGTTTGGCAGGTTGAGGCAGGAAGATCATGAGAACCTGAACTACTGAGTGAAAGGTCTTTAGTTTGGGGGTTCAAGGGAACATGGGTGAATTTTCCTTTTGGGCCAGAAGTTTATTAATTAATACCATACAAATACAGACAGCAGCATGGGAGGCTCTGAGAGCTCAGGCCCTAACACCAGTCAGTCTATCTCTGATTCTTTGTGGCAGGAAGAGGGAGGTGGGGGGAAGATTCTAAAGGAAAGTGCTGCTCAGGATATAGGGGAAGGAAGGAGGAGGGGTGCATACAGGTGGCAGATGTGCCACACCTGGGGCCCTCTACTGTCCTAGAGTCTAGCAACTCTGTAAGTCTAAGGAAATAAAGTGTAATCCTGACACCTGGGTGTTGTGATTACAGACACTCCACAGCTTCTCTGTCTCCCTGTAGCAGCAAGGATCTCAGAACCAGCTATGAAAGATGGAGACAGAGGGAGAGCTGCAGATGGGAAGAATTGCAGATGAGCCTGGGATTCTACACAGTGAGAGAGAGACCCTGTTGCAAAAACAAATGTCTATGGGAGTAGCTCGGTTGAGAGCTTAACTAGTGTGCCTTTCTAAGCTCTAGGTTTAATCAATCCCTAGCATACCCTGCATGTGCATACACACAAAGGAGTACTAGCACCTATTAATTAAGAGTAATACAGATAAGGCATCTCACACAAGACAAGCCTTATTATATTTTTACTGTGTACTGATTATATTATACCTGAAGGCTTCAGGAAAATGAAAGATCACTCTTCTGAATAAGGTGACTAATCTCCTGGGTGTTGGTAGTCCAGAAACAAACAGATCCTAAGGAACACAGAATTGATACATATAATTTAGGTATGCCCAAAGAAGATTAGCAATTGCAATAAGTTCTTGTCTACTGATGAGTAATTGTCTCATTCTGTTAATAAGCCTAGAAATTCTTGGAAACTTAAAAATAGAAAATTTTCTCCCCCCCCCCACTGCTTTCTTGAAGACTCAGCTGAGAACACTAAGAAAGCAATGTAGTTGAGGCCATTTAGAAGCATGGGCTTGGACAGCAGGCTGCCCGGGATCTACCACTTCATGACTGAGCTCTGGTTCATGTCTGCAAACTCAGAATGGTGTGCCCGCTCAGGAACTAAGAAACTGCATGAATCACTCAGCACTTTTATACATCCCTCTGCTTGACAGCTATTAGTACAAAAGACAAGACATGCAGGAGGCATTAAAAACAACTGGGAAATCCTATTGGGGAGTTGCAGTGAAGGACTGAAGCAGGCAGATCCTTTTCTTTCTTTTCTTTGCCCCCGTAAGGCCTTTGCAGGCTGCAAAAATAAGAGTCTACGTACAGCCCATGTCCTGGGGGTTTTATTGTGTTCTAAGACTGGAAGATAACAGGACTTAGGAGTCATCAATAAAACTAGAATAAAGGTTTTGTAGAAAAGCTTGGAGCAGAAGAGGAAACTACACATGCCCCTCTGTCTCTACCTTCCCATTCACATCACTCACAAACTGTCCAAAAGCCTGGGTAAATCCCAGCGAAGGACTTTCTTTGAAACTTGATTCCAGATGTTCTGGCTTCCACAGCTGGTGGTTCTGTCCCTGAATATTATGGTAAAAAAAAAAAATAGGGCATGGTGCAAAAGTATCCAGAGTAGCTCTCTGTGCAAGTGAAGTTCCAAGTGAGGATAGAATGTCTCTCACTGTTAGAGCTGCTGTTTCCCCCTTGTATAAAGCCTTCCTGTAAGTGGATTTGATTATGACAATTTGATCATTAAATTCAGTTTCCATGAGGGCAGGGATCTTTGTCTTGGTTTTGTTTGTTTGTTTGTTGACATTCTGAGACAGGGTTTTGCTCGGTAGCCCAGACTAGTCTCCATCTCTTGAGATTCCTATCTCAGCCTCCCAGGTGTGGACTGCAGCCTGAGCACACTCCTCTGGGATCTCTGTCGCTTGCAGGATGGTCGGCGGTCACCAAACAGTGAATACACAAGTTAAGTCCAAGTCCAGGGGATCAACTGCAAGTGTTCTCAGTCTGGGATCTTTTTATAAAGACAAGGAGAATGACATCACTTGTAGCAGTTACCGGTCAGAGCTTTCTGCAGTCCAGTTCTCCAGGAACAAGCCAGAATTTGGCTTCCAGCCTATTAGGTTGGACAGCAATAATTTCACACAGAGTTCTCTCTCCCTGCAGGAGACAGGAATATTCTGCTTGTTTGCACACACTTAATTCTCTAAATCTGGTTGGTACTTCTGTCATCATTGTATCCCATCCCAGGGGTCTCCATCTCTAAAATTCAAAGTTTCCAAACTGAGATGTGCGGTTGTTGGTCTTGAGTTGGGGTTTATAACCAATCCGATCATTAATCATTTGTTCCCGGCTTTTGGGGTCACTGCTGAGCCCAGCAGCTCCTTCTCCATCACTAGTTCCTACACCTTCCACATCTTCCTTCTGTTTCTTACGGGCCTGGAAGTATAAAAAAAAGTTAGGATATAGCACAACATTCTTCCCATTAACAAATGTTTAGCTAGAATTTACCATATACTGGGTACTGGGTATGGAACAAGGTTTGGGGCTAATAAACAATAAGCTGGTAGCCCAAGTTTAGGAGAGTAACAAGGATTCAGGCGCAATGTAGAAGGTATAACCCTATATCCCAGGATGTCACAGTCTAGAAAGCAAAGGAGCATGTAAACTATTAATTATAGCACAGAGTACTCTGGATTATAATGGGAAAGTCCCCAATGCCAAAAGACACAAAGGGGATGTGAGGAATTAGGGTTCATACAGAGGCCTGGCAGGAACCTGCAATTGGAGATAGGAGATATGGGGCAACAAAAGGTGTTTCAGCAAATTACTGTTGATGAGAACAAGTGAAAAATGACATGACTAGCAGCCACCAAAAACCCATAGCCTGGAAGACTGGCTCCATGTTGACTACAGCAACTCAAAGAGACATTATGCTACCTTGTCAATAGGTTAGAGTGGAGGGGCTTCCTTCTGGCTTTTAAATTTTATAAATTAATTATCTATCTATTGGTGATATTAGGCGTTGAATCCAAGGCCTCGTGAATAGGTAGGCAAGTAATCAACCACCATATGATACCCCAGTCCCTGTTTTGGTTTTTGGGTTTTGAAAAAAATTTTTTTGAAAACTTTCCTCTTGGTACTACTACTAGTACTGCTACTCACCAAGTAATAAATCTGATGCAATGAAAAGAAAATCAACAACCAGGGGGTGGTGGCACACACCTTTAATCCCAGTACTCAGGAGGCAGAGGCAAGTGGATCTCTGGCCATCTATAAAGTGAGTTCCAGGACAGCCAGGGCTATACAAAGAACCCTGCTTTAAAAAAAAAAAAACAAAAAAAACAACAACAACAACAAAAAAAAACCCTCTACAATAGACAGATGACCTTGATGACAATCCAGCTGGCACCACATTGCGTCAACAGTTGCCACACTTGTTGCAGTTTGTGGCTAAGGACCTCCTAAACAAGAAGGCTCTCCTGCTTATACGGCAGAAACCTTCCTGTTATGGGTGTTACTCCCTCTGTGGCTGATTTCCTAGATTTTCTTTAAGGCATTTGGCTGGACTGTCCCTAAGTAACCCTATAGCTCTCCTGACTACTCTCTTTCCTAAGAATGGAAGTCCTTCTCTGTTGTTTAGAACTCTGCTACTTGCCAGGCATGGTGGTGCAGGCCTTTAATCTCAGCATTAGGGGGGGTAGAGGCAGGGAGATGGAGGCCAGCCTGGTCTACAGAGTGAAGTCCAGGCCTGCCAAGGCTACACAGAGAAACCCTGTGTCAAAAACACAAAAACGAAACAGAACAGAACTCTTGCTCTACTTGACTATTACAGGTTCAAGGCCAGTCTGGGCTACATAGTGAAACCTTACCTAAAAAAAGAGGAAGAAGAGGAGGAGGAGGAGGAGGAAGAATCATGCTCCATCTCCACCGCCTGAGTTTCCATCACTAAAACTGCTTATTTCCTGGGCCTATGACTTGACTGATTACCAAAGCCATGATAGTTCTCACCACGCAGTAATTATGTCAGTGGCAAATTTCCCTTCACTGGGGTCACCATGTATTCAACCACTACTGTATCTACCTTAGGTTCCACATCCCGATCCTGTTTACAATCTATACAGCCACTGTAGCCTGCTCCACGATGACCTCTGCTGCCACCACCTCTGCCATTGTAGTCTCTTCTTCTACCAAAGTTGCCACCATGACCAAAGTTACTCCAGCACATCCAAAGTTTCCTTCACAACCTAAAAAGGTCACCAGATCCATCCCCACAGCCACCTTGTTGGTGGAATGCATCTTGTTCAAAGGGGGCCATATCAAAATGATGCCAACAAATAGAGTTATTTCTGAATCAACTGAATGATAACTGGCACACGTTATGAGCCAAATCCTTTCCCACTGTTTTTACAATTACTGCTTTCAATCTTGCCATACAGTTCAAATCGGCACATGCCTGAATATTTTTTTCTATCACCAAAAAAAAAAAAATCTCCACTTCTGATGTGCACAAGGCATACAGAATCATGTCCAGAAAGGGCTCTTTGGTTCCACTCTCTGCCTATCAACCAACCTGGTGTAGATAAGCAAACGCTCACATCTGTACAAGACCATAGACATGGGGCTTTCTCAAGACCCGACAATTTGTCAGTGTGCCCCACTTCTCCTAATGTCCTCATAAGCTCTCATCTGGACCTTCAAGGCTTGGGTCAATAACGTTCCACCAATCAAGGATTGGTTCCTCTCTGATTCACAACCCTTATTCCTCCCATGGTGGCAACAATGAGGAGCCCAGACTGACTTTATGGCCATTTGGAGACTGAACTCAACCTTTCCAATTCAAGTTGAATATGGGATACAGAGGAAGAAATTGGCTTCCTTCTTTCACAAATGAGGTTTGGCTCCAAGTCACCAGTGGCTACAGAATTCCCATAGCCACCACTGCCTAACTACAAAGATGGCATTGGATATCAATAAGTCTTTCTAAAAGTAACAATAGATGTTACTATCTATAGTTCTTTACTGGAAGCACAGCTCACAGGCTCTGATCACTGAAATTATGTTGGTAATTACATACCACCTACTGGCAAACTGTAACCCCTCAAATCCCAACATCAGTTCATTAACAGTCGATCCAATAAGGCAAGGCAAAGGGTCCCTTCTCTGAGGTGCTTGGAACCTGACATATTTGAGGTTCAATTTTTTTCACATTTTCAAACTTATGCATTAGTTACAGAGATCAAGCATTCCTAAGCTTAAAATCCAAAATCTAAAATGTGTCCAAATATGAAATTCCCTGTGATTATCTTTAAGTAACAAATATAAGGAACTTGGCCAGCAAGATAGCTGCCCAAGCCTGATAATCTGAGCTCAATTCCCAGAAGCCATATTTTTTTTAAAACAAACAAAACTGCATATGGCGGTGGAGATCTGTAGCGCCAACACTCCTCTAACAACAAGCTAGGAGGCAGAGCCGACCAGAAGCTCATGGGCAAAGCAATCCTGAAGTATATAACATTAACAGGAAGAGACCCTGCTTCAGCAAGGTGGGAGAGAATCAACTCCAGAAAGTTGTCCCCTGACCTCCACATTAGCATCTTAGAACACAAACATGCCCCCTTACTCTTAGATTGATGTTTTGTGCACTGTATAAAAACTGTGTTATTCTGATACTGTCTTCTGCACCTGGCAGAGATCTGATTCCAGGCCAACTGTTATTCCAGTTGCTCAAACACTCCCTCTCTCACTTCTGATTGGTTTGAATAAAAAAAGCAGATGGCCTATAATAGCAGGAAAGGACAGGCAGGACTTCTGGAGAGACTGAACTCTGAGAAAGAGTCGGGAATGGGAAGTCACCATGTCACCATGGAATGCAGATGAAGAAATAGGTGCCAAGAAGAGAGATTAAGACAGACAGGTAACGAACCACAAGGCGGGTCACAGGCCAGGCCAGTATAGTCAGGTTTGAATAGCTTAGAATCTGCCCAGTTATATAGTGCCCAAAGCTTATAATAAATATAGTCTCTGTGTCCTTATTTGGGAGCTGGGGTGGTCCCAAAGAAAATTACAGCTACAACTTACACCTATCATGTATATACTAATAATAAAAAATTGTGTGTGTTTATTCTGGAGGTTGAAATCTGACTAACATTTGGCAGCAGTGTCTTTAGTCACTGAGTAGTCTTCCCTGCCCACGGGTTTTTGCTTCTTAAGAACTCATATTGGTAGTAATTATTAAAGATAAGGTTTTCTTTCTTTCTTCCTTCCTTCCTTCCTTTCTTTCTTTCCTTATTTACTTATTTAAGATAGGGTCTCACTGTGTATGTAGGCCAGGGTGGCCTGAAATTCACTGTGATCTTCTGCCTCAGATCCTGAGTGCTGGGATGAATGAGTTTCAAGTATGGTTTAAACTTCAGTTGTAATGAGTCATAAATGCTGGCACATGGATTTTGACTCTGCAGAGGTCAGCTCACTGTTGAATTGGCCTTTCCACTAAAGATGGTGGGTTTGGTGTCCTTTCAAGCAGCTTAGGAAGGAGGGACACCCTTGCAATGAATTAAATGAAAACAGTAGAAAAAGTGTGCCTTCCTCTGTCCCTCCCACCGTGGTTTAAGTCTATAGACCAGGCTGTCTAACTTCTGCCCTGCCTTCCAAGTACTAACATTATAATTGTGTACTCCTATGCCTGGCTCTGCTCTTTTAAAAAACTAAAATCATTATGAAGATCTTGACTAGATGTATGAATCTGAACCATGTGTATGCAGTATCTGTGGGATGCCAGAGGAGGGCGTCAGGACCCCTGGAACTGGAGTGACGATGGTTGTAAGTGGCCATGTTCATGCTGGAAACTGAAGCTGGGTCCTTTGCAAGAGCAGCAAACACTCTTTGTTAACTGCTGAGTCATCTTTCCACCTCCACTCCTTTGTATTTCATTTTTACTTAACTTTGTTTACACCTCTGTAACTAGATTATGGAACGCTCTGTAGCTGTTCACAGTATGAAACTTTTTAAATGATTTCATTCCAATTGAGTATTCTCAGAGATTCCTTTGCTTCTTAGAAGTAGTTGTCAGAAAGATTTTGGGGGTGAACTTCTTTGTAGTGTTGATTAAGTAGAGAGTGACAGGAAGTTTAATACACAGACACACACACACACACACACAGACACACAGACACACAGGCACAAAGCAAAAACTGACGATATTACAGGAACACTACAGTTGCTGGGATGAAGAGCAAGAGAAACCTACATTATCAATCTTCATATGAACGATGTAAAGCCAATCACATTCTGGGTACATGTGAGATGTAGAGCTCCTGTCATACGAAGTACCTCCTGGAGCAGGAAACGCAAATAGGCTCATAAGAGCTTCCAAGAAGAGTCCAGAGCTCAATATGATAATCCAGCCTTCAAAGAGCTTCCTGCCCAGCCGAAGAAAACAGACCAACAAAGTCACAACAGAAAGTGCTGGCACCTATAAGAATCCAGCACTGGGTGGTGACTTAACCCAGCTGGGGACTGGAAGCGGCCAAGTCAAGATGGGGAGCCTGATGAAGGGATAGGGCACGTCAGGCAAAGGAACAAGTACACAGCACTGAGAGTAAAGATAACCTGGGAGATAAAGTGGAGAGATGAGCAAGGACCCAGGCATAAAGGACCTTGTGTACCATGCTTACGAATTTGGACTTCGTCTTCGAGGTGTAAAAGAATTTTTTTTTTTTTTTTTTTTGGTTTCTCTGTGTAAAGACCCTGGCTGTCCTAGAACTTTCTCTGTAGACCATGCTGGCCTCAAACTCAGAGATCTGTCTACCTCTGCCTCCAAAAAATTTATTCTTATTAATGGATATCTAATATTACACGGCAAAGCCAAATTTAGGAAAAAAAAAACTGTAAGGTATGGTATCATATACCTGTAACTCCAGCAATTAGGAAGCAGAGGCAAATGTTCAAGTTCAAGGCCAGCCTGGTCTACATAATGGATTCCAGACAGTGAGATCCAGTCTTAAACAAAAAATATAAATAGTACTCCACTGCAGACTAGATTCTAGAAATTCAGTAGTGAAGAACATGGAAATGAGTTGTGTAATCAAAGTTCCTAATATAAAAGATTTTACAATAAACGACCAAATGATTGCAAGGAACAGGTGAATGTTGGGGTTGTCTGGTGCTGCTATGTATTCAAATGCTAAATAGTGGCTCCCAAAATCTGGTTGCCCCCAAAGATCCTCATGTATACCAAATGATGTTGTATAAACCTTGCTCCCCAATTTAAAGCTATTGGTTTAATAAAAGTTGCTACAGCCAATTACTTGAGAGAATAAAGATAGCTGGGGTTTAGGTTACTGGGGGCTGGAGGGTGGGTCATAGGTAAGGACCACAAGAATTTTTCCTGTATAATCACATTAGGGCAGTGGGAGGCCTACAATTGGACGGGAAAAGGGAGGCGAAGCTAAGAGACCAGGGAAAGGAGCATCTCAGGGTAGGAAGAGGAAGGATGATAGATGTTGACGTGTACCTGCATAACATTTTCCAGCCACAAGTAGCTATGATCTCACAAGGTTAGACATATTGGAATAAAGCTTTTTATCAACTGGCTCTGAAATTATTGTATTGGCATCTTATAAATTGTGATACTTTTGATACATAAATCTGATTGGTTAATTAAGCTTTAAGAGTCATGATTCTGCCGGGTAATTAGGTGTTGAGATGGCTGACTGTGGGGTGCATGGGCATTGTGGTAGCAAGATGAACTGGGGGGCACAGGGGCACCAGAGAGATAGGCCGGCCAGGAGCCCTGTGGTCCAGTACTGCGGAGAGCTGGCAAGCTCATTTTCTTAATATTTCCCAAAACAGCATGTAGCTGAGTGAAATGCCCCAGGACAGGCTGGTGGAGCAGAAATAACCCAAAAGAGACTCAAACAGCAAGAACTTGGGAAGCACAGCTGAGAATAACAGTCTAGCATATAGAAAAATAGATTAAGGGTAATTTGCCTAGTAACTGTGCTAAAGCTGATTATACAATCCACAGGACTCTGCCTCTATTATTGGGGGGCTGGCTGGGTCATATTAATAACTAAGAGTAATTAAGTAATACTTAAAAATACCATCTACAGGTGAATGTTCAGTAAGATTCTGTCTAACATACACAAGGTCCTACATTGATCTCCAGCACTGAGGGGAAAAATAATAGTAACTTCAAGTTATAATAAATGCTAACATGCTGGGATGTTGCTCAGTTGGTAGAGTCTTTGCCTAACATGCCCAAACCTGAGATGAGACAGGCCACAGGCTTGGGGAAACCTAAGACAATTCTGCTAAAGGATCAGAGCAATAAAATGGCACTATGTTGTCATAGCCCGATCAGTGTCCTGCTCAGTACCATCAGAGGAGTTTCTTCTTGCACCAGATGGGAATTAACATAGAGACCCACAAATGGACAATGCGTAGATAGTGGAAGACCTTGAAGAACCCTGTCCTAACTGGAATGTCTCCATCAAACTCCTCCCCTCTTAAGGCTCAGGGACCGATGTGAAGATGAGGCAGAGAGATTGTGAGACCCAGAGGTGAAGGATGACCCCCCAGGAAACAGCATCATCCGCACAGTGGGACTGATGCACATACGAACTCTCAGAGACTGTGGCAGTGCAAACAAAACCTGCACAAGTTCAAGCCAGAAGCATCTCACCCACTCCTAACCAAGAAGCCATCTGCAACTGACAGCACTGTCGAAAGGAAAACCAATCTTCTCCAACATCTCCCACGTCCCTGGACATATCAACCACACTCCTGAGAGGGCTCCATAGCCAGTAGTTGGCCAAATACAAAAATGAACTCAATGGTACTTTTGTGGACTTTGTGTTTCTTGTTTTGGGGATTTGTTTTTGTATTGCTTTTGAGAGAAAGAGAAAGAACATAAAGTTGGGTGGGAAAGGAGGACCTGACCTGGGAGGAATTGGGGATGAGGAAACATGACCAAAAAAAAAATTTTTTTTGAAAAAAAAAATTTGAAAAAATTAATAAGTAGTACTATTTAAAAAAAAAACTGTAAAAGGATCATTTCCTGTTGTTTCAGACCATTAAGTCCTTAGTTCTTTGCTGTGACAGTCACAGGAAGTTCATTTTTGTTTTGAGATGTCTGTAAAGCAGCCACAGATTTTAAACAAGCCACTGGTGGAGTCTGAGCTTCTGGAGGTGATTACTGTCTGAGATTGCCCCCGGAATCAGAGACTGGGTCCTTACCTCCAGGTCCTTTCGAATGCTCTCAAACTCCTCAATGTCATCGAGCTTCAGCTCCAGGCGCGTTGGCTTTCGTCGCAGCATACTGACGTCAACCAGGACTTCAGAGGAGCCAGGCTCGGTGAGCAGGAGAGGAAAAGCTGTGGGTGCCAAGCCTCAGCTACAGACAGATGAATCTGTAAACATGAACAATAAAATGAACGGGACATTAACTCATTTAGATTCCATTCACAGACTTCAAAATCTGTAGGCATCCATTTATTGCTGGAGCTAAAGAGACAGCTCTTTGTTTCAGAGCGTATTCTAAGTATATACAGAAGGCACGAGTTCAATTCCTAACTTATCCTGTCTGGAACTCCAGCTTGATGGGAGCAGATGCTATGCCTCCTTGGCTACCTGCACTCATATACCTACATATACAAAAAAAAATTTTTTTAAAGATTTATTTATTTATTTTATATGTGTGAGTACACTGTTGCTATCTTCAGATACACCAGAATTACAGATGGTTATGAACCACCATGTAGTTGTTGGGAATTGAACTCAGGACCTCTGGAAGAGAAGTCAGTGATCTTAACCACTGAGCCATCTCTCCAGCCCTTACATACACAAAACTTAAAATGAAATTTTTAAAAACAAAACCCAGTAAGTTGCTATCAGAGAATCTAGGCAATTCTCTTTTTATTTTTTTTTTCCTTTTTAACACTTTTCGGGATGCTTTATTCAAAACCTGGGGACATCACTGATATAGCAGCAAAGAAACTAATCTCTGTCCAGAGTTCTTAGGTCAGAAACCAAGCTTGGGGCCCCAATCTCAGGTCCCAAGACCCTTCCAGCTGCGGGCTCCCAAGCAAGACACTCAACCATCACCCTAATCCTGTGTTCCAATAACCTCCAAAAGACACACTAGGTAAAGAAACGAGCTGAGGTCAGTGACACAGGAAAACAGTCACAACATCTTGGGCTCACTTGAGCCCGGAAGTTGGAGACCAGCCAAAGAAACATAGGGAGACCCTGTCTCAAAACAAACAAAAACAAAAACAGACAAGAAGCAAAAGGAGCAAAAGAGTTAGGGAGATGGCTGAGCAGGAGCACTTCCTGCCCTGGCATGTGGACCTGATTTCAAATCCCCAACACCCACATAAAAAGTCAGCCACAGCCAGGCAGTAGTGGGTGCAACCCTTTAATCCCAGCACTTGGGAGGCAGAAGCAAGTGGATCTCTGTGAGTTCAAGGCTAGCCTGGTCTACAGAGTTCCAGGGCAGCCAGGGATATATACACACACTACACACACACACACACACCTCACATATACACACACAAAGGAAACAAGGGAAAATGGTTAGCTATCTCATCTAAATTCAGTGTCATTAGGGAAAGTGGATAAGCCATCAGTCCAATCTGCTTTCTATAAACATCGTCAGACACTGTGACCAATCCTGGATATTACAACCAGCTGGCTTAAATCTCATGAAAACTAAACTTACCAGTTCACAAGATTATCCACAGGATCTAAGCGGGTCCTTAATGGGTAAATCATTCACTAATCAGATGCTCCCTGTGCTGAGCTATAGGAGTTTAAAGTCACTGTTGAAATCTGTGGGGAAAACAGACAATACAACAGACCATGGCCAATCTAGTGTAAAGACAGAACCCTCAGGAGGCTCCTTCAACAGCACTACATAAGCGTCTAGCCTCGCCTGGGCTGCCCTGGGAAAGGGTGAATCTGAAGGGTAGGCAGACAGTCTTAAGGCCAGAGAAGTTCAAAATCATTTCATATGGCGAATGAATGCCTGTGTTAACAAAGCCCATGTTTGTTTCAGAATAAAAACTTAAGTAAGCTGAGCCGGGCAGTGGTGGCGCATGCCTTTAATCCCAGCACTTGGGAGGCGGAGGCAGGTGGATCTCTGAGTTCGAGGCCAGTCTGATATACAGAGTGAGTTCCAGGGCTACACAGAGAAACCCTGTCTCCCTGTCTCGAAAGACAGACAGAGAGAGAGAGAGCGCAAATAGTTTAGTTAACAATATCAGAAGCCGGGTGGTATTGGCACACACCTTTAATTTCAGCTCTCTGAAGGCAAAGGCAGGAGGATCTCTGAAACACAGAGAAACCCTGTCTTGGGGAAAAAAAAAAAAGCAAAATCAGCCTCCTATAAAAGTTACACACAGACCACTAGAATAAAGAGCTAAGTGATACAGATCCACATGAAAGTTCTGCTATAGTGTGCAGTCATATAAATTATTATTGCACGCATCCAGAATGAAACAAAACACTATGATGTGATGTATAGGACACATTTACACTTCTCTCAGGAGGCTTACTTAGCACAGCAAGGGGTGATGTAATTAGGACAGCAAGGGGTGATATAATCAACACATAACACTGACCCATGACATTTCAAACTGCTTTATTCTATCAGATACTACCTTCTACCTGATCCCTAAGTAGAGAAATGCAAGCCAGCTCCAAAGAGAAAAGGAAGAAATGCTTAAGTAAAAAAAAAAAAGAGAGAGAGAGAGAGAGAGAGAGAGTTCCTTACAAACGTAGGGACCGAAAGCCTCACCACTAGAGAGCAATCATGAGTACAGGTTAAAGTGGGCTCTTCCACCCGCCACGTTACCAATCCTACTACACTATGACTCCAAAACAACGGATTACCTTTTCTCAGCAGAATTTTATTTTCTGGTTTGTACTCTTGTTGTCCCGTGACTTAAATGACTAAAATAGAATAATCTCCTTGCGCATAACTTGGCATTTAGTAAGTCCTCGAAGAGGAAGTGCTCTTCTAATTGGAGTCGTTCGGGGAAAGGGCTTGAGAGTGGAAGTGAGTCTGTTCAGCTCGGGAAACGGGAATATTTTTGCAATCCCCACAACTTTCATGTAAGGATGAAAAACAAAAACAAAAAGAACCCTTCTCATCGGAGCTACTGCTGCTATGCACTTTATCTGGCGCCTCCCTGTATCCTTTATTTCAAAGACACATACAAAGAATAGGCTGTAGACAAGTAAACCAACAACAAACTAGGCCGCAGATCCTCCACTACATCTCTATTTTAGCATTAGAAGTCTCTTCTAATTTAATGTCTTCTTGAAGCCCAAATTGACCACGTAGCCACTGAGTTACGAGGGGCCCCCGGGGGATTTCCGTCGTGGACAACAGTCCTCTTGCCCAGCTCCAAGGCTACAGAAGTCTAGGGAGAGATTTCCATGGCAACACAGGCCTCAGCTTCGAAATAGCGGAAGGCCTCCCAAAGGAGAACAGAGATCCTCGGTTTGTTCCGGATTATAGCTGGGATCAGCAAACCTACCTCTTTTCAGGCCTCTGCAGTTTCCCAGAACCTCAACTCCCACCATGACTCCATTGCTGCGCAGTCCGAACTACACTTCCCAGGCTGCTCTTCGCTTCTTTTCCCACGCGCTCTTCTCCCGCGAGGTTGTGTCACTCTATAAGGCCACGCCCCTCGACGCCAGCCGACACTTGACAACTACCACTCCCAAGATACTTCGCAACTCCTAGAGCACGGAGTACGTTTCCGGCCAGTGACGCACTTCCACTTTGCTAGGCGCGCGGTTCCCGGCCTGAAAAGCAGAACGCGGATTTGGTTAGGGCCTCGCGTCCCTGAAGCCCGGCATGGCCTCCTCACGAGCCTCCTCCACGGTACGGAGCTCCGGATCTAAGCTAGGCCTGCCCTCTCCTAGAGAGGACGGGGTCCCCGTGGGAAAGGGCCGTTACCTTATGGGTCCGGGCAGAGGAGGAGTAGTGTAGACCTTAGCAGCCTTTTCCGATTTCTTCGTGTGCTGCAGCTCTTTTTGCACTGCTCTTACTTAAGCCCTGAGCAGTGAACACCTTTTCTGACTGCTTTGAAATCGGGTTGTATCTTGACTTAAGCTGTACGACTCGTACTTGTTATGATGAGGCCTCCCAACTTCTAATAGGCTCTGAAAGTATTTGAAATGTGTATTCCAGTAACATTGTGACTTGGTGCACCTAAAACCGCCCTGATTGTTTAGGTTAGTTTTGGTGTTTGCCCAGTGGTGAGAAATTATTTTCGTAAAACCAGAGATTGCATTTCCAATAGATTAAAGTAACGGGCCCCAAAACCAAGACATATCAGACAGAAATTGATTAGTTGTATTTGTGTGCCAAACTTAACGAGAGCCTACACTCGCACAAAGTCAGTTTCGACTTTATCCTCTAGTTTTGAGAGGAAATAAAATGAAAGCCCAACATTAGCTTCGGCTTTTTTGGGGGGGGGGGAGCATGGTTTGCTAGAACTAAACTTTAATCCGGGTCTTTCTTTGATTTAACAGACAACCAAAACTAAAGGGCCTGACGACTTAGTTGCTCCTGTTGTGAAGAAACCACACATCTACTATGGAAGCTTGGAAGAGAAAGAGCGGGAACGCCTGGCCAAAGGAGAATCTGGGATTTTGGGAAAAGAAGGACTCAAAGCCGGCATTGAAGCAGGAAATATTAATATAACATCCGGTAAGATGCAAATTGCAAATCATACCGTGCCCCCCTCCCCTTTTTTTAAATAGTGCTGGGAATTCAATCTAGGGTTTTTTGCATGCTAAGCAAATGTTCTGCCAATGAACCACACATTCTTCCAGTCTCTTGCCTTTGACCTCCAACTCCTCCTGCCTTCTTTCTGGTACTAAAATCCAGTGTACACTACCTTTGATGATTCAATATTCAGATGAACACCTTCCCAAACCACATAGTATTAGGTTTATAGGGTCAAAACCTTCTATTGGTCTGGGGAGCTAGTTCAGGTGCCAGAAGCTTTTCTGTGCAACCATTAGAACCTGAGATTGAGCCCCAGAACCCATGTTTTTTTACTGGGGGGGGGCGACTTTCCAAATAAGAGATGTTGTAAACTATATAAAGAGATAATGAAATAGATGAAAGAGGAGGCCCAGCTCTCCTGCTCTCAGTTTAAAGCATCACTTGGGTTTAGGTGTTTGCCATCATTTAATAAGCTAGAAATGGTAAGCTATAAAAAGTAAGACAGATTAGATACAGTCCTTTTGTATGCTTACAACTTTTCAGCTTTTAAAGACCAAACCAAATTTGAATGTTAATAAGATGGACATACTTGTTTATTAGTAGAAAATTAAAAGTTGGCTGAAATTTTAATATAAGTCAGGGCATTTCAAGTTTTCTTCATAGTACTTTGACTTTTTTTTTCTTTTTTTAATTAGCAACCCAGACAGTGACTCTAGTTGTTGGCCCTTCCTTTCTGACAAGGACTATATGGCCCAGGCTGCCCTCAGTCTCACAATGTAGCAAGGATGGCGCTGATCTCGGGGTCTTTGTGCCTCCTCTCGTGTGCTGGACTTACAGGCATACCCAGTCACACTGAGCTCCTCCCATCTTTCTTTTCTATTATGACCAAACAGCAATCTTAAATAATCAAACATTTTAACACAGTATAATCCAAAGATAAAGCTATTTGATACTTGATGCTAAGGAAATTAAATCTTTTATTCATAACTGAACTATTATGTCTCCATAAGAGCAAAAACCTTTGTACAGTGAAGACATTGCATTTCATCACATGTAATGGCCTCTGAGCCACTTCGAGGTGGTGTTCCTTAGTCTCGTACAGCATGGCAGACAGTGCATTACAGAATTGCACATGCTCAGATGCTCGGAACCAAGGCCGTAGCAAAGATTCTTGGTGCAGTCCAGCAGGCACTGTCAAGCAACTATAATTTGCTTTGAATGTGATTTGGGATTATTGGTCACAGGAACCCTGAAGTCTTTGTGAGCCCCACACATGACATTATATGGCACCTCCATCCAGTTTAAGAAGCTGTACTTCAGGACACACAGACTCTGAGTGGCTAATTGTTTCTTTCCCCTGTGTTGCCTGTTCTTTGCATAGGAGAAGTATTTGAAATTGAGGAGCACATCAGTGAGCGGCAGGCAGAAGTCTTGGCAGAGTTTGAAAGAAGAAAGCGAGCCCGCCAAATCAATGTTTCCACAGATGACTCGGAAGTCAAGGCTTGCCTTAGAGCCTTGGGAGAACCTATCACACTTTTTGGAGAGGGCCCTGCTGAACGAAGAGAAAGGTGTCCTTTATAAATATTATGTTTGTTATTTTTCTTTGAGGTTACAAGGTTCTTGTAGTTTCTGGGCTGTGAAGACGGTGCCAACTTCCCATCAGGCCCTTTCCTACTCTACTGTGAAGTTGTTTGTTGGATATGCTAGGTGGTTGTCTTGTTTTATTAAGATATATTTTTAATTGTATAAACCCATAATGTGTCTGTGTGGAAGCGAGCACAGGTGAGTTAGGGTACCCTGGGAGTCCAAAAGAGGGTGTTAAATATGGAGCTGGTCCACAAATATTTCCTTCATTTCTCTCTTAGCTTTTAGAGTCATACTATTTTGTTTGAGCATAAGTGCCACTCGTTCACAGAAGCCTTTCTCCTGTGGAGTAAGCCCCTCCATTATTTCTGCCAATGCCTTTTTTAAATGTTTCTTTGTGTGTGTAGACACGTATGTGCCTTCCTACAGGTGTGGGGTCTACAACCTGTGAGAGTTGGTTCCCTCTCACCATGTGTCCCAGGGATCTATCTCAGTCAGCAGGCCCCTTTACCTGCTGAGCCATCCTGCCAGCCTGACTCAGGGAGTGTTTGTTGTTAGCCTCTTCTGCCTGCCAAGTCCATCACACTCTATTATGTCCCTTAGGTGAATGCCTTAAATCCCAACTGCCACTCCCTTATCTCAGGGCCACCATTGTGACTTTAACAGTAAAGGCAAGTTTCCTGTGCTATTCCTCCTCTTCTGCCTGCTGCCATATCGCGCTCATTGCAGACCCTTCTTTGTATAGCGTAAAGGCTCTGGTGACTAGGCCCCACTTGACTTTCCAGCTCTGTCCATCACCAGCCCTGCTCCTGCCTTTCATATTCCAACCTGCTGAAGCATTTGCAGGACTAAGCTCACCTTGTTTCCCTCACTGCTGACCTTTACGTTTCTTTAATCCTCTACCTCAACCTCTGTTTTTGACTCTGGGCTGAATGAGCACTTGACAATACCCTTTCTGTAAAAGCCTTCCCTGATATCTAGCCCACACCTCCTCCCAAACCTTGGTTCTGTATTTCTGCCATACTCCCTTCGCATTCTGTTTACCGCTGTCTGGTATTGGTGTAAGGTGCTGCTTTGTGTAGTCCCTTCAGAATTATCCTTTAGTTTGAATTTTGTTGTTGCTCTTTTGAGACAGAGTCTCACTGTATAGCCTTGGCTGGCCTGGAGCTCACCAACACACCTGACTTGTAATTCTTATTTTTTTGAAATGGGGTCTCACTGTGTAGCCCTTAGTGGCCTGGAATTCACTTGTAGACCAAGCTGGTCTTGAACTCAGAGAGATCCACCTTCCTCTCCCTCCAAGTTCTGGGATTAAAAGTGTCTGCCATCAAGCCCCGTCATTCTCAGTCATTAACTATCCTTAGCCTGTGCATCATGGCATTAAGTGGATTCCAGCTGTAAGCGGCAGCAGTGTATAGGCCAGTTGACTCTGTGGAGCAGAGTGATTGCTGACGGCTGGTTTTAAGGAGCCTTCAGGTACAGACTGGAAAGGCTTGGCATGCCCACCTGAGTCTTAGGGAGAGCAGAGGAGTCTGAGAGGCGAAAGAGCAAAGGTGCACAGCGTTTCCCTGTGCTTGCTTTTTCTGTTCCTCTCACCACGGTCACCTGAGGTCCAGAAGTAAACACCTTATAAGTGGTAATTTACACACCATCAAGCTCTGTCCCTTCATCTGCTATTTCCTTGTACCTTCCTATTAGTGTGCACTAGAATAAGATATTGTGAAAGAAAGAAAAACACCTCGTTCACATAATTATAAAAATCTGTTTTGGTTTTCTGTTACTAACCTTTTACCTTGCTAATTTATGAATTAAGCTTTATCATAAGAATGTATGAGTTGGAAACAAGCACAGTGCAGCTGAAGTTCGCTGCTCCCTGTGGACGTGAGCTTGTAGGGATCTTAGCACATCGCTTCTACAAGTGGTGACAGGGCCCTACTGGCCCTCATCCATATTGATGTCTGACCTTTTTTGTTACAGGTTAAGAAATATTCTCTCAGTGGTCGGAACTGATGCTTTAAAAAAGACAAAAAAGGATGATGAAAAATCTAAGAAGTCAAAAGAAGAGGTAAACTGTGGAGAAATTCAAGAGCATTCTTTCCAGTGCTTGCTTTGATAGGGTGAGGAGAGGTATCTGTAGGCTCTGCCATTTGGGACCGGTTAATGGCAATAATGGGTAATTTTTTGGACGGGGGATGGTGCTGGAAGTTCTCCATTCAGGACCGAGCCATGGCACTCTTGGTGGGACTCAGTAAGAAACCAAAAACTGTAAAAAGTCATGGAAAAAATGAGGGGTCTGGAGAGATTGCTCCTCCCTTAAGAGTGCGCACTGCTCTTCAGGAAGGGTCAAGTTCAGTTCCCAACCTGAATCTAACGATGCCCAACCCTGATGCCGACCTCTGACCTCCATGGCACCTGCATTCATGTGCACATCCCCCACAGTCACACGACACACAGTTAAGTAAAAAGTAGATAACAGAAGGACGAGTGCCTGCTTTGTTCTGTTACTGACCCAGTGACCTTCTTTGTGAACCTTACAGAGAGGGACAGCTGTTGGGAGAATAGCCTTTAACGTTTCTTCTGTTATTTCCTTCTCAGTATCAACAAACCTGGTACCATGAAGGGCCAAATAGCCTGAAGGTGGCCAGATTGTGGATTGCTAATTATTCACTCCCCAGGTAAGAGGTCCAGAAGAAAGAGCTCTTGTTTCGGGGACTAGGGACAGGCTCTGTGCTGCTGGCACGTATCACACAGGACTAGGAGTGTTCAGACCCTTGTTGACACTCCCTTAGTGATGACATTTTTGGGTTACAGGGCAATGAAACGCTTGGAGGAGGCCCGTCTCCATAAGGAGATTCCCGAGACAACCAGAACCTCCCAGATGCAGGAGCTGCACAAGTCTCTCCGGGTGAGATGCTCTTCGCAGTTGTCCAGTCTCTTATTAGCTTCTGTTTTGCCCACCCACAGGAGGGTAAAGGCAGCTACCACGTGCCACCTGGTGGACCTGTGACGTGAGGCTCCATCAGCCGGGGCTCACAGAGGCTCCCTTCTAACGGCTCAAGCTGTGCTTCCCTTTTCTCTGAGTTTGGTCTGTTTTCCTGACACAACAGCTACTGAGGCTGTGGTCCATGGGTGGCTTCCCAGATCAGCCTTGGTCCCTTCTCAGCAACTTGGGTGTCTTCTACAGCAGCAAGCATTTAAAAAGTCTTGGGATTGGTTAAGCTGAAGCATTATCCCCATCGCCTGCCTCCTCCTCTCTCTATACCTCCCGCCCACTCCCCTTTTCTCCCCCAAAGTGAAAAAACCAAAGAACTCTCAGATAGGCTTTCTAATGATCACCTTTTTGATTTGTTTTCTTGTTAGTCTTTGAACAATTTCTGCAGTCAGATTGGCGATGACCGGCCGATCTCCTACTGTCACTTCAGCCCCAACTCTAAAATGCTCGCCACGGCTTGCTGGTAAGTTTTGTTTTCTGTTAACGGTTTCCTAAATTGGGCATTAGTTCAGGAAGAAAAAGTATCTTTGTCTCAGCTGTCTTCCTCTGCTTGTCGTGAGCAGCTGTCATGGCTCTGCCTGCTCATGTACTTCGATGGCTTCTGTTTGGCAGTTCTTACTACACAAAGGTGCCCAGAGATCCATGACATGTAATGTCTGCTGTGTTCTTCTCCTGGTGTTCTGGAGAAGCTCTTAGGGGAACTTTATAGACCAGGTAGTTTAGAGCCTAGTCCAGCTTTTCTTTCTTAGTTCTGTGGTCTTCGTGCAGTAGACAATCCTTGGAAGTCTTGGTACCCTTATCTGTACCATTGCTAAATGTTAATTACTTGTCTTGCCTTTGCCTTGCAAGTTGACCAGGACATTAAAAATAGCAGCTTGCATTCCATGATAGTCTAAAAGAGGCCTAAGAGTTGCTATAACAAGCCTTTTGCGTTTTCTGATGACCTGTCAAGTGTATAGGGTCAAGACAAAATTGTCCTTTAATGATGTTACGAAGGTGCCTTTTCCTTCCCAGAGCAACCCTGGCTGAGATGCTTTCCTTTGTGTTTGATAGGAGTGGGCTCTGCAAGCTCTGGTCTGTCCCTGACTGCAGCCTCCTTCACACTCTGCGAGGTGAGTTACAGTCTTGGTTGGGAGCTCTCATTCTTTTCCCAACAAACTCTGTTAAACGATGAAACTCAGGTTGACACTCGGATACAATGCACAACATTGTTTCTGTGCATGTGCGCATGTTCATGCACTTTGTGCACATATGTAAATGCTGCAGACCAGATGACAGTGGCTGATCCCTGGAGTTAAAGGCATTGTGAGCCCCCTGATGTGGGTGCTGGGAACCAACTCAGGTCCTCTGCAAGAGCGCGCAGTAGGTCTTTTAACTGATGAGCCATCCTTCCAACCCATGCATTGAATTTGTATTTGAATGGATGTGTGTGGTTCTCTCTACATCACCAGACTACCATGACTTCACATTCATGCTGTTCAGCCACACTCTGGCTTTTATAGCATCTCTATTAAAAGACAGCAAGATTTTGTGTTTTATTTATTTTGATTTGGTTTATTTAGTTTTTGAGGATGGAGTCTTACTCTATTTCCCAGTATGGCTTTTAATTCAGTATCCTCCTGCCTCAGCTTCCCAAGTTCTGGAGTTAACAGATAACAGTCCACTGTGCCGGTTTCTGCCCACCCCACCACCCTTTTTTTTAGAAAGTGATTTGTTTCAAACAATTTGTGGAGAAGGGCTGAAGAGATTAATCAGTAACTAAAAAAATGTGTTTTGTTCTTAGAAAGACCCTGGGCTGAGTTCCCAGCACCCATAACAGGTAGCTCACGGCTCCCTCTAATTCTGGCACCAGGGGATCCAGTGACTCCACAGGCACCTGGGCTCCTATGTACATACACATAATTTAAAAATAAATTGCTGGGCATGGTGGCACTCATTTAATCCCAGCACTCAGGCACTCAGGAGGCAGTGGTAGGTAGATCTTTTTAAATTTGAGGCCAGCCTGGTCTTTATTGCAAGTTGCAGACTAGCCAGGACTACAGAGAGACCCTGTCTCAAAAAATAAATGTTCCTTTTTAGTAGTTGAATAGTCATTTTAATACTGTGTTCACGTTCCCTGATATGTACTTTTCCATGTTCATAATAGCCTTTCTTTGCTTGTAGGTTACAAAGAGGTGAGAGCCCATTAACTTGATCTCCTGTATTCCTTTAGGCCATAACACAAACGTAGGAGCAATTGTATTCCATCCCAAATCCACTGTCTCATTGGACCAAAAAGACGTCAACCTGGCCTCTTGTGCTGCTGATGGTTCTGTGAAGCTTTGGAGTCTTGACAGGTGAGTCTTGCCAGTCCGCAGTCAATACTGTCTGCAGTCAATACTGCCATCCTTAAAGCAGATAGAGCTGGCTAGGACTTCAGACCTAAAAATGTGACATTTAATCCCAGACATGCTCTAAGAGTCCAGGGAACTCCCTGGAAATAGAGATATCTTTCTTAGACCTTTCTTCTCCAGAGAAGGTGTGCTGAGATTTTTGTTTTCCTTGCTGACATTGGCACTCAGTTTTTGCCTTTAGTGTAGTAGTTGCTGATTTCTGACTCCCATTATTCTAAAACAATTCAGTCTAACCTACATGGTTGGTTAGCATTGGAGAAATACACTGTTTTGTGGATTGACTAAAGATGATCATCTTGGAGGCTTCTCCGGTCTTAGCACACAGCCACAGAGGAGAGGGAAGGGAGGTTCTGTCTGGCAGTAAGGCCACTGGTGTCATCCTCTATGTAGGATGTATTTTCCTACTACAGCACATTTTATTTCTTCATGTAGGTGTTTTTACTAGTCCACTCAATTTTGAAAGCATACTGTGATCTAAAAGACATTTGAATGCTCACTTTCCTAGAGAAAACACAGGAAGGTTTTTTTATTGCAGAATTTTCTAAGAACACTAATTAGCATCTGCAGTCTTTGCCAGTTAGGGTCTCCACTCCTACAGGGCAAGTTTTAATTGGCTTCCGTAGTACTTAGCAGTGCTTCTCCCCGTGGGCACTGGTTGGGTCTGCGTGTGCTCTGACAATGAGTGTTCCCTTCTAATTGCTCTCTTTAGGCTCATGTTTACTTCCTCTCTCTGCTGTTTGAGTCTTTCTGCCGTTGCTAGGTAGCAGGAACTAATGACTGGCCACAGGACACCGAGTCCCTCTAGCCTAGGATCCCTCTTTGCGTTTGGATCTTTGGACAGGCTAAGGGTTAAGAAGGATTATCTGGAACCCACTTGAACCAAAACTGATTTCTATATTCACACCCCTACCAAAGTCTGTCTTCTGTTTTGAATCCAAGCACTGCTTTGATGAAGTGGCAGTCTATTGCTCAGCAATCTCTTATCCTAGATGGAGAATTTGTGAACTAGCCGAATTGAGAAGTGATCACAGTGCCTTAGTTCACAGAACCTTAGCAAGTAGCTTAAATTATTGTTATCCCAAAGATGGTAACCCATTGCAAGCATGGTTACTAGTTAGTATAGAGCCTTGTGCAAGGTACCTTCAGTCCCCGGTGCCGCTCAGTGCAGCGAGTACATGGTAATGCCTGAATACAGACTGGGACTGGGTAGGTCTGCACAGCAGCAGGGGAACTCAGTGCGCATCTGCATGGCTGTCAAGATGGTTTAATGTCTGGATGTTTGCTTCCTTTCAGCGATGAACCAGTGGCAGATATTGAAGGCCATACAGTGCGTGTGGCTCGGGTAATGTGGCATCCGTCAGGGCGTTTCCTGGGCACAACCTGGTAAGCCATCTGTTACTATCCAGTTTGTACAAGCCTGTTGGTTCTGATAATCCTTTTCAGTTATCTGTCAGGTAAATTTTTAGAGCAAGGATATTCAATTAGAACTTTCTCAAACTTCAGTAATAGAATGAGAAAAAAAGTATGATATAGTCAAGGCAGAGTATTTTTTATGTCTCATTGCGTGTGCCACACATACTGAAATCTCCCTCAGCTGGGTGTGAGGGCACATACCTGTAGTCCTAACACTCACCAGGATGAAGGAGTAGGGTCACAAGCTCAGGGCCAGCCTGGGCTATATAGTAAGACTATTAAAAATAAAATAAGAGCTGGGTGGTAGTGGCCTATGCCTTTAATCTCAGAACTCAAGAGGCAGAGGCAGGCGGCTTGCTGTAAGTTAGAGGCAAGGCTGGGCTATAGAGCAAATGCTACACAGAAGAATTCTGTCTTGAAAAGAAAAACAATTTTTTTTTTAAGTAAAATTTCTCCCTGCCAACTTGTTGGCTTCTTTTTCTGATTCTGTAAGGTTGGTTAGTGAGATTTAAACCTTGACAAATGCATACCGCTTATGACCCACACCCTCCCGGTATAGATAACGTTTCTCCCACCCCTTCTTAATCTCCCCTTCCAAACAACCTATTACCTGATTTCTGTCCATTCTGCCTGTTTATACCCATTCATGTTGTTGAGTTGCATTGTAGTCTATTGTGCATCTGAGCCACAGTTTATCACAGTCCTCCTGTTGATGGGCACATGGGCATGTTTCTAGGTTGTGGCTAGTCAAGATAAAGCTACTGTAAATACTCTTTTTTAGGTGTATGGGTGATTTGCCTGTGTGTTATGTCTGTGTGGCTCATGTGTAAGTGCCCACAGAGGCCAAAAAAGAGCATCAGATTAGAATTACGCATGGTGTGAGCTGCCATGTGGGTGATGGGACTTGGGTCCTCTGGAAGAGCATCCCCAGCTGTCAGTATTCTTATTGAAGCTTTTTGTAGATGGGTGGTTTTCTTTTCCTTTCTCTTAGGTAATTACCTAGAAGTACAATTACTAGTTCATGGAGTGGTGTTGTAGAGAGTAGATGTATATTAGCTTTTTAAAAGTATTTGGGCAAGCTGGATTCAGTGTCACACGCTTACAGTCCCAACATTCAGCACAAAGATCTCAAGTTTGAGGCCAACCTGGGCTTCATAGTGAGACCCTGTTCCTCAGAATAGAATCTTAAAAACAGCTGAGCTCTGCCCACTCTGATTTATAGCTGTGTTGGAGTTCGCTGTTGCCAGTCGTGCTGTTTTGCCCATTGTCAGCACATAGTAATCCTTGTGTGAGTGTTCCTACCCTGATGGCCGATGGCCATTGCACTTGCGTGTTTTTTGCCATATGCTTACACATCTTACATGTCTTTGTTGCAGGCTCCAGTTGCTTTGCCCTTCATGAGTTTATTTATTCTATATTTGTAACACCAAAGCCTATTTGCAACCATCATTTAAGGTTTTTGTTAAAATTCCTTTAACACCTTTAATGAAAACATCCTGATCGTCCACATTTGGGTCTGTTTCTAGATCTGCTCTGTCTGTTTCTAGATCTGCTCTGTTTATTTGTCCTTCTGGATTTTCTTTAATGCCCTAATTTCAATTGAGACTCCAGTAAATATACAAATGCCTGATGAGTGAAGGGTGCAGCCCGGGATGAGAGGAGACAGACGTGCAGTCTTTGCTGCGCCGTTCTTCAGGGGTTTGGTTTTTCTCTTGTGCTGAGGCTGAACCCAGGGCCCTGCACATGCCAAGCAAGGCCTCCCTGCTATTGCCCCAGCCCTACCCAGGAATTCTTTTTTAAAACTTAGCCCCTAAAGTACAGAATGTTCATGGTCCCCCAGCTGTCACCTTAAACATAAAGTCTTGGATGGTGAGGCAGTGCTCATGTCAGAAAGGCCTCTCTCTCTCTCTCTCTCTCTCTCTTTTTAGATTTATTTATTTAGTATACAGTGTTCTACGTGCATATATGCCTGCACACCAGAAAAGGGCACAAGATTTCATTGCAGATGGTTGGGAGTCACCATGTGGTTGCTGGGATTTGAACTCAGGACCTCTGGAAGAGCAGTCACTGCTCAGCCAGCTCTCCAGCCTGCCATTTCTTATTAGTACAGTTTAATGAATAGTTTCAAGAGCATGAGCTGAACTATAATTGTTTATAGAACCTTGTCATAGTAGACGCTTAATCAGTCTGCTGGTTGATCATTGATGTAATTATTGGTAAGTTGGCAAATTTATTCTTATTTATTTTTAAGTTATGACCGTTCATGGCGCTTATGGGATTTAGAGGCTCAAGAGGAGATCCTGCACCAGGAAGGCCACAGCATGGGTGTGTATGACATTGCCTTCCATCAAGATGGCTCTTTGGCTGGCACTGGGTAAGACTTTCTCCACAAAGCCGGGGAGGGCAGCTTAGGAGTCTCAGCTCAGGCAAGCCCGCTTCCTCGTCCAGCTGGATTCCGTGTACTCATTCCTGTATTGTCTCTTCAGGGGACTGGATGCATTTGGCCGAGTTTGGGACCTACGCACAGGACGCTGCATTATGTTTCTAGAAGGCCACCTGAAGGAAATCTACGGGATAAATTTCTCCCCCAATGGGTAAAGCAGACTCAGTGAATGGGAAGGGTCCTCATCAGACAGTGCTCTCTGTTTCTAACTATGATACATCTGATCCTCAGCTACCACATTGCCACTGGCAGTGGTGACAACACCTGCAAAGTGTGGGACCTTCGACAACGACGCTGTGTCTACACCATCCCCGCCCATCAGAACCTAGTGACCGGTGTCAAGTTTGAGCGTAAGCTTTTCTCTTGTTCTCAGCCTTAACAGCAGACACCCTTTGCTTCATGGAATACATCCTGGGCATTAGACTAACTTAGACATGGAACCTTGTTAAAGAAGCAGATTTCAGTTTCCTTCCCTCTGCAATACCTATAGACAACGCTATGGCAAAGCAAGCTTCTTGAGGTAAAGAGTTCTGTGAAGGCTCCATTTCATTTTGTCCTTCATGGGTGGTCAGGCACCAACCAGATGCCTGATGTTTCTGAGCAGACCGTCCACCAGGGAAAGAGCAACCACACAGCCTTCATCTGTGTGCTTATCCTCAGTCTGCTCATGACTGTCCCTTATCTTGGAGGCCCCTAGGAATGTAGAATGCATGTGTTCAGTTTATCTGAATGCAGAAATAACCTTTCTTTCAAAATAATGTGTTTTGGCAGATCTTTATCTTTTTTCTTTTCCTTAAGCTTTTTCTGAATACTTGACTTCTTCATGTTTGCTTTATCCCCCTGCAGCTATCCATGGGGACTTCTTGCTCACAGGTGCCTATGACAACACAGCCAAGATCTGGACCCACCCAGGCTGGTCCCCACTGAAGACTCTGGCTGGTCATGAGGGCAAAGTGATGGGCCTGGACATTTCTTCTGATGGGCAACTCATAGCCACTTGCTCATATGACAGAACCTTCAAGCTCTGGATGGCAGAGTAGGCAAGACCATGGGAGAATTCAGACCTGTGTTCTCACTAAGGAGCTATTTTCCTCAAAGGAAAAGAATTGTGTTCTATCATGTTTCCTGCCAAATACCATGTGTAGGATTGGATTTTCACGTCAGCCCACTTCTGAGTAAGCCAGTCTTTAGGTGATGGCAAGCCCTTTGTGGTTAGAACGGAATTCTCATCTCAGGTTCTGCCGTAAACTGTAAATATTGTGTAGACTCAGCACTTCAGTGCCCTCCCTCCTCCCTCACACTCAGGATTGTGACCATTCTTTCATTTTTAATTGTTTTTTTTATTTGGCATTTTGAGACAGAGTCTGTATGTATAGCCCTGACCGTCCTGGACCTTGGTGTATATGTCAGGAAGCCTCACTTTGTAAGTGACCCTCCTGTCCCTGCCTTTCAAGTGATGGCGTTACGGAAATGTGCTGCTGTGCCTGGCAGTTGTATTTTTAATGCTTAAACTTGGCTCTCTGTAACATGGTATGTGCTTGGGACTACGTGTGATTCAGCAAGCAAGATAGCTGGACTGCATTTGAAATCTCCCCAGTTATGCACCAGGGCATGGCGCTGCCATTGGTTGAGCGGTGCCGGGCGGCAAGCTCCTTTCCTGCCCCGAGAATAAGACTGAGCCACAGACTGCAGCCGTGTGGTGGCTCTGTGGTAAAGACGATCTCCCTCTTCTGTGGCGCTCACAGAGGATGTTCACTGCATCGGGAACTCGGAACTGCACACTTGGCCTTGTTAGTTAGAGCCTCTTCCTTTTGGCTTTGAAGTTTGGCATCCTTCATGATAAAACAATCTGGCCTTTGTATCCAGATTCAAAGGAGTTTTTAAAAACAAACATGATGTCTGTGTTGTATAACTTCCTTCCTGTTGGTTATTTAAAGGGTATACTTTATGTATTAAAGAACACTTCATGTCAAAGTAACTGGTAAAAATCCTGATTTATGTTTGGGTGTTACCAAACATAAATTCCTTTTATATTTTATACACACACACACACACACACACACACACTTGCTGAGAGTAAAATCTTACTATAAAAAGTCTTTCAAAGGATTATTTTCTATTTCATCATTTTATGAACGTAACTATTAGTTCAAAGAGATCCATTTCTTTAGTTTTGAGATCTAATGTAATTCTAGGCCTATGAGTTGTTCCAATTTTTTTTACTTTATTCAGATGTTTATTGTGGGTTGTTTTGTTTTTGGGGGGAGGGGGTAGGTTTTTGTGAGACAGGGTCTTGCTGTGTAGCTCAAATTGGCCTCAGACTCTTAATCCTTCTGCCTCTGCATCTCAAGCCCTGTAAATTGCAGGTGCAAACCATCACACCCAGGCATTAACAACTACTTTACTAGAGTTGACGTCGGAGAGCACCAGGTTGCCAGATGTGTCTGGACTCCATTGTTCTTCCTCGTCAGTCAGTGATTGGCTTTGCCTTCTTGCTGCGGGTGTACATCCTCTACACTCCAGAATTGCACAGGAAATCCTCACAAAACAGTGATTTCAAAGATGGTTGTGTATAATGTAAAATTAGCTCCTCTCCAGTATTGGAAATTTACACTCCACCAGCTTCCTGGTCTGCCCTGCTCTTCTGTAGATCATGGATATGTGATATATAACAAAACATTTGGGGAGGGGGTAGTTTCAAAACTGGATTTCTCTGTGCAGCCCTGGCAGTCCTAGAACTCACTGTAGACCAGGCTGGCCTCAAGCTCAGATCTGCCTGACTCTGTCTCCCAAGTTAATAAGAATGCTCACCATGCCCAGCTAAACATCTAATTCCAGTCATAGCTAAGTATATTCCCTGTGTAGCTGTTAGGCCACTCAGGCCTCTGCATCATTTGGCACTTAACCACCCTTAACCTGTCCTAGTTCCATTATAGTGTGCTACGAAAGTACCTTTTTCTTGATTTCTTGCAGTGTTTGTAGAATGAGACTGATATAGTGCCCTGCAGTTGGGATCTGGCACACAACCAGGTTTTGATTTCTCTGGTTTAAACCTTGCTAGGAATTTAATTTTTGGTTAATCCAAGAAAGTATTCGAGTTGGAAATGTTCCATGTAAGCCTTAGGCAGAGCAAGTGTCTGGGGAAATAATCCATTTCCTCAACCATTGTGAGAAAATGGTGGATTCTGAGTGGCAGAACCACCATCACTTAACCCTACCTAGGTGGTGCATCAGGTGCATTAAGACAGCTAGCTCATTCTTTTAAGGTTGCTGGGTGGACTCCAGTAGCTGCTGAACTACCCAGCTGTAACAGTGGACCCATGTGAGCCTGTATGAAGCTACTCACAGTGCTTTATGGAGAAGGTTGGCCATTGTCAAGACCAGGACCAGGCATGTGGCCTGGTTGCTGGCTAGTCAGCCTTTCCATATTTCTGCCTGTGGATGTCATGGACAAATCACTGACTTCATGAACAATGGACTTTTTCCACTCCTGTGTCTTGACTTGGAGCCTGTTGTTGCTACTTAACAGGTTTGAATGTTAGGTTAGTGGTACTTCTTAGTCACAGTGGCAGGTCTCCGTCCCTAGCCTAAGCACACCCAGTGAAAGCGCTTCCAGTGTCTTTCTAGATGCCCTGTAAGTGGGTGAGGCTGCTAGGATTTGATTCGGAAATGTCCCCAGCACTGTTGTGTACCATTAAACTCTCAGGATGTAGGACCTGGCTGGAGCAAATGAGTCACCAACCAAGGGTCATTGAGTGTTATTAGCCCAGCTTCTGTCTGCAACTGCCCTCTGCTTCCTGGTATGCTGTGATGTGAGCGTCTGCTACAGGCTCCTCCCTGTCCCCTCTGAAACCATGAGCCCCAGTCAACCTCCCCTCCAGTTGTCTCTGGCAGGTATTGTGGTCACAGTGACATAAAAGTGACTAACACTGCCCCAAGGTTAGAACTAATGAATACAAAACAGGAGCTAAGATCCTAACCCTCTATCTCAAAAAGAGAAAAGAAAATCTGTTCAGTGTAACAAACTACTAGTTTTGGTATCCCCACCATCCTAAGAATGTAAGTTGTATTCTTAAAGAAAGGACTCCAAGGATAACCCTGGCCTGCGCCTCGGCTCCATCAACTGCTTCCTTGGACCAGGGGCGCTGGAGGAGGAGAAATGTTCCTTCTAAACTGTTTTTACCAATTCCTCTCTGCCCCTGTCCCTCTGAAGAGATGGTTGCCAGACGTACTTGCTTCAAAACTAAGCAGAAATGTGTAGAGAAGTGAAGTCAGTGGGAAATGTGAGAGATGAGGTCAATGGAGACACAGGTGATAGTCTCAGGAGGACTCCAGTTTCGTAATGGAGAAATCTCCACGTCGGAGCTTAAAACTGTCTGCTTTTACTATATCAAAATATAGCTTATATATTTTTTACCATCTTACTCCTTTGTACCTCTAAGGAAGTTGTAAATAAATGATACTTCTGTGAAAATACTATTTAGAGCAAATACAACTAAAGTTCGGATCTCTGACAGCTTATTCTATAAATTTTAAAAAAAAATGTCTTTTTCTAATTGTGTTTTAGACACTTCGAGATTGCTTCAAAGTTGGAAGCCGGGGTATGCTCAGACCAGCCTTTATGTGGCACAGGTCAAGCAGCAACTGGGCTAACTGTTAGGCTCTGTCCCATGAAGAGAAAACCAAGGTCTCTTCCTGCGCTCCACACTGCCCAAGCCTGAGAGGCTGCTGAGGCATTACCTCTGCCCAGGTGTCTGCCTTACCTTTTTGAGGCCAGAGCTATGGAGCTGAACAAGGCTCTATCTGTCCTACAAGCACTGACCGGGAGGAGTAGAGACCTTTACCTCAACCCCAAGTTCACCGTGTACACCCTCCCTTCCCCCTGAGGGTCATCTACCACCTCTGGATCTTTCTGTCTTTTCTTCCCTCTCAGTCTGCCCAGTAAAGGTTGTGGAAGGGAAAAAATTCAATGACTTAAAGAATGCAAGCTAGCTTTACTGGAAACGGCGGCATGAATCAGGAAAAACTGAAAGGGGAGACAAGCACATGGGCCGAGAGAATTGAAAGGCTTTCCAGAATTATCAGCAACACAGGAACAGCTCAACGCTACTCCAGTGAAAGATGCTACAAGCTCTCTCTCAACTAGTTGGATGTCTGGGTGGTGCTGTCCAGCCCTTTGGCACAACTCACTATGTAGCCATAGAACTGCCTCTCTATCCTCCATGACCCCATAGTTTGTGATCAGGTCCCCGGCCCTTCGGCTCTTCTCTTCACGTTGGGCCATCTCTGTTCTCCAAAGCAGGACCTAGCCAATCCCTGGGCTGTAAAATGAGCAATACTACAAGAAAGGTAACACCAAAGGCTGCTCTGTAGTCCCCGGTCTCTTCCTTGTCCTGGAACCCAGAGTGCTCAGCCCATGCCCCAAAAGAACTGCTTAGTCCAAAAGATGGAGAAGATGAGCAGCAGGGTGACACTGAGGATGACAGCCATCAGATAGGCAAAGATCCGGAAGTGGGGGTTGCGGACACACTCTCTGAGAGAGTAGTGACTGGGGATGGGCACCGGCCTGGTGTCGGGGGCTGTGTCCTGAGGGAGCCCAGTCTGACTCCCAGGCTCAGGTCCAACGTCCAGGGTGTAGACCCGAGGCTGACGCAGGAAGTAGCGGCTCTTGGGCTGGTCCTTGAGACAGAGTTGGTGGCCCTCGAGGATGACATGGTGGGGCTCTAAGCGGAGCAGGGTCAGCATGGCAGTGTCTGTAGGCAAGTCAGTGACTGGTTGCCCTGAAGCCAGCACGGTGGGCTGACGACAGAGTGGGCAGAGTAAGCGGCGCCTGGCTGGGGTCACCAGGCTGAGGTGGGCCAGGCATTCCACGCAGAAGGAGTGACAGCAGTCTAGCACTTTGGGGGTGTGGAATGTGTTGTTGAAAGGGTTCCAGCAGACAGGGCACTCAGCTCTGAGCTCCTGGCCCTGTGACTCGCTCATCCTCTGATCACATACAGGGAGCCGGAACCTCGAGAGGATCTCCTGGTAGAGGGGAGAAAGAGAAAGTATACCCGTGGGGTGCTGTCCCTGGACTTGGTTTGCAGCTCTCAGCTCTGAGAGGATAAAAGCTATCTACCCACATTTCAGAGGTGGAGGAATGTACGTCTAAACACATTTTGTCCAAGATCACCCAGTCCTGGGGTCACAGACTCAAGTCTGACAACACAGCTGCCCACTGCCCAGGGTGAAGGACTGAGCGACCCGACGGGTCACCTTTCCAGCAGCACCAGAATGAGCAGGCAGTGGAGGGGACAGTGCTGGGGCTTTGGAGAAGCTAAAAATGTAGCCTATGCCCCCTGCTTTCGCTCTATGCTGCCTTGGCTCTGTGGAGCAAGAGAGAACGACACATTCAGTGAATTTTGCTAAAGAACAGGTAAATTTCCCTGCACACTCAATCCCCTGACTATAGCAGAGATGGACTCTGTCCCTCCTCTGGGGATAAATACCAACCCCATTTCTGCTCTTTCCTGTGGGGCCAGCGGCCAGTCCTTCATACCCAATTAACTAGTCCTGGTCCTGGTGAACAGTTCTTGAGAAGACTCCCCTACTCAGCCCCCAAATCAGCTCTGGGTGTCTCTTACTAGTTCTCTGCCTCCCCTGGCTCCTCCCACTTTCTCCCAACACCCACCTGGGTTTCTGTGAATTGTAGGAAGGGAATCAGAAAAACCCCTCTGAAGGTCTGAGTTTCCCCGTCTCTCCCTCTCCTGAATCCGCCTAGCTTTGGGAAACTGCCGCCTTGCCACCAACCCCAGAGCCGTTTCCATGACAGCATGCTCACAGCACCTGGAGCTGCCAGGTAGCCCTGGCTGCAGCCTCAGTCAAGGCCAGGGTGGTGCCTGGGAGACCCAAAGGAGACACAGAGAGAAGCATTCACGAACACACACACACACACACACACACACACACACACACACACACACACACACACGGTGTGGCTAGCAATTGAATGTAGAACAGATACAGGTCCAAAGGTGGCCGCTTCCATACCTGAAATCAGCAGATTGGAAAGGAAAGGGTGACAGTTTCCTCTTTCTAGATCACCATGAGGACAAGTCTTCTGGGTTTCCTCTCTCTTGGGCCCTCATTTCTTTTCTAAAAGGCTGGCATCTCCTCCTTGCACACAGGAGCTGCCTGTCATATGCTTCACTTGCTGCATACATGATCTGACTATTAGACCTCCTAAGCCTCCTCTTTTAAGTTGGTATCTACAGCTAAAATAGGCAACCCTTTAGGACAGGGACAGCCAACAGTCCCAGAGAGGCCATTCGGCCAGCCTTGACAAGAAGCATTCTGGTCCTGCTTCCTCGTTTCAAGTGGGAAACACTTGGATTTTTATCTCTTGCTTATATTGGTCATTTAAATTATTTGAGTAGCTGAGCTGCTGTCGGCAGGGGGTGGAGGGTAGGGGTGGGGTGTTCTTAGGAAAACTACTTCTCCATCGAAACCATTCACTTTACATGGAAACGAGAAGTGATTCCAGCTAGTTATGACAACACTGGGGGGGATACTGGGACATGGTTTTGGAATTCTGTTCTACCTCTTGCAGTCAGAAACACAGAAGGTGTCCATTCAGTCCACCTGCAGGATATGTGGAAAGAGCTAAATAGGAAGTGCTCCTGTTTCCATTGAGATTCCTGGCAGTAAAGACTCCAGGTAGGAAGCCAGGAGCTATGTAAGAGAAGAACTCAGGGTAGTTCCACTTCCTTAGAGAACTGATGTGATGTTCTATACCCTGATCAAATTGATGCCTGAAGCAAAACCTGTGTCCACTCTTACCCCGGGGCCCCCTGGCTTTACCTAGATCTCAGTCTGCTCCAAGGATGAAGCTCCAAAACTGTTTCGTCTCTAAGGAGATGACATTCAGGGAGAGATGGTACAGCCATAACCAAAGCGGGGAGGGCTGCTAGGATTTGTGCGGATGCCCGTGCAATGAGCTGTTCACCTACCCAATCAGTGAGTGCTCACCACGTGCTAGGGGCTGTACCAGGTACTAAAAGATCAAGGGGAAGAAAACTGACCTCCTCTTTTCTCTCATGACATTCATAGGCTGTTGAGGCAAAAACAATATCTCGTGAGTAATAAGAAACAAAGAAATAACATAGATCTCACTATAATATATATTGCATGTGTATATCTTTCATTATAATATATATCATATATTAGATGCCTTTATATTAGTAAAAGCATGTGCCATCACACCCACTGAAATACATGATTTTAAGGAATGCTGTAAAGAATGAAAAAGAAGCCAGTCAGTGATGGCATACACCTTTAATCCCAGCACTTGGGAGGCAGAGGCAAGCGGATTTCTGAGTTTGAGGCCAGCCTGATCTACAGAATGAGTTCCAGGACAGCCAGGGCTAGCTACACAGAGAAACCCTTTCTTGAAAAACCAAAAACCAAAACCAAAAAAAAAAAAAAAGAATGAAAAAGAAAATGGGCCGGAAATGGAAGCTTTCTCCAAAAAGGTGACGTGATTGCTAACTCAGGGTTGAAAAGAATCAGCCAGACGGAGTGGATCCCCAAGCCCAGAGGTGAGTCTGCCAGTGTGAGGAAGTGAAAGGGCAGATGGCTGAAGGGCTGGGGAAAGCAAGAGTCCAAAGTGCTCACGGCAAAGGCAGGAAGCAAAATGTTAAGTCCCAAAACTCATTTGAATTTTATTGATACAGTATAACTAATCCTTGACCTATTTTCATTTTTTTGAAGGCTTCTTTATTTGACATATGGTCTTAAGCTACAGCTCAGGCTGCCTTGAACTTGCTGTTTGTCCAGACTGGGCTTGTGGAAATGTAGGTCAGTTATGACTATACCAGTTAGTCCAAGTGTATAATGGTGATGTCTGATGTAGGTCAGGTGAGAGGGTAGCAGAAAGAATGTGGCACACGATGAATGTTTGAAAAAATGTTCAGCATCCTTAGCCTCAGAAAAATATAAATTAACAATCTATTGAGATTGCACCTTGCGTAGCCTGAATGGCTATCAATAAAACAAAGAAGAACAAACAGTGACAAGGTGTCCATTCAGGTGCTCCCTGAGAAACTTGCCACCAAGCCTGATGACCTGAGTTCCAGTCCCTGGACCCACATAGTAGAAGGAAAGAACCAACTTCTATAAGTTGTTGGATTCCCTGAGACTGGAGTTACAAGCAGGTGTGAACCACCATGTGGGTACTGGTTATCAAACCTGGGTCATCTGGGACAAGCATCCAATGCTCTTACAGGCCAAGCCATCTCTCCAGCACGGATGCTTAAAGTCTTTAAGAAGGCTAAAACATCCCAAAGCCCACAGTGTCATTTCATACAACTCTAAGCTAGCCTAAAATCTATAATCCATAAAGAATATATGGAGCACGTAGGGGTAACTAGAGAGGGCAACTGGAGGAGAAGGAAATATCACATGCTTCTCATATGCAGAATGGAGACATATACACATGTGGATATTGGAAGGGGACCAACAAAAGAGATGAGGGGGAGGTGGGAAGGGCAGAGAGGCAATGAGTCAGCAAAGTGCAATGATGAGTCAGCAAAGTGCAATGATGAGTCAGCAAAATACAATGATGTGTGAGTGTGACCAAATAAAGCATGTCATTTCATAAACTGTAAAATTTAATTTAAAGAGAAAGAAAGAAAGTAAGTAGTGGGAGTGGTATGAAAACCACCTTCAGAGACAGACATGCCTCTGCAGTTCTCTAGAAGGTAGTTTGTATTATTACAGAAGATGAATGTAAGAAAGAGACGTTCTGCAGCCTTTAAAATGAACATTTTAAATGTTCATTGTTAAATGTTAATAGAACATTTCTTATTATGGAGTGTGTCTGGGATATAATGTTATTAGGTATTAAAGGTTCAGTGACAAGACAATCACAACATAATCTACTTTGAAAAACACGTTGCTCTATGAAAAAACCAAATATTTTTTGTTGTTTGTTTCTTTGCTTGCTTGCTTGCTTGAGGTAGGGTCTCACTATGTAGCCCTGACTAGTCTGAATCTATGAAGACCAGGCTGGCCTCAATCTGCCATCCTCTGCTTCCCAAGTTCTAGGCTTAATAGTGTGTGTTAGCAATCCTAGAAACAATTAAATATCAATAGTAGTTATCAAGGTGGGCAAAACCATCCATTTAGATTATTGCTAGAGCTTTTGTCTTTAATTCAGTTACTTGAAAATGCTAACTTTGGGACTGAAGAAATGGCTCAGCAGTTAAGAGCACTGGCCGCCCTTCCAGAGGACCTGAATACAATTCCCGCAACACATTGCAGCTCACATCTGTCAGTAACTCCAGCTCCACAGGGTTCAACATCCTCACACAGATATGCAGGCAGGCAAAACACCAATGCACAAATAAAAATAATTTTAAAAAATGTTGGGGCTGGAGATATGGCTCAGTGGTTAAGAGCACTGACTGCTCTTCCAGAGGTCCTGAGTTCAAATCCCGGCAACCACATGGTGCCTCACAACCATCTGTAAAGGGATGTGATGTCCTCTTCTGGTGTGTCTGTAAACATCTTTTATATATATATATATATATATAATATACACATATACATACACATATATATACATACACACACATATATACATATGCATATATATATATATATATATTCTTTAAAAAACTGTTAACTTTATTCCCAGCATACTTGTCTCACTGTCCTTAAAGATCTCCCTCCATCATCCTAGATCAGACCTACATTCTCTGAAGTTCCATGGATATAGCTCTAAATGGATGTTCAATATATATATAAACTGTTGCTTGGGTCCTTATCTGAGGAGCTTCTTTCAGGCACCCACTGCACAGAGTTCAGTGTTTCTAGGAGACACCAGTGATTTATGGACCCCTGCTTCCTGCAGAACAACTCAGCAATAGTAAATTCTAAATACTACCCTGCAGTCATCATTAACAGTAACTTATCTGTAGCATCTTCCCGCTCCCTATGTTTTCAATATCCTGACATCGGGGAACTGGCATTCTTTTCTTTTCTTTTCTTTTTTTTTTTTTTTGAGTCAGGGTTTCTCTGTGTAGCCTGGCTATCCTGGAACCCACTCTGTAGACCAGGCTGGCCTCAAACTCAGAAATCTGTCTGCCTCTGCCTCAAGTGCTGGGATTAAAGGCGTGCGCCACCACTGCCTGGCGAGAACTGGCATTCTGATGGAACATGGTGGCTTTCCAAAGGGGCTGGTTCTTGCTAGAGGCTGTGTGTGGTGACACATTTAGAGAACATCATTGCCTTTTACAAACCGTTTCCATTTTCATGAGGTCATTTGATTGGTTAAACCTAGAAACAAGAATAGACTAGGGAGTAAAAAATTCTCACCAATTTGAAACAAGACTCTCGCTGATCTGAACCAATGACTTCACCTCTCCGAACTCCACTTTCCTCTGTTGAGGAAGTCCATGGCCCCTTCTTACTGTTTCTGTGAGGAAGGGATCACCCTCACTCAGGGTGCCACACAGGGTGCTCAGTACAGAAGTTAGCATGATGCTGTAAATGCCCACATGGTAGGTCGGGGAGATCCGGGCTCCGAATGTAAAGTGACTTGGCCACCAGCTTCAGAGCCAGCGTCGCGGAGCTTGAAAACTGACCCAGGAGCCTGCCTGCCTCCTAGGTCAGAGGTCACACAAAAAGGTCCACCTGCTCCACCCTCTCCACTCCTTACCAGCTTTGACCAGCCTCTTCCTCTCTCAGCCCAGCCTCAGGCAGGTGCTTGGCTTCCAGGCCGCTGGGGGCCAGCTTTGTTTGTGTGGGTCTCCTAACCCTTGATCCACTCTCTGGCTGGCTTTCCTCTTCCCTCCTCCGATGACTTTGGACCTCTGCATACACAAGAGACCGGGACATTTGCTTTTGTGAGTCACCCTTGCTTTCTCTGAGCTGGCAAGAGGAAGTTCACTCATCCTTGCAAGCTTCTATTCTAGAAAGGGAGGGGCTCTAGCCTTTTTCCCTGGACTGACCTATCTGGACTCACACTTAGCCTGGCCTTGATAGGAAGGTAGGAGATCCTGAAGGCAGATACACAGCCACTCTGAGCCCTTGCAATGAAGGCACACCAAAGCAGATAACCCAGGAGAGAGAGAGAAAGAGAGAGAAGAGAGAGAGAGAGAGAGAGAGAGAGAGAGAGAGAGAGAGAGAGAGAGAGAGAGAGAAAGAGAAAGAGAGAGAGAGAGAGAGAGAGTCATTCCGAGTCTGGTAAGCATGAGCAGGAAGTGCCTGAATTCCTCAACAAGCTAGACATCGACCCATTAGGAATCCAAAGTCAGTGGCTTCTGAATAAATGCAGGCAATGAGGACAGGGCTTCACTGCTCCAAGCCTTGGGTTCCTCACCTGTAGCTGGGAGGAGTCCACCTTCCTTGTGGGGTGCAACTAGGGAGAAAGTTCAGTGGTCAGAGTACTTGCTATGCAAGCACAAGAACTTGAATTCAAATCCCAAACATTCGTGGAAAAACATGGGCATGCACGCCTGTAGCTCCAGCGCTGGGCAGAGTGAAGGGTGGAGACTGGCAGGTCCAGGGAGCCTGCCAGCCAGCCTAGCCCAAACGGCAAGCTTCCAGTTTGACGAAAGACTCTGCCTCAAAGAAATGCAGCAGAAACAACATCTGACAGTCTCCTCTGGCTACTACATGCAACATCACATGTGTACACATGCACGCACACACACGTGCTCGCACACACACACCTACTCAGGTTGCAGATTAAATGAGATAATATCTAGAAATGTTACTATACAGTAAACGACACACAGAAACACAGTAGGTGTGAGTTAGAACTATATTATTATTATCACTGCAGCGTGACCAAGTAAATAGTGAAAATGCAAATGAAGCACGCACAGTTCAAGTGAAGACTAGAAGTCTCTCTGTAATCTATCCTATGGCCTAACCATCTTCCAAAATATATCTCACATGGTCATTTTTGCTCACATTTAAAATTTTTAAGTTAAGTTTATTTTTAACTGGTGTTATTCTTCGAAGTTATAGTCCCCTTATTCTTTTAATGGCCTTTCAATGGCTCTTGAATATATAGACATAAATGTATATATACATACATACATATATACATATATGTGTGTATATAGCTATATATAATTGAGGATAAATCAAAGATTCTAGACCCCATCACATTTGAACAGGGACATTAATGTGCTTTAGTGTATGAAAAGCTTGATGATGTAGTAAAACCTCTCTTTTCCCAGAAATTTTATTGTACTCAAAATTAAAATATTAAGCCAAATATTTTTAGTGTATCTTCCCAAAAATGTCTTGTATGTGCACAAGCAAAATGGCTGGGTCCCTCCTTTCTTCTCATCCGTTGATCCGAACGTGCGAATTCTACAGGCTGTTCTGACTCTTGCTGCAAATGCCCTTACTTACTGAGCCTCAGCCGGCCGACTGTCCTCATTTTCATAATGGCTGTATTGTTTCAGTGAATGGCATCAATTACTTAACCAATCCACCAACAGTCTAATCCTTTAATTTAATTTAAGTTCCATTGTTATTTTATATTTGAGACAGAATGTCCTAGCCACCCAGGCTGGTCTCAAACTCACCACGTTGCCAAGGCTGACCCCCACCTGGTGATTCTTCCAACTCCACTTCCTAAGTGCTAATACTATAGGCATGGGCCACCATGGCTGGCCGAAACCTTTAATTTTAAATATGTAAATACTGACTGGAAAAGTAAACGCAACGGGAATTATAGATTTCAGGTTAGCCTAGAGTTGTATGAAAGGACAGTGTGGGCTTTGGGATGTTTTAGCCCTCTTAAAGGCTTTAAGCATCAGTGCTGGAGAGATGGCTGGGCGGTTGCTTGTCCCAGAGGACCCAGGTTTGATAACCAGCACCCACATGGTGGCTCACAACTGGGTGTAAGTCCAGTCTCAGGAGATCCAACAACTTCTTCTGGCCTCTGAAAACATGCACATGGCACACAGAAATACATGCAAGGGAAACACCCAAACATATAAAAATAAATTTTTCAAAACTTTAAGTTAAAGCAGGTAGCACAGGTGAGAAACCGGTCAGGGTATTTCAAGAAGTGAAGTAAGTATAAACTATGCCCAGGCCCTTCTCTGGGCCACTGGTCTTCCTGAGAGTAAGCCCATCATCTCCATGCCTGTGGGTGGCCAGGCTAAGAAGTCCTTTGTCAACAGTGGAATTTTTTTTATCTGAGACATACTCAGAAGAGAGGGCGGGGCGTCTCAGGAATTTGAGAGTTAAATTAATTGAGTTCATGCTTGGGGGGACCAGGCCAGCCAGCTGGAAAAGTACCTGGCCTCAGCAGTACCTTAGAACCTGTGAACCAAAAGTCATAAGACTCGGTGGAGCGCAGCCAGGATGCGGGGCGGGGGCTGGGGAGGGATGAGGAAACAGGCACCGACGCCACAACGGTGTTGTTACTGGAGATGAGTTGTTCTGCATCATTTAGATAAAAAGAATCAAGGCCAAATCTTCAAGGATCACTACCAACAAGACCCAACAAGGGTCACAGTTACTCTAAGGTGAGCAGAAGTCTGTAAGTGACCCTAATAAACTCACTGGTTTACCCAGACAGACTCGGCTGCAACCATTTCTCTCTAGCCAGTCAGTGTCTTATCTGGGGTGTCTTAGTCATGTCTGAAAGCAGCTTGGGAAGGAAAGGGATTATTTGGCTTATGCTTTCCTAAGACTGTTCATCACTGAAAGAAGTCAGGACAGGAGCTCAAGCAGGGCAGGAACCTGGAGGCAGGAGCTGATGCAGAGGCCATGGGGGATGGGGAATGAGGGTGGGGGGTGCTCAGTCTGTTTTCTTATAGCACCTGGAACCACCAGACCAGGAATGGCACTATCCACAATGGGCTGGGCCTTCCCCATCAATCACTAATTAAGAAAACGCCCTCCAGGCTTGCCTGCAGCCTGATCACATCGAGGCATTTTCTCAATTTGAGGCTCCTTCCCCTTCAGCAAATCTAGCTTGTGTCACGTTGACATAAAACTAGCCAACACACTGGAGTGAATAGACATGTGTTCATGTCTCCCCAGGAAAAGTCATACGACGTGAAGAAATGGCAGGAGACACCGTCTAAACAAATAACATGAGTGCCCGGAAACAAAGGGGAGAATGCGCAGGGACCAACTCAGAATAAACCGGCAGACCACTGTCTGAAACACAACGTGGACAGTTCAGCCTGAGCATCCCACGATGGTACTTGACCCTGATCTTGGTGAGTGCTCTAGAGTAAGTGGATTATCCTTAGCATTAATCTGTTGCTGCAAAGCACAGCACTCACCTGGAAAGGGGAAGTTTATTGTGAGCCAAATATGTATGATCACGACCCAGGAATGCAGATTCAAGTTGTCCTGAAGGTATGTTCTGCTATTAAAGTGGTTACATAAGCTTTTTAAAAAGATACACACACACACGCACGCACACACTCAGGAGCCCATGAAAATCAGAAGGTCTTTGGATCCCCTGGTACTAGAGTTACAGGTCATTATGAGCCACCATATGGATGCTAAGAGCTGAACCCAGGTCCTCTCCCAAGAGCAGAAAGTGCTCTTAACCTCTGACACACACACACACACACACACACACACACACACACACGCACAAGCTTTTATTAGTATTAGTTACAGAACAGAAAAAAAAAGCCATAAACCATCACATTTACTAAATGCATAGGCTAGGGCCGTGGGTAGGTGGGCTATAAGAGAGTAGGTTTCAGATGTTATTTGTGACATTTTTAGATTTTTGAATTGGTAGAAGTGGTCTACTAAAAAATACATTTTAAATGTTTACTGTTTGATCAGACACACAGATGGATAACAGATGACTAATAAGATAATTTTGACTCTGGGTCTGTAAATTTAAACTTCTCAAGTTCTGATTGGTCAGTCACCCTTGTAGACACTTGAATCTAAGCCTGGTTTTTCCCTGTTCCTGTAAAGACTTCCTGTCATGTTCAAGATCTGGCCATTAGACAAAAGCCAGCAGTCCTCTGGAACTTGTGAGACAGGTTCCCCTCTACCAAAGGAGCCAGTTCCTTATCACTGGCAGAAGGGACAAATGGCTGTGGTTCCTGTTAGAATCCCAAAGTGCCTGCTGGCCTCCAGGCTCACAGGTACCACAGAACCAGTTCAGGAGCGTCTGTCCTACCACCCCGCTACTCAGAGAAGCTCCTCTATTTTGGGTCCTCTCTCTTGGTTCTCTTCTTTCTCTTCCTCTTTTGCTCTTCCGTCCCTGCTCTCCTGTCCCAGTCTAGTCTGTCGGCCATGTTCAGTCTATTATTTTCTCTTTATGCTTTGGACTCTTCCAGATGCCTCTGGCTGTACTCTCTCTCTCTCATATCTACAATAAAAAAAGCCTTTCTGCTTGACCATACCAATTAATATAGCATAACCAGTCTTGTCAGTCAGTCTATTCACCACCCCCATATTGGAAAACATCCTACAGTTTATTATAAACACTGACACCAGAAGAATAAACAACACAACAGTATATTAAGATTTGGCATGAAATTCAATGAAAAAAATCTTGATTTTTTTTTCAGAGCAGGAGATATGGGAATTAAAGGTAAGGGTTGGGGGCTTCCAATGTTGCTATTTTACTTGTAGACTGTGTCAATTGAACAGAAGTTGGAAACTTATGCAGTTCTATCTTCAAGCCCTTGCTGACCACAGGTTGATCCAGACAGCAAGCCATTTAGCAATCCAGTTAATATGGGAGTTAATTGTCGGAGCTGAGGATGAAGCAGGCCTTGGATTTCCCTCTCTTCTGAGCTCTTGGGCACATGCTGTGCCCTCTGTGTCCATGCTGTGTGGGCAGAACACGGGACCCAGCCACGCCATGAACAGTGCAGTGCCTCCTGAACGTGCTGGCAGCTATGCTGGACACTCAGGACCTGGCGGGCGGTGGCCTGAGTTAGCCTTTGGGAACAGGAGTGCATCTGTCTTGTGCTGTCTTCTTGTGTTTTGGATGTGGAGAACTTATTTTGATTTCACAGGCTGATAAGTGGGACTTTGGACTTTGCATCTGGTGCAGGAACAAATTAAGATTTTTGAGATGGACTTTGGAATGAGATTTGGGAATGCAGTGTTTGTATTCTACCTTGTGAAGAGGTAGGTGTGGAGTGCTGTGCTTTGGGTATGGCTTGTCCCCTCCAAAGACAATCTTTGCCGATTGCTTGTGACAGTGCTGAGAGGGAGTGTCACCATTAAGAGGGAATTGGATCATTGAGTAAGGCTTCCTCCATGTTGCAGATTCATCCTAGAGAATGTGGGCTGTCACAGAGTAGTCCCAGCTGCCCATCCTCTCTCCACTCTGTACTGAAGCAGCAGAAAGTTCTTACTAGCAGCCTGTACCACTATCTGGACATTCTTAACCTATAAATCACCCGGTCTCAGGCATGCCATTATAGAAAACAGCAGGAAAAGTCTTTCCCATGCTGGAAGTCATGACGTCAGCAATTCCTACGTCTCTGGGCCTCTGGGTGTGCAGTCTCAATGCCTCTCGCTAGGGCCTTCTGGATGTCACCTCTCTATGGCCACACACCCTCTCTCATTTGTTCCCCTCTCTGTCACTGAAGCTTAACTTTTCCTGTAATATGCATCCAGTACTGAAAAATGATGAAACTCAGGAATATAAGTGTTGACATATGGCAAGCATATTCTCCAGGGCTGGTGAATTTCATAACCTGGCCCTGAGGACAACCCTATCACCATCTTCTCCATTCTGTAGATGAGAACATTAATGCACAGATTAAGCCACCCCTTGACTTTCAAAGCCACACTGCCTCTTGGAAGAAGGAAATAAGATCACCTTGAATCCTACATGCAAGGAAATAAAGTCACCTTGAATCCTACATGCAAAGCTATTCATTGACATATCTGGGGGTGTGTAGCCCTCTGTCTCTTTTCTTTGTATTTTAAATATAAATATATTTAGTAGACTGCTGCCTCTATCACCTCTATGCACCATTTTGTAGCTGTTTTTTTTTTCACTTTGCCATTTTCCATATCATAAAGTCATGTAGGCTGGAAAGCTTTTGCTTAAAAAAAAAAAGGCCTTAAAGAGGCTGGAGATATAGCTCAACAATTAAGAACACTGGCCCATCTCCAGGAGACTGCTGTTCAGTTCTCGGCACACACAGTGGCTCACAACTATTGGTAACTCCAGTTCTAGGGGATCTGATACCTTCTGGCCTTTGTGGGCACTGCCTGAATGCAGTACACTTAATATACCTGCAAACAAAACATTCATACACCTTAAAAAAACAAACCAAGTTCTTTGTTTTGGCTTAGTCTTTCCACGCTATCCCATTTGGTCAGCCTTTTTACTGTCAAAACTATGTCTTAAAAAAAAAAAAGAAAGGAAGGAAGGAAGAAAGAAAGAAAGACAGACAGACAGACAGACAGAAAGAAAGGAGGAAGAAAAGAAACAAAGAAGAAAAGAAGGAAAGAAAGAAAGAGAGAAAAAGAAGAAAAGAAGAAAGGCTAAGACAAGAAAGAAAAAAGTCAGCCAGGAGTTGGTGGCACGCCTTTAATCCCAGCACTCGGAAAGCAGAGGCAGGTGGATTCTGAGTTCAAGGCCAGCCTGCTCTACAGAGTGAGTTCCAGGATGGTCAGGGCTACACAGAGAAACCCTGTCTAAACAAAACAAAACAACATAAAAAGCCAAAAAAAAAAAACCAACAAAAAAGAAAATATGTATTTGCTGACCTGCACATAAAATAGGATGCAGAAATGCCAGTCATATTGTTACCTTCAGAGGGAGCCAGGTGGATGGCAGGCAGCAAGAACAGCGAGAATTCTCACGGCACAACTCTCTGCACTCTTGTGAATATGTGAATGTATCATCTCTTTCAGAAGTAAGTTTACAAAATAAAGCTGATATATCCCAATCGCAAAACAAATGAAGGCAGAAGCCAGCGGTGAATTCACCTTCACACTCTACACCCAGATAGATGACTACAGTCAACATATTTTAAAGATTTTATTTTAGCTTTGTGGGAAAGAGTCTGTCTACATAGTCCCAGCTGTCCTAGAGCTCACTATATAGATCAGCCTCAAACTACAGAGATCTACCTGTAGTTAAAGGGATTAAAGGCACGTATCACACCCAGCAGACTTTTTTTTTTAGTGTGTGTGTAAGTGGCTTTATGTGCACATGAGTGCAGAAGCTCATAGAGCAGAAGAGCATCAGGTTCCGTATAGATGGAGTTCCAGGCAGTTGTGAGCTGCCTGAAGTAGGTGCTGGGATCTGAACCTGAGTCTTTTAGACCAGCAGCAAGTGCTCCTAACTGAACCATGTCTCCAGTCCTGTTAGCAGTACTTTGTCTTTCCTCCATGCCTTCAACTGTGTATAGATTTAGGGATTTATTTTCTCCACAGTGGAGTGTCACTGTGTGTGGTATTCCAGTGTCTGTTTCTCACTTAGGGTAAAGCATGGGCAACATTCTGCATGACCTCATTTTAAACAGCTGCATGCATTTTAGTCATAAAAGTCAGCCAATTGCTAAAAGGTGATTTTTGGATGAAGTGGGATGGGGGTGGGGGCGCATTGGACTGCAGTGCCCAGTGGCTCCAGTCTCCATCACCCAAGACTGGGCTTTTCATTTGTCTCTGTGCAGGACTTAGAACCAGCAGGTTGCTGTGTTCCAGATCTGGAAGAATTAACATAGGGAATGAATGGGGTGTTTTGTGTGTAATGTGTAGACTTAATGCTACTTATTTCCATAGGCTTCCTACCTGTCCTCTCTTCAGCCTTCACTTGAAACCACCATAAAACCATCAAAAGCAGAGGGCCTTACCAGGAAAAACCACTCTGCGTCCAAGACCCTAGCTCCTGCCCTCACCTACCACATGCCATTGGACCTTGGACGTGCTGTTCTGCTGTAGAATAGAGATGCTAATCTCCATGCCATCTACCTCCAAGATATTTTCATAGAAGATGCAAATGAGGTTGTGGCTCTGAGCGTGTGGGCAGTTTCTGCACCGGGCTCTATTATGAATTCTGACCTCTTAACTGGAGGTATTAGAGACAATAGTAGAAGGCCAAGCCAGTTGGCCCAGCCTCTTTCTATTTTTGGCTCCTGGAGCTCACTCCGGTGGAGCAGTCTCCAGCATCAGCACTTTTATTTCTATAATGGAGGTTGTAAAGTTCAAAGGCACCAAGGGTGGCCAAAGGTGAAGAGCCAGAACTCTGACTCTCCCTGCATACCTGCTCGAGAGCAGCGTGGCACTAATTCTTTGAGGAAGTGTCTGGCAGTATCTACTAAAGCTGGTTGCGTAGATTACAACAGTCGGGCAAGTCCTCCTCTTGTCATAGAATGAGCGCAAATATATGCATCTGTTCACCCAAGAACCTGATATGAGAAGCTTCTAGGAGCAGTGTCATGAGTCTCAAGCAAGAAAGTAGCCAAGTGTCAACTCCATGCACAGATCAGTGACGTCACTCATGACCTCATGCCTGCAGTGCTGATTCCCGTCCTTGAAGCCTGGACCACCTTCTTTACCTGTCGATGCAGAAGTCCGTGAAGATGAAGGCAGTGTTGCGGAGCTGAACCCACGTTCTCATGTAAACTCTCAGTGATGTTCCCATTTCACAAGTGGGAAAGCGGAGGCCTGGAGACATGCAGCACTCTGCCCATAGTTACAAACAGAAGAAGGGGACGGGCTGAGATTTTATTCTGGGGCTGCCTGACTTCTGGAATACAGCAACCCACTGGTTCTCAGTCTTGCACACATTTGCACTCAAGTCTTGGTTTCTAGAGGGTTTTTTTTTCTTTTTTTCTTTTTCTTTTTTTTTTGGTTTTTCAAGACAGGGTTTCTCTGTGTAGCCCTGGCTGTCCTGGAACTCACTTTGTAGACCACGCTGGCCTCGAACTCAGAAATCCTCCTGCCTCTGCCTCCCAAGTGCTGGGATTAAAGGTGTGCGCTACTACCACCTGGCCTAGAGTTTCTTTTCAATTTATGAAAATTCAGAGCTTTAAGTTTGGACATTTGAAATTTTCCATATGGTTACTAAACCTAGTAAAATAATTATATAGTAGACTAAAGAGGCTCATTTCTCTTCCAGCAACAATGCAGCCAGGCAGACGGGCCAAGCAGCTCAACTCAAGGTAACTCAGGGCCTTGTCTTCTTCTGTCTTGCCACCCCATCATCCTGACCTGTTCTGGGCCGCTGAAGCAGTTACCAAATGCCTCACTCCACTAGTGGGGATGAGCCGAGGGCGCATCCTGGACACACGCGTTCACAGCTCCTTCGAGCTACCTGGGTAACAGCAACAGAGCATCCCAATGCTGTTCCATGACATTCCTGGCTGGAATGAGGATTAGCTGGGCAACCCATGACAAGCTCTGCAAGTCAGTCTCTCTCTCTCTCTCTGGCATGAGATGAGGCAGGGCATGGCAGCCCCACTTGGTCTTGAGCTTAATATACAGGTGAGGGTGACTGTGAACTCCTGATCCTCCTGCTGGGACACAGGCACAGTCGGCTTTTGAGCTTAATGATGAAACTGTTCTTTAATGTCTTCAAAAGGCCACTCAGAAACAGCCACAGACCTTCTTCTCAGAGTCAAAAGGTCACTCTCCAAGTAACCTGAGCTCTGTACTTTGCTGAGGACCCCCACATCTAACCAAGTCTAAGTGGGGATCATTAATAATCACCACCCGTTTTCCTTAGTTTATATTTACTAATGATACATGTTGATATAGAGGTGATTAAACTTTAAATATGTAATTGACAAGATTGTAAGGGCTTACAAGAAAAAAAAACTGCCTGGAAAATTCCTTTATGTGAATGTAGAGGGCAGCTCAAAAATGAAGAGTTCATGACATCAGCAGCCAGAATCTTGAACATTTAAGAGTATCCCACTTAAGGCCTAAAATAAATTTTTTCTTTTCTTTCTTTTTTCCTTTTCTCTTTCCTTTCCTTTTCTAGACAGGGTTTCTCTGTGCAGCCCTCACTGGCCTAGAACTCACTTTGTACACCAGGCTCGCCTTGAACTCAGAGATCTGTCTTTCTGAATGCTGGGATTAAAATCATGCACCACTGCCTGGCTCTAACATAACTTTCTGTTTTGTTTGAGAGTTTTTCCATGTAGCCCTGGCTATCCTGGAATCCCTTCGTAGACCAGGCTAACTTTTAGAAGGTTCCAGAAACTTGAGCAGGTGCCTGTCTTTCTGCTTCTCAGGCAGAGAAGTAAACCTGGCATGATGCGCATGGCAGAGCTCAGGAAGTGTGGGATTGGTGCAGAACCCTCTAACTCACCAGAGGGACCCCGCCCTACCTAGTCCTCCATTTAGTTTACTTACTGTCTCCTTCTACAAGAAACTATCAGCTGCAGCACTGCATGCATCCAGCACAAGGTAGGCATTTCGCTGCCCTAGAGGAGAGCAGTCTACAGCCTCAGATTTCCCTAGAGCTAGAAGTTAATGCAGCACTAGGGGAGAAATCAGTGGCAGAGCTCCTGGCCTGCAGAAACAACCTCCTGAATTCAATCTCCAGAGCTAGATTAATAATTAGTCTCAAAAATAAATAAGCAATGTTATGGTCTATAAGTGTCTAAAACAACGAAGGCAAAGGCTGCAGAGGAAGGCTTCCCAGCTTCAAGTCAGCCAGACCCAGATGCGAATCTCAGCTCTTCCCCTTCCTATGTGCACAAAATAATACATGCCCCTGGGCCTTGGCTTTCCCATCTGTGGAATGGGAACATCATTGGGACTTTCAGGGAGAATCTACTTAGCCCTCTGTAGGTGTCCGATGGATGAGTAGCTTCCTCTTGCACTACTCCTTTGTCCTTCCAGAGCTCAAAGCTCCATAAATGAGGGAACTTAATGGCTGAAAGGTTAGAAAATAAGGTCTGACAACAGATAAAGGGATGGTAAATGTTTACTGTGGAAGGCCATTCAGTCCACACAAGAGAGTGATTCCCTTGCCTGCTCTTTGCTGTAGTTCCAGCTTGCCCTCAGGAACAGCCCTGTGAGGGAAGTTTGGCCACGAGTGCCATATTACCTGTGAGGAAGCCAAGATTTGATAATGTTCCCAAGGTTAGCTCCATGAAACCTCACTCAGGCCAGCCTCTGCACGCCCCCCAGAACATGCTTTCCTGATCTGATCCTGGAGACAGCAGGAGGGAGAGGAAGTGGGAGCAACCCCTGGACCATGGACAGACAGGAGCAGCAGCCAGGCAGGCTGTCATTCTCGGGCCGGGCTTCACTGTCTCCTCTTAGGACTTGTCCAAAGGCGAGCGCTCCGTCTCCTCTAAGGAAAGTGGGCTTCTGAGCTCCCGGCTGAGGACTGACTGGACCCCCTCGCTGAGGGTGCTCAGGGGCCAGGCCCGGTGGCCTCCATCCTCTGTGCTCTAGTCTATACCAGACGGCTCCCGTGCCTCTGGCCATCCCCAGGAGGTGGGGGCGGGGAGGATGCATGGTGTGCAATGTTTTTTATATAAATAAAAATATTCAAATTACAAATGCATATTTCTTAGCCTAGTCTCTGACCTCCGCCACTTTTTGGTACATGGAGCAGGCTATAATTCCTGTGATTAGGAACAGTGTCCTTGTGCCTTTTTGCATGCCCCCTGGGCAGCACTGCCTCAGAAAGGTAGATGGCAGGAAGTTCCTGTCTTCTACTCCTACTCAGGACAAAGCCAGGGCTTTTGCTCTCTTGCTTTAAGTGACTTTGAGGACTGAGTTTAATCTCATTGTCTTTCATCCACTTTCTCTATGGAACACCACTATCCTTACCCAGCGTGATGTGTCTTGAAACATTTCTCCTTTATGGAGACATGGAGAATATCATGAACTCAGGACATTTTCACTCTCAAGGACCCTGCCTGCCACTCAATGATTTCAAGTCAATAAATACATTTCTCACTAAAAATTGCACTTGGATTTATCTTATCTTTCTTTCTTTCTTTCCTTTCTAATTTTTATTTTTGTTTTATTTTTGACACAGGGCTTCTCTGTGTAGCCCTGACTGTCCTGGAACTCACTCTGTAGATCAGAGATTCCTCCTGCCTCTGCTTCCTGAGTGCTGGGATTAAAGACTTGTTCTACCATGCCCGGCTAGTCCATGTTTCTAAACCTCAATTTTCCTGAGAATGCTGGCTCACACCTATAATTCCAACAGTCAAGAGACTGAGAGAGGAAAATTGTGAGTTCAAAGCCAGCTTGGCTATGTGCTGAATTATTGGTCAGCCTGGGCTACAGAGTGAGACTTGTACAAACAAATACCCTGATTTTTTGAATCATCTAACAATGATATGTCTTCTAAGTAAAGCTAAGAAAAGAACACCAACTCTAACCCCAAGAACACCAACTCTCCCCCAAGATCATGTGGAAAAACACAAAGCTACATAGAAAAGAGGGGCCGTGGTTTGATATTATCCAATCAATATCTCGTGGTTTCAGAAGGCTGCCACTTCATGCAGTTCCAGTCCTCGGCTGTGGTCCACTCTGAGTAAGTGAACTCCTCTGTAGAAACTTGCGCATAACAAGGAGGTGACATCACCAACAGCCAGTGAGGTCAGGGGTCCGGATCCATCCAGAGACAAGGTGAAAAGGCAAGCTGCAGAAGGAAGGAGAATCGGCATGTGCTCTATGATGGGAACATGCTGGGAAAATGCATCATGAGGCAGTTCTGCACCTCTGTAAGCATCAAGGATGCTTATGCACATGCAGGCAGCACAGCCTACGACCGCACATCTAAACTATCGGATGCATCTGCCAACCACTGGATGTGCTCTGTTGTGCACAAAATGCAGAGTCTCGTGAGAACAGGAAACAAAGCATGCCCTGTGCCATCTAAGCCATGAGGGTTCTGCCTCTCGTCAGGGTACACTGCACCTGACTGGGAAGACCCGGGGTCACCTCCATGACCTCAGCTCCAGGACTAACAGGATGTAGACACCCAAGCAGTATTTCAGACAACTGAGGCCATATTTTAAAGGGGTATAAAAGAAGACAGGCTAAGTCAGGGCAAACAGACAAGGACACTAATCTGAGGCTGCCATCTCTCTTCATGAAGAAAAGGATGCGATGGAGGTAAGGCTTGGCCTTTGCTTTTTTTGTTGTGTTTTCAAGACAGGGTTTCTTTGTGCAGCCTTGGCTGTCCTGGAAGTCACTCTATAGACCAGGCTGGCCTCGAACTCACAGAGTTCCACCCTCTCCTGCCTTCCAAGTGCTGAGATTAAAGGCTGGAATTTATTTTTAACTGGGCCAGCTTCCCCCCATCTGCATCTCCGAGGCAACTTTCCTAGGAATGTCAGGAGCGTCTGTAGGGCAGCGGAGCCACCTGTTCAGATCAGAGCCTCCCAGCCTTGCTCCCCACACTGAGGCTTGTGGCCACTTCATCTGAAACATCCCCTTTCCCTTGCCCGCAGATGTTACACTGGGGCAGGAGAGGGTACAGCAGGCCTGTCTTCACTATAGAAGGTTGGCTTTATGGCCACAGCTGTTTACAGAATATTAGACATACCTATCTCTTTTCTTTGGGAGGGCAGTTATCTCTCCCTGAGGGGAACTGAGTTTCTGGAGAGTGAGAAGATTTTGAAGAGCTCTAAAATAGCACTGTTTTTATCTCTAGGCAAATCCTGTCAGGGCTAAAGTAGCACAGAGCGGTGCTGGGAAACCAGACTTCTAGAAGAAAATCCAACACTGGCTCACAGCGCTTGTCCATGTCAATGGTATAGATTCCCCACCATGACTGAATCCCATGCTACCAAGAGCTTAAACCACTGCTCACAAAGTTCCCAGGTATCTACCATTTGACCTCTGTGGCTCTGCACATGCAAGCCTCTGGGAAGCTATGGCCCACAAGACGGCTTTCCCTGGTGCTGAGGGGCCTTGACCTGCTGTGATCTCAAGCACTGCCTCAGAATCCCAACAGGTGGAGCCTTTCCGAGTCCATTCTTATTTTATCATAGTCCCAACAAGAGCAGAGGTTCTAACTGTATCCTTGAAATAAGAACTAAGAAATAGCGTTCTTTTCCCCCTTTCCAGACATTCTGAGTGTCACAAGTTCAAATCTGATGAGGAGCTGCAAGTGGAAAGAACACAAGAGTCAAACATGCTCTCTAGAGTCTCAGGAATAACTTTGTACATCATGGTATGAGGGAAGCATGAAGCTGGCTTATAGCCAGAGCTTGAACAGAAAGATATGGGCACTGTGGTGTCTTGCCTCTTAACCACAGGGAACTATAAAGTGTCAGGACACTGGTGGCTTTGCATATGGTGAGCAATGCAGCGTCGTCAGGCTGCACTCAGATCCTGAGAGCAGGTTGCTTACCTCCAGTGTCCTGGTTCCAAATCTTCACCTTGGAGTCATGTGCCGAGGTAGCAATCACAGGCATCGAGCCCGTAGACTTTGGTAGAAAGACACAGGATGCAACTGTCTGGAAATGCCCTTTATACTCACACATTCTGTCTCTCGTCTGTCTTAGGTCCCACAACTGCAAAGTAATGACACAAGCCAGCTCATACACACAGATGCTCATGTGTCACCAATATCTACTCTCCCATTCCCCATGACCCACTCTCATGGAATCAGAAAGTCAGGTGAAGCTCTTATCTCATCCACCATACCCAACCACCCATCCATCCAGCAACTATTGCAGTACCAAATGTGTCTTGAATAGCACTAGCTATGGCTGTGGGGACCCCACAGTAAGGGACACCTTCTTCATGTGTGCACACATTCGGATGTGATGCTTAGTGCTTCTGACAAAGGAAATGACAGCCCCATCGGTTCCCGTTGTACTGACACATATCAAACCATATCTATAAGGAACCACTCAGAGATAAGAGAAAATTGAACAGTGTTTAAAACAGTGGGGGCCCAGGAGACCCTGTCATCCACCAGCTGGATAAGAGATGTTACATGCAAAGTTTGCAACCCTAATCTACCCCCTTCTAAGAACATGTCCTGAGTAGGAGACTCCTGTAGTGAGAATACTGGAATTTGGTGTTCTTTAAAAGACATAGAAATATTATAAGAATATGTTTTCATTTTAATCCCAGGCATGGAATAGGGGGCTGCTTCACAGCGGCTGACTATGATTGTCTCGTGCTCCAGCAGAGACATGGTTTTGCCAGCTGCAGACAGTTTCTGTGAATATGTGGCATTTGATATCCTGGGAACTTTTCAGAGGGTGTATAAATTCTAGGGTCCCTGTCAGGGTCAGTGATTGTTGTTCATACAGGGGGGCATTGGTTACAGCTCATTAGTAGTCATGCTCAGAAGATACCCCTATCTAGTGATAGGGGGTGAAACCATGGAGATAAAGGGTAATAAAGAGAACCCACAAAGTAGCCAAGACCAGCTACAGATTCTAACTTACCATGTTTCCATTCCCTTGACTGACAAATAGACATTAAAATAGCACCAAACTGCACGGAACTCAAGCCTTATTAGGAATTAAATAACACCATGATTGCTTAGTTTGAAGCCTGACATGACACACATGTCTGAAAACTCAGAAATACAACTCTTATTTGGAAACCAGATACTCTTTTAACTGATAACTTGCAGTTAAGAATCCAGACACTTTGGAGGGGCCCAAAGAGTATATCCTGAAGTTACTGCAAGGGAGGTGTATATCTGGATAAGGGTGAGGTGGACCCTGGACCAGCTGTGGAGCTCCACAGTTCCCCTAATGAGCTGAGATTTCCTTAGCATGGCCACTTATTCAAAGGCCATACGTCTGTCTCTTCAAGCAGTCCCTTCCTGTTTAGGCTCCTCTAGGAGCAAGAACATCAGCAGGCTGCTCTCTCTAGCCCTTCTCTATCCTGACTTCCATCCTGTTCTCTTGTCTATTATTAATTCAAACAGATCCAGGTTAATAAATGTTTCTCAAAGGAAGCCACTGGAGTGCACAGTGCGATTGACAGTTTGCATTTGAAGCAGGTCAGCGCTGTTGCAGATCCTGTCTGTGCAGCCCAGTGAGGGGAGTGAGACCAGAGCAGCCTGCTCATCAGAGAGCAGACCCCTCGCCCAGCCTCTCACCGTGGCTTCACAGCCTTCGCCCCCAAAGCCACTGCTGCAGGAGATACACGTATGTCCATCCATGCTGACTTCACAGTGGGTCTGGATGTGCTGCTTTGTGGGAAACACGTGAGCCATCTGAAGCCCCCGACTGTCCCATAATCTGAAAGGAATTAGAAGCAGAATGTGACTTTGTAGTAAATGGGACTGAAACACAGATACCCCACTAACAGGAAAAGCCTGACTCTTTGCTGCCGGTCAGAATGGAATGTCACAATCTAACAGTCTCTAAAGACGACAGGAGGGAACCAAACCAAGGCCATCTTGAGTCTTTCTGCCTTGCAATAAAGTCATATGGACTTTTCAAAAGCTTACATTTATTTGAGGAGAGGAGCTGCATGCACCACAGCACGCGTTGGGGGTCCCAGGGCCTGAAGTCTGCCGCCAGGCTTGGCAGTAGATGCCTTTATCTGCTGAGCCGTTTCTTTTCATGGAGACTTTAGAGCACACATCTTTTTTTGTTGGTTTTCTGAGACAGGGTTTCCCTGTGTAACCCTGGCTGTCCTGGGACTCAATCTGTACACTAGGCTGGGCTGGAACTCAGACCACCCGGCTATAACACACATCTTAATTGTACAAGTTAACTTGGTCCTTTAGGACACTATTTTCAATAGACAAGCGGCTATTTTCGTCTATAACTGAAAATTGTTTAAAAGATACATTGTTGCTGTTTTGAAGCAGGTCTTACTATGTAGTCCAGGCTGCCATACTTGGCCTCTCAAGTGCTGAGACTGCAGTCCAGGTCCCCACCACAGCTAAAGGATCCTCACCACAGCATCGTCAGCACTCCAGAACCAGATCCAGGCTGTGCTGGCCATGGACAGCTCTGGCCTTGAGTGCAGTGGAGTTCCGTGTTCCCTCTTGTCTCATTCCTCCCATTTCATAGATGTCTTCTCTAAGAGCTACAATTCTGAGCCATGCTCCCCAGAGTGTGACCCACCAACTATCTGACTTTCCTGACTAGACTCTGATACTTCTTTCCAAGGAAGGCTCTGCCTGAGGGCTAAGTGCCTGGAAACCCAAGAACCCCCCCAGGGCATGACAGCTGAGCCAGGCTGCCTGACAGGGTTTGTACAGGTGAGGCTGAGACTGATTTGGTCACACACTGGGAATGAGGGAGGTTAGCTGCTTCAAACCGCTCAGCAGAACCTTAGCCTGACCTGATTCATTGTGTTCCCATAAGCTACAGGTCAGAGAGTTCCCAGGGGCAGTAGAGTAAAGGACAGGAGAGCCCTAGGAAGGGTGCAGCAGCACGGAGAAGCAGAATGGAGATAGTCATGTAAGCATGGGAGCCACAGACCTTCACCAGAAACACCTCCACAGCGGCCAGTAGCCCACCTGATGGTCTTATCCTCGGAGGTCTGGACTATGTATGGCTCTCTTGGGACCCAGCACAAGTGTGTGACCTGGAGAAAACAGTCATTAGCAGGTCTGCACAGCAGGTCGTTCCTCTGCTGTAATCCATTAGCTGGCTAAGCTCGTCTCCTCTCAGGGATCCTGAGCTAGTAAGCTAGGGTTAGCAGGGTAATTGTCCCATAATCCTCGGTCAGTCCTTCTCCACCTGTGCTCAGGGGCAGAGGTACCAGTAGGCTGGCCTTCTGGTTAGCCTTGGAGACTTAACCAAAGCTGGCAATGGTGAGCAGGTGGCAGCCAGAAGAGCACCCTGTGCTAAGCGGGGACCCCTGAACTGTGCTGTAACACCTCAGGGGCTCAGAAGAGTAACAGTAGTCCTGGCCTTCCAGGACTGCTCTTCCAGAGGTCCTAAGTTCAATTCCCAGCACCCACATGGTGGCTCACAACCATCTGTAATGGGATCCAATGCCCTCTTCTGGTGCGTCTGAAGACAGCGACAGTGTACTCATATACATAAAATAAATAAATAATTCTTCAAAAATAAAGTGGGGAGGGCACAAACTTCCCTCTCTTTAAAAAAACAAGCGTGCCTTGAAGACCTCCCCTTTTCTCCCAGTTACCACCTCTCCACTGAACCCAAGCCGCATCACGCCACACACAGATCTCCCATGAGCTCACCTCACAAGCCCCTCACCCATGCTCCTCTCCACCACCCTGCTCTCCACCAAGTCTGAATTGGTACCAGGTTCCTGGAGACAGACGCTCTCTCCACGCACTGTCCAGTCCCCACGTCCCACAGAAGCAGGCTGTTGTCCCGAGAGCCAGTGCACAGCTGGGACGAGTCTTAAAAACAAGGCGACAAGCCACAGGGGAGTAAGCTGAGATGTGGACAGGGTTCTGGGACTGCACCAGGTGCTGGCAGAGGTCAGCTGCACTTTACCTGGGCTCACAGCCAAGCCAGTGACCACCATGGCATGGCCAGACAGCTGCTGCCTGGGCTGGGAGGAGCCCTGCAGGTCCCACATCAGGACTGTCCTGTCTCGAGAGGCGCTGAAGAACTGGTTTGATTTGGGAATACAGGCTATCTGCTCAGAGAACACATGAGAACAGAGATAACTCAAGTGTACATGCTAGACAGGACTTCAGAGTAGAAGATGGCTACGGATGCTCCTCCACATACACAGTTTTAATTTTTCTTTTTAAAAAATTATTCTTCATTCATTCTCTCTCTCTCTCTCTCTCTCTCTCACTCACTGTGTGTGTGTGTGTGTGTGTGTGTGCGCGCGCGCGCGCGCACACCAAAGAAATGAATGATCACTTTAACCATTTCAAATATACTCCTCAGTGGCAGCAAGTACACTCACATTGGTGTACAAACTTCCACAATCTCCCCTGTAGAACTTTCATCACCCCCAAGCGCAGCTCCACCATTTTCCCCTCCACGGCCCGCTCAGCACTCTCGCTGTGTCATGCCGATGAAGCCTTTTGTCTAGCCTCTAACGCTTGCCCTTGCTGGCACGTCTATCAGAGCATCACCTTCTCTTCTCAGCCAGGGCTTCACCACACTAGGCTTTACTGAGCTGTTTGCCCAACCCCAGAACTTCCTTCTGTTAAAACAGTTTTAAATTTCTTCATCATTACTATTTTATGTGTATGGGTGGGGTGTCTTCGCTACACATGTCTACACTTTAGTGTCTAGTGACCTCAGAAGCCCAAACTTGAGTTACAGATGGTTGTGAGCATTATGTGGGTGCTGGAAATAAAACCCAGTTCTTCTGGAGGACCAGGCAGTGCTCTTAAACGGCAGAGCTTTCTCTCGAGCCCTAAAGTGTGGACCAGAGACTGTCCTACCTGGAGATCCATCCCATATACAGTCACCAAACCCAGACACTATTGTAGATGCCAAGAAGTGCTTGCTGACAGGAACCTGATATAGCTGTCTCCTGAGAGGCTCTGCCAGTGCCTGACAAATACAGAGGTGGATGCTCTCAGCCAAACATTGAACTGAGCACAGGATCCCCAATGGAGGAGCTGAAGAAGCTTGCAGCCCCATAGGAGGAACAACAATATGAACCACCCAGTAACCCCAGAGCTCCCAGGGACTAAACCAGCAACCAAAGAGAACACATGGAGGGACCCACGGCTCCAGCTGCATATGTAGCAGAGGATGGCCTTGTTGGACATCAAAGGGAGGAGAGTCCCTGCGTCCTGTGAAGGCTTGATGCCCCAGTATAGGGGAATGCCAGGACAGGGAAGAGGGAGTAGGTGGGTTGGTGAGCAGGAGGAGAGGGGAGGGGATAGGGGGTTTTTGGAGCAGAAACCAGAAAAGGGGATACCATTTGGAATGTAAATAAAGAAAATATCTAAAAAAAAAATAAAGACTGAATAAGCTGGGCGTGGTGGTGCACACCTTTAATCTCCGCACTCAGAAGACAAATGCAGGGAGAGTGTCTATGTATCTGTGAGTTCAAGGCCAGTCTGGTCTACAGACTGAGTTCCAGGACAGCCAGGGCTACATGGTGAAACCTTGTCTCAAAAACCCAAAAAGAAAAAAGACTTAAGACATCCCTCAAAAAGTTGTGCTGCTTCAGATACTCCAGAAAGTTTTTATTTTAGTTTCTTTATTTATAGCCTTCAATGCTTTCTTTAAAAAAGAAAATTATTAGTTCAGTTAGTTCCAGCCTTTATAACAAAATACTAAAGACTAGATGGCTTATAAACGCTGCTGGATATGTAAATGTTTTTACCACACCTCTGCCAGCTATCTGGATTCATTCCATGTTTGAAATTATTTGCTGTGCCCTTCCTGGCATCAAAGCAAGCCTTGCCTTTTCCCTTCCGACTACACAAACAAGCCCGCTAATATCTGTAGCTGTTATTTCCTTTTTTGCTCCTCAGTTCCCTTCAGAGTGAGCGTTTGACAGTTACCTTTGTGATCTCCCGCTCGTGTCCTGTGAACCTTTTCACCACATGTCCGGTTTTCCAATTATAGGCCACAGCAGTCTGCAGAGAAGTAGATTACAGGTGTTACTGCAACACTGGCTGAGCAGGATCTTAGCATTTTCTTGCTGAGTGTCTGAAGTTCATCGCTACAGGGAAAGGAGTAGGTGCTGTGTGGCCCCAGTCACTTAACAACACACATGCCAGTTCCCCAGTCTACAAAACAAAGTGGATAGTCCTTGCCCTGCCTACCTCTCAGGTGTGAGAAAGGGTCACATAAATATAATTTCTTAGATCTAAAATAATACAGACACTAAGACAAGACATTGCTACTTAAATATTGATCCTCAAGTGTATCCTCATTTGAAGTAATGATATCTAAAATAAATGCATCTTACAAATGATGAAATAGTTTGCAAGTGAATTTGACAAATCTGATAGCGTACTGGAAATAAGGAGCATCATTCGTGTTGTTTCTGGTAGGAAGAATCAGTCGCGTACTGCTGCTACAGTTTATCACAGTGGCTGCCAAGTTAACTCCTAGTGTAGGGACAGAAAGCTGATAATCCAGAGTGGTGACAAGAGGACAGACCTAAGTATACAGGGTCAGTGCTTACCAGTGTGAACTTTATAAAACAAAACATAAAGCAGCTAGAATATTCTTTCTGTTGGCTCCAGGTCTGAGTGTCACTGTTAAGAATGAGGTGGGTGGAACAGTAAAAAAATGGGGTGCCATTTCTAAAAGCGTGTAGGTGGCCTGGCGTAGGGTGAGGTCCTCACTGAATCCTCATGACTGCTTTGGGGCATGGCTGGTATTCTATATCCATGTAACAGACTAGGAAAGCAAGGCTCAGAAAATGTACAGACTTGTCCACTGTAATAGGCAGAGGCAGAGCTGGGCTTAAGCTCCAGCCTTTGAACTTTGAACCCTGTTGTGATGTAGATAGTGTTAGACTCTCAGAACATCTTCCCTTTCTTGCAGAGAGCTGGCGAGTGGGAAGCACTGGGAACCTCACCTTGTCTTTTCCTCCAGAGATACAAAGGTCTGAGTTCAGAGTAGCAACCGTAGAGACGGTATCCACGTGAGCAGGGATATATTCTTGGGAAGCTTTAGTCTGGACTCTCTCTTCTATAATCCCATCAGGTCTGCTACAGAAAGGATGGGAAATGAGGTCCACTGGAATGGACAGGGAAGAAGGGGGCAAAAGAATGTGGCAGTGATATCAGTTCAGGCCAGGGTGAGACAGGAAGGAGACCCACAGTTTGGAAAATGCCTAGAAATAAATGGCACTATTTATTTGGGAATCACCCAGGAATTACTGAGTTATTAAAATCTGATGAAGGGGAATCCTGAGGCCAGAGTTTCTGCTCTTGTTAGAAATGACTCCAAAAGATACAGGGCCCCTGAGTGTGCACTGCAGGCGCTAGATGGTGAGGGGACCATTTGCCTATGTTCACCTCCCCAGAGCTGGGATTATATCAAAAACAGTACACCAAATGAGGTGTGCAGGAAAGCTTACCAATACTTGCCTTCTTTCTTTAGTGGAGAATTTTAAAGGGGCATGCTAAAACTGGGGACCCCCCCAAGTTGATCTACCTGTATAAGTAAGTGCTGTGTCTGAGTTTGCTCTGCAGTTTCCCCATCGCAGCACAGAGCCTACAGAAAACCTTCTGAAGAAGAGCTGGTTTCAGTTGGTAGTCAAGTAACAACATCCCTCGCAGGCGCTTAGGGGGTGTTCCCTGTGGAGTGGGGAGAGGGCACACACTGAATTTCATTAGGTCTAACATTAGTGATTTGATTAAACTAATTCTTTCCTTCCTTCTTTCCTTCCTTCTTTCTTTCCTTCCTTCCTTCCTTCCTTCCTTCCTTCCTTCCTTCCTTCCTGTGTGAGGTGCATTTCTTTTTAGAAAGGAGATTAACTGTGTGCATTTGACTTTTTTCCTTCTCCTGCTTCATTCTCTTTGGCCTGGGACTGCAGCTGTCAATATAGGTTCAGCAGATAAGTCAAAAACTAATGTTTAAAAATACTAAGAACAGCCGGGCAATGGTGGTGCATGCCTTTAATCCCAGCACTTGGGAGGCAGAGGCAGGCGGATTTCTGAGTTTGAGGTCAGGCTGGTCTACAGAGTGAGTTCCAGGAGAGAAACCTTGTCTCGAAAAACCAAACCAAACCAAAAAAAAAAAAAACCAACCAAAAACTAAAAACAGCCAGGCTTGCTTGGAAGCAGAGGCAGATGGATCTCTAAGTTCAAAGCCAGCCTGGTCTACAGAGTTCCAGGACAGGCAGGGCTACACAGATAAACCCTGCCTTGAAAAAAATACTAAGAATTACTTTATATGTGCATGTTTGTATATATGTATTCATGTGTTTAGGTAAATGTGCATGTGTGTGTATGTATGTGGAGGCTAGAGTGTGACAACCCAGCCTTAAGTGTCTTTCCTCAGGAGTTATCTACTTTGTTCTTTGAGACAGGATCTCTTACTGAGACTTGGGGCTAATTAGCCTAGCTAGCTGGACAGTGAGCCACAGAGATCGGCTTATGCCTGCCTCCCAGTGCTGGGATTGCATGCAAGTGCCGCCATACCCAGCTTTTTATGTAGGTGCTACAGATTGAACTTGGGTCCTCGAGTTTGTGTGTCAAGCGCTAACCAATTGAGCTACTTGCCCAGCCTAGCAATTATTTTTTAACTGATTTAAATAATTTTGATCTTATGAACTAGTCAAAAAGATATAAACTTTTTTTTTCTAAAAATATTAAACTCAAGTCTGGATATGTGCTTCAGTGGTAGAAAAGAGAGCTTGTCTAGCATACACAACAAGGCTGGGTTTGATCCCCAGTAACACACACACACACACACACACACAGAGTTCCAAGAGATATGATACTTGCTTCTCACCTCTGTAGGTACTCAGCACGCACAGTACACATACATATGCACAAAACATTTATACACAAGAATAAATAGATCTTTAAAGAAATGAAGACAGGTATTAAAACAAATGTTGGTACACACATGCTCACCAGGCATTGTCTGCAGCAGCCAAGAGATGAAAAAATTTCATCAAGCAAGGCATAATGGCACACGCTTTTAATCCCAGAAGTTGGAGGCAGGAGTAGGCAGATCTCTGTGAGTTTGAGGCCAGTCTGGTCTATATAGAGATTTCCAGGCAGAGCTACACAGCAAAATTATCTCAAAAGAAAATTAAAAAAAAAGAAGATGAAGGAGGAAGGGAAGGAAGGAAGAAAGGGATACAGAAACAAAATGTGGCCTACTCATCTACTAAACAGTCATGAATATGGCTGAAACTGGAAATCACCATGCTAAGCAAAAAAGGCTAGACATACTAAGCTATATGATACACGACCCCACTCACGTGAAATACTCAGTTTGAAAATCTACAGTGACAGTAAGTAGATTGGTTAGTGGCTGCCAGGAGCTGAGCTGAGATGGAGAATGGGGGTGTAGCAAACTGCTTACTAAAGACAAAGTTAACTTTGGGAGTGATAAAAATGTCGTGTAACTAGAGAGTGGGTGACCGCTACACAATACTATCTATGTAGAAAATGTCATGCATGGTAAATTTTATGTTAAATGTGCTCTACCATAATAAATTAAGTACTATGGGCATATAGGTGAAAATAAAATATAATCTGTATTAGCAAGGTTTATTTTGCAATTAAGAAGTCATTATTATTATTGTCTCTGTGTATGTACACACATGTACACAAGCACCACATACAAGTATAAAGGTCAGAGGACAGCTTTGTGAGATCACTTCTTCCTTCCACCTTCACGTGGGTTCTGGGGATTGAACTCAGCTTACCAGGTTTAACCAGCAAGTGTCTTCACCTGCTGAGCCATCACACTAATCTTAGAAAATCTTCTTAAAAGAGAAGAGCTTCAGTTATTCTCAGAGCTACAACCTTTCTAACTTGCCATTAGCAATTCCTTTGCATTGCTTCCCTAATGTAGCACACCAACATCAAGAGGTCATTATGCAGCAAGGATAAGATGCTGGAGATGACAACTGTAATGAGATCATGGAGATAACTACCTAGACCAGCAGCTTTCAAAGCTAGGACACCAGCAGCCATTCTGAGTCTCTCAAGGAGTCCTAAGGCCTCCCTTCACCTCCATCTCAGTGCAAGGTCTGCTTCTCTTTCTATACATTTTATTATGGTATGCCAGTGATAGACAGAAAGATAAAGTAGGTATGAGAATCCAACTGTCTTCTCTTTAAATCACACATCAAAAGAGACTTTCAAAAACTCAGTACCACTTTTTTCACCTAAGATGTTTTGGAATTTTTAATAAATCATGCCATTTTTGTAGCCTTAGCCAGCGTAGAGTTTGGGATCAAAAGAAGACCAGGCTGGTCTAAAACTTTCAGGAATCTGTCTGCCTCTGTCTCTCAAGTGCTGGGGTTAAAGCACACTTGGCCCATAGTAGGCTTTTGCTTGTTTTTAGAGACAGGGTTTTACAGTCTGGCCTAAAGCTTACTGTGTATCCCGGGCTGGTGTTGAATTTGCAATCCTCCTGTCTCTGCTTCCCAAATACTGTTAATATAGTCAGGCGCTACTACAGTCTACTTGCAAGAGCTTTATACTTTCAGTTTTAAGTAAGGAAATATCTTAAACTTCTCAGCTTTATTGGTATTTAGGAAACAGTGAGCAGGAATCTAAACCCAATATGTAAACCACATTTTTAAAAAAAGGTCTCTGGTATCCTCAGTCATTTTTAAGCATAGAAAGCAAGCCTGAGATCCTGAGGCCACAGGGTTTGAGAACGACTGCCCTAGACATTGCATCATGTTAGTATTGGATGCTCTATCAGAATAAGAAGGGTATTTTTTCAGATTTACTTATATTTTCCTCATCAGCGCACAATGACAGAACTAAGAAGAAAGATGTTGAGGGTGGTGGTGCGCTTGCCTGGTGTGCACGAGGCTTGCCTAGCACGATCACATGTGGGTTAGAGTCTCACTGCTGCAAAATAGGAAATAAAAGAAAAAACAAACAAACAAAAAGGGAAAAAACACCACCACCACCACCACCACCACCACCACCACCAAACCCAAGGATATCCACCTTATCTCTTCACTCACTCAGGGAGCACTTCCGGAGCACGTGATGTTCCTGCATGAGTTGCTGGTGCCTCAAAGAATAAGAGAGGTGGCCAGCACCAATATTTGCAGGATCAGACCAGGAGCCAATCTCAGCTCCCCCAGGTCCCGTGTCTTTCTAGCTGAAGATCTGGAAGGAAGGAAGGGTGGTGGTGAGAGGGGCAAGTCCTTGTTTCCTCCGGGTTTCTGCTTAAAGAGGTTCTGAAAGATTCATGTTTTACATACACACCAACTGCACTCCAGGAGGAGCTGTCCACAGAGAAGAGCAACTAAAAGCTGCCAGGTACATATTCTTATTCATCCCCTCCACTAAAAATCGAGTTTCCCAGAAAATTCTACCCTACAGTTTGAGGAAATACACGAGCTGGCATCCTGGAAAGAGACAAATAGCTCAGACACAGCGCAGTGCAGGGGACGGAGGGTGTGCCTTAGAGTTGGGGCTCTGCCTCAGCCCACTCCTGGCTCACTGTGTCCTTGAGTGGCCCACTTCTGCCTCAGCCTCCCTACCTAAGGCAGCAGCACAATACTAAAGGACCTTTACATGACCAGGACATTATGTGTTCCTTAGGACTTTTTAAAAACAGATTTATTTATTTTATGCTCTATCTGCATGTACACCTTCGTGCCAAAAGAGGGCATCAGATGGTCATGAGACACCATGTGGTTGTTTGGGATTGAACACCGTACCTCTAGAAGAACAGACAGTGCTCTTAACCAATGAGCCATCTCTCCAGCCCCAAGATCATTTTTGTTTTAAACCCCAAATGGCTTACATGGTATGACAAAAATATTTGCTTCAAACTCCTGAATCTGCAGTCTCTTCTAATTCAAACTCTGTGATAGGCTACATGATGGACTAAAAAGAAAAGCTCTAGGACAGCATCCAAAAAATCTGAAACATGTACTGTCTGTAGATCTGGGTCACTGGAAACCACAGAGGCTGAAAATGTATTCAAAACCAATTGGATTCTTTTTTTTTTATTATTATTATTTATTTTATTTATTTTTATTTTTTAATTTACATTCCAAATCATTTCCCCTTTCCCGTTTCCTCCCTCCCCAACCAATTGGATTCTTAGTAGGTGTCTTCATGGGGGAGTCGAAGGAAGGGTAACTTAGCTTTGCTTACCCCCAAAGCAACTGGGGCTTCTTGGTGAGCTGCTGTATTTGATGATCTGTAGTTCATTCAGTCTTTGGAAACAAGTCAGACAGCCACAGAGAGTTCCTAATCTCTGTAATTAATGAAAGGACGCTTAAGTTAATCTCCCCTCTGTCTAAGCATATGTTTGCACTAGAGAGATTTATGAGTGTAAATAGGAGCCTTGTTTAATTGAAAAGATTATTAGTGTAGTTTTGCCTTGTTAAGAAATAGCACACATTGCAGCCCTGTGGGAGGAACAATGATATGTACCAACCAGTACCCCCAGAGCTCCCAGGAACTAAACCACCAACCAAAGAGTACACATGGAGGGACCCATGGCTCCAGCTACATATGTAGCAGAAGAGGATGTCCATTTCAGACATCAATGAGAGGAGAGGCAATTGGTCCTGTGAAGGCTCAATTCCCAGAATAGGGGAATGCAAGTCAGGAAATGGGAGGGGGGTGAGCAGGGGGAGGGGGAATGGGATAGGGGGTTTTTGGAGGGGGGTAACTTGGAAAGGGGATACCATTTGAAATTAAATAAAACAAGTATCTAATAACAATAAAAAAGAAATAGCACACAAATTTCCAAGAGTATATAAACATCAAATCTCTATCAATAGAGCAGAGTATAGCATGATGCTAATCTATTTGGTTTTTGTTTATTTGTTTTGAGATAGGGACTTGTGTAGCCCAGCCTGGCCTCAAACTCACCATGTAGCCAAGGATGACCCTCAACTTCTGGTTCTCCTGCCCTTACCCTCCTCTGTGTGCTAAGATAACAGGCACGTACTTGGCCCTGAGCATGGCTTCTCAATGCTAGGGATGGAACCCAGAGTCTTGCATGCCGGGCAAGCACTCTGCCGACCCAGGCACTACCATCCGGCCACAGTGCATCTGCTTTTAAATGTGCAGCGTAGAAACAGTGAATCATATCATTAAACTCACAGAATAGTCCTTCTGTCCATTAAACAAGTGGCACACGCCTTTGATCCCAGTGCTTAGGAGGTCGAGGCAGGCAGATCTCTGAGTTCTTAGGGCCCACCTGTTCTATAGGGTGAGTTCCAGGACAGCCAGGGCTACACAGTGAAACCCTATCTTGGAAAACCAAAACAAACCAAACAAATAAAATAAAAAATCAACCAACCAAAAATGTGGTGGCCCCTTTGAATTTGAGCCTATTTCCTCTCTGTTTAAAGGATTCAAATAATTTTTTTATTAATTGACTGTCTAATAATTCTGAGAGCTTGTACTGAGCACAGCACAGAATGGTCAAGAGCACTAGTATTTGATTACATGAACTAGACTGGACTGGGCCTCGAGTACAATTATGTACTTGTCCTTAGACAAGTTCCTGAATTTCTGTGGATTTGTACTTCCTACATGCAAAATGAGACAGGAATTCTATTATTGGCTCTTTGAAAGCTAAAAATAGCACTTACAGAGTGTCCTAAAGGTCTCTAAGTGCTCTGCATTTCTTAAGTCACTAACTCTACTCCACAAGCCTCCAAAAGAGCTTATACCATTTTGCAGATGAGAAGAGAGAGGCGCAACAATTTACTCATCTATGTCATAAACAAGTGGCAATGTGAAGCCTGAATCCAGCAGGTACTTCAGAGGCTCTGTTCATGACCACAATGGTGTTCTGCATCTTTGTAAAAGCTAGTGCCTGAAGACAGACAGCATATATAGATGGAGTTATGAGCACGGAGGGTTTTAGCAAGTCATTCGCATCACCTAACTAGAGTGACAGATCACAATCAGGCTTAAAATTAGGTTATACACTAGGGTAGTCTAAATTTTTTGTTTGTTTGTTTGTTCTTTCAAGACAGGGTTTCTCGGTATAGCCCTGGCTGTCCCAGAACTCACTCTGTAGACCAGGCTGGCCTCAAACTTAGAAATCTATCTCCCTCTGCCTCCCGAGTGCTGAGATTAAAGGCATGCGCCACCACTGCCCAGTCTAAATTTTTGAGAACAAAAAATATGTGTACTTGGAGGGCAATATTTATTATATGTAGACTAACCTATGTTTTATACCATAAACATAACAACGGACTTGAGAGGGAGGATAATGTCTTGCTCATTTCTGTATCTATATTCCAGCCTAGTCTGGTAAAATGGACTTGAGGTATTTATCTGCTGAATGAGAGAGTGGGATACTAAATTAAAGAGTAAGATTTTTAAAAAAGCTCTTTATAGGGTACAACATAACACCCTCTGGTTTTTGATTGTTTGTTTTTTGGGAAAAAATCTTTTTCTGTATAACCCAAGCTGGCCTCCAACTCAAAATCCTCCTGCCTCACAGGCTCATGTGACCAGACTTCAAAATAATGGTCTTTTTAAACTGCCTAACAAGACCACCCAAAAAATATCTCTGAAGGCACACCACCCTGCTTCAACCCACAAAGGCTGGAAGGACTTGGAAAGGCCTTAAAGGTCATTATGGCTCTGGGTGCCCTGTGGGTTTCTGGGAGAAGCAAGACCCCGGACCTGTCTCTGTCCAAATCTGCTTTCCAAAGGCCTACGGGTCACATTAAATAGAGCTCAGAAAATTCTCTTTCGATTATGTAGTAAAAAATTCCTTTATAGCTTTTGATACAACTGAGATCCATAGAGTTAACTTGCTGTCACAGGGGTAGGGCTGAGTGAACTGAATCCTGTTTCCCTAGACTTTCCTGATCCCATATGTGGAGACAAACACACACACACACAGATTCAAAGCAACAACAACAACAAAAACCTCTCACATGACCCTAGTGACTTGAGATGTCTTATACAAACATTTAGAGTCTGACACAGAGGTCCCTTAACCAAGTATTGAAGAAGATGTGATGCTGTAAAATTTACTATTTAACAAGGTAGTGAGATGCCCCCTCACCTCTTCACCTAAACAGGAACCACACAAGACTGAGCAAGTTCCCTGTGACGTTATATAAAGAACTATTCTTACTCAGGGTTTCTTTTTCTGAGAATGTGCCCACTAGGCCTGTCTATTCTTGCAATATATTCTTTATATATTCTTTTTAATAAGTCTTCTATGTTTGTTCTGGCCTAGCAAGTACGATCACTGAGACTTTTAACATGGCACTATTTGTTAAATGATTTTTTTTTTTTGAGACATGGTTTCACTGTGTAGCCCTGGCTGTCACGGAACTCACTCACTCTGTAGACCAAGCAGGCTGTCCTTGTACTCAGTGATCTATCTGTCTGCCTCTACATCCTGAGTGCTGGGATTAAAGGCATGTACCACCACTGTCCAACTGGTATAAGTGATTTTTTTTTTAAATCCACGCTCTCTTCCCAAATCTTTCACGTGTATCTAACCTATACTCTCTGAGATCAAGACATCTACACCAGTCCTCAAAGATTAACAAACTACACGCAGAAGCTTATTGGAGGTGGACTGATTTGACTCTAATGATAATGTACAGGAAAAGGTTCAGACAGTAAGAGGATTTACTGACACCCAGTTTCACTGCGGGTCGGTGCTAGATCAGAACTGCCAAGGTTGAGGATCATCAGTGTGCAGTTCTTTGTTGTTTTGTTTGTTTTCTTTCTGGCCCTTTAGATTATTAATGCTCCTTTTCCTGTTCATTATCTGAGCTGCTAAAGCTTACTTTTGATGTGCACGTGCCCGGGGAGGATTACGTCAAGATGGAAGCAGGTGATACCAGGTCCAACACATACCCTCCCGGACCTCCTCCTCGCTTCGGGTGGGTGGGTGGCTACCGCCGGGGAAAACGCGAGGACTCCCACCTCCCCGATGCTCCCCTCTCCCACCTCGGGCTCCATACCCACCGGCGGGCTGGCACCGAGGCCCGCAAGCACGGGTAGCTGGCATCCGCAGCTTCCACAAGTTCCCGCGCCTCCGCCCCTAGCAACCAGGCGCGCGTCGCTAGGGTGGGAGTTCCACCAAGACGCTCCGGCCGTCTACGTCAGCCCCGGAATCTAGGTTCCACATGCCGGAAGTCCCTCAGGGGCCGAGCCGAGAGAACCTATTTTCCTTTTCTAATTCAATGATATATGAATATTCTATGCAGATGAGGCTTGTGCTTAACCACGTTGCGTGAAGCACCTGTATCATCCAAGAAAAGCGGTGATGTCTGTCGTAGCCACAGAGAGAAGGCGATTAATAAGTGTCACTTTGTAATTATTATTCGCCCAATATTTATTTAAAATTTTCCTGAATATAGACAGAGATTTTCTCCATTGAACCTTTCCCGAACATCTTAATCCATTCCTCTCATTTGGCATGTTTATTTTTACTATTTTTTTTAAAAGATTTATTTATTATATGTAAGTACACTGTAGCTGTCTTCAGACACTCCAGTAGGGGGAGTGTCAGATCTTGTTACAGATGGTTGTGAGCCACCATGTGGTTGTTGGAATTTGAACTCAGGACCTTCGGAAGAGCAGTCAGTGCTCTTAACCACTGAGCCATCTCTCCAGCCCTTTTACTAATTTTTTAAACTGATAAAGTAATGAGTTTCAAATATATGGAACGTTTTGATTTTGCCTTTCACCTTTGTGCGGGGACCATGTTGTTTTCTGTGTCATTTTTATTTTGTAAAAAACGGTTTGAGAATAACTTCTTTTATACTTGTGAGTGCTTTGTCTGCATGTGTCTATATATATAATTTGTGTGCCTGGTGCCAACTGAGTTCTAATCCTACAGAATTTGAGTTACTGTTGGTAGTGAGCTACCTTGTGTGTACTGGGAACTGAACCTGAGTCTTCTGCAGGTGCAATAAGTGCTCTTAACCACTGAGCCATCTTTCCAGTACCTATATTGTTTCAATTTTAACATATGTGCTGCCAAACTGAATACTTTTCACTTCATCTTTCATCAAACTGGGATAGGCCAGCACTATAAACAAAAAAGACTTCTCAGTACCTTCTTCAGACTCAAATGGGAAGATACTTACAACTAAAAGCAGCTATGAAAACAGTTTGCAGCTTCAAACTGACATCTGGAGAGATGACTTAGCGATTAAGAGGTCCTGAGTTCAATTCCCAGCAACCACATGATGGCTCATAACCATGGGGGTTCTAATGCCCTCTTCTGGAATGCAGGTATATATGTTCTAGCTCCATAGATAGCACACTCATATATGTAAAATAAAGAAATCTTTAAAAAATACTTAAGTTAGGTAATTTTTGGAGTCAGTGCATAGCACATTGCTATGATAAAATACTGACAGAAGAATAGACTTCTACTGATTTGGGTTGGAGACTTCAGTAGGTTCAAGTACAGCTACAAACTTATTAGAGTCCTACTCCCAAAGCACTCTGCTCTGGGATACATCCTCTTTGAGAACTGCCTTAGGTTTTTGGCATCTGATACTTCCAAACTGGTATCTGTAGTCAGACTTGTCCCCAAGCCTCACCTGTCTTCCACCTACTTCCTGCTCATCTCCATCTGGCTATCTAAAAGACACCTCTTCCTTGACATGACTCACAGACATCATCTTCTACCTAAACCTGTTCTTCTTTTCTTTCTCTAAATACTGGGCATTACCACCCATTAATCACTCAAGCCATAGACCTAGGAGTCATTTGTAACTGCCTTCCAAGAACAATCCTCTGTTGCAGGATGTTTGATCACACTGTGAACCCTGAGATTGTATTGTTTATGGGAAAATCTGTTTCTAGTTGTGGTGTGGCTCACTATTAGCACACATCTTTAACCCTATGCCCAAAATACAGATACACCCTTAGTACACACCTTTAATCCCAAACAATAAAGGTAGAGTTGGTTTGTAGAAGAAAGCACCCATGTTTAAAAGTGATGTCTGAATGACAGACAAAGTGACAAATCAGAGAAAGATTTGACAAAATAGGATATGCCCAAGTCTCAGGAGAAGAGAGAGAGGGGGGAACCTGCTTAAGAGAGAACAGCATAAAGAGAGCCAGAAAAAAAGGAGGCAGTTTTCCTGGAAGAGTTTTACAGAGAAAGGTTAAAGAGAGAACGAGCTAGACACATGTGAAGACAGAATGAGTCAGAGAATGAGAAGGAGCCAGTAGATTAAAACATATTACCAAAGTTAGTATAAGGCCAAGCAGAGCAAGTTAGGAGAGGCCAAGAGAGAGAAGCCAGATTGAATCAGTCAGCTTGGAGAGGAATTTGAGCCAGAACAGCTGAGTTGAACCAGCCCAGCCAGAGTTCAGAAAGAACTAAATGGGGGAACTATTCATCATCAAGTCTCAGAGGCTAAAGACATTCTAGGCCTAGATTAGATTATACAGTAATCTAATGCAGTAAACCTCAGAAATGACAATTACATCAGGTGAATAAAAGTTACTTTAACAATCCTTCCCCCAAGGTTTCCAATTCTGCTTTCTAAATATCCTCATGTCTCTCTAGCCACTGTTTTGGTTAATCAACACTATCCAGGGTATAATAAGTTAAAAATAACCATAAATTCCTTGTTGATTCTTCCATTAGGGCTGGCATTATACATTTTTTTTTTCATTTGAATGTAGCAGAAGTAACACTGTGGAACTTTCTGGATTTAAGTCTCAAAGGTACTTGGTTTCTCCTTTCATCTTTTTGAACCACTGCTGTTACAGTAGGAAATCCTAACCAGGTCACCTGAAAGGCACAGCATACACAAGAATTAGCACCAAAGGTCAAGCATGAGTGAGACTGTTTCATACTCTCCAGCCCTCAATAAGACATCACATGGTGGAAACCACAAGAAGAATCATCAGAAAAGTGATCCAGGTGAGACAACCCAGTTTGCCCATCTTCTAAGTTAGGAGCACCTAAGCACCTGCCACTTTAAACTTCTAGGTGATTTGTTGTGCCCAGTAAACAGTGACAATCCAAGGTAGAGCCCAAATTCTTCATTCTCTTTGTTTATATCTCTTGATCCTCTCTACACACCCATACTACGTGATTCAACACTGTGAACTACATAAGTTAGCTGTTACCTTGGAGTCTTTGCAAGCCATCCTTATACTCTGGGACAGTTAGTATCATCACTGAACAGGATCTAGAATCATGAAAATAAAACAAAAAGATCTCTGGGCATATCTGTGATAGATCAACTGAAATAGATTTCTAGATACAATCCAGTCTGGGGTTATCCACTACTCTTTGCTTCTTGACTGTGGACACAGTGTGACCAGCTGCCTCCTACTTCTGCAGCCATGATAAACCATATCAGTTAGCTTCACGTTGCTGTGATAAAACACCAGGACTAAAAGCAACCTGAGAAGGAAAAAGGTATTTCAGCTTACACTTGTAGTACATCATGAAGTCAGGGAACCTGAAGGCCAGAAAGGAAGCAGAAGCACTAAAGGAATGCTGCTTCCTGAGCTGCTCCCTATGGCTAGCTCAGATGGCTTTCTTATAGATGTGGCACCACCCAGGCCTCACAGGTTTGCCTACAGGCTAGTGAAGACATTCTCTCAGCTGAGGTTTCCTCTTCCTGCAAAACCCTAGCTTATGTCAAACTGACAAAAACCTAACCAGCATGTTGATTATATTCCTCAAGCAGTGAGGAATATAAGCTGCTTTTGTTAAGTATTTTGTCCTGGCAATGTATAAAACAGTGAATACACATCCCTTTACCCACTTTGGCTATGTATGTATCACCAGTTTAGAGGCCACCTTCCTGTCTACCCCTCAAGTCTGTTGAGCCTTTCATCTCTTCCAGACCAGGCTAGTGATCCTACTGTGCATTCAAAGCTCTTGTACTTTCTCCATAGTGGAAATTTTCATTTCTCCTCCTTCCTTTTCATTTTTATTTTGTGAGGCAGGGTCTCACTATATAGCCTTGGCTAGCCTGGAACTTGCTCTGTAGACCTTAAACTATGTAGGTCTTGAATTCCCAGAGATCTCTCTATAGATGTTTAAAAGAGTTTTAAAATTCCCTTAAAAGCAGGATCTCATGTACCTGAGGTTAGCCTTGATCCTTTGACACTCCAACCCCCACCTACTGAGTGCTGAGGTTACAGAAATGTACTACCATACCTGATTTTCTGTGGTGTGGGGGATAGAACCCAAGACTTCAGGCATGCTAAGGCAGGCACTCTACAAACTGAGCTGTCTCCAGTCACTTGGTGGTAAATCAATGTTGTTATGGTTTTTTAGATTTATCTTACTTTATATGTATGAATACTTAGCCTGCAGGCATGTATGTGCCTGCTGGATTTCCCCACACTAGGGTTATAGATGGTTACAAGCCACTGTATGGGTGCTGGGAACTGAGCCAGAGTCCTTTGCCAGAGGAACAGGTACTCTTAACCTCTGAGCCATCTCTGCAGCCTTACCTGCTGAGCATTTTGATAAAAGAATGAAAGATGAAGAGTCTTGGCGAGAATTAGAATAGATGCGAGGATGCTGTAAGCCAGAAGCAGCACGACCTCATGTGCACACTTTGGCGCCCTCATCTCTTACCCTGCCCCCCCACCCATCACGAGTGCCTCTGACTCCACCTTTACACTTTACATAAATACAGTCCTGGCTCTTGGTTCTTTATTGCCTGGAGTGTTTTGTTTTCTCCTGGTGTGGCAGTTTGGTCATGACCTTCCTATGGAGTGAAATGGTCATAAAAGTCCTCTAGGGAGGAGCTCTGGGCTCATCTGGTGGGCCCCAAGTGAAGAGGCCTCTTTCCCCCAGGTGCTGACCCTGTCGCCTGGGATCTCTGTGTCTTAGTTTGTTGGCACTGGCAGGCTGCCAAGGCCCCTTTAAAAGTGACAGTTGAAGCTGGTTGTTCTTTGAAAATATCACAGGAGGAATCCAAGCCACGATGTCGATAGCCTTGTTACTCCCAGAATCTGTTGGATGACTTCCAGACAGACACTAGCAACTCTGGATCAGGGTGTGACCAGTATGGAGGGATGGGCACAGAGCCTCGACAGGCAGATAGTGAAGGCTGGTGTTGCAGAGCACCAAGGAAGTGCTCCCTAAAATACTTTCTAAAATGTTTGCTAAGAACAAGCTTAAGGGCATGGTGTATATCTCAGTGACACAGTGAGCCTGACATCGTCAAAACCTTAGTTCAGTCCCTTAGCACTGAAAAGAAGTCATGAACAGAAGCGAAAGGGTAGGAGGTAAAGCAGGATATACACATAATCTCAGTTTGTACATTCAGTGCTTCTTCCTGGGTCGTATGGAATGGCCTTAGAATTCTTTATCATGCTGTAGATACCTTTGTTGTAGGTTTTTGCATTTGTAAATTGCATGTAAACTCATTACCAAGGGGAAACAGATATCACAAGAAGAATTCTTGCACTGGACATGATGGTGCATATCTGTAATCCCACCTTGTTAGAGGCTAAGGCAAGAGGATCACAAGTTCAAAAAGGCTAGCCTGGGCTAAAGTTTCTTTTTAACATTTCATTTATTTAGTTTTATAGTTTTTTTTAAAAACAGGGTTTCTCTGGGTAGCCCTGGCTGTCTTGGAACTTGCTTTGTAGAGCAAACTGACCTCAAACTCAGAGACCTGCCTGCCTCTGGCCCCTGAGTGCAGTGATTAAGGGCATGTACTACTACTACCACCCATTTTGTTTAAGGGACTGAGGATGTATCTTAGTGATAGAGTATTTTTCTAGAATGTGTAAGGTGCTGAGTTCAGTCCCTAGTTAAAATTCACTCTCAAGCCAAGGGATCTCAGAAATAAAATGATTCGTCAAGTAGTGACAGATGTCAGCCACCCAAAGTAGCAGGTCCTGGGACAAGTCACCACAATCACCAGCAACAGAACCAGGTAACACTGAACAGTCTTTTGTACATAGTAGCTAAGAGTACTTTTTTTTTTCCATGCTGAAAATTGGAGTTGGAGAGCATAAGTTGTTTGCATTGAATCTACTTTGGCTATATAATAGACATAGAGAGAGCAGTTTTTGTTCTTGGCCTAGTTTGTAAACTAATCAACCTCTTCATCTCTCCTCTCCATTGTCCAATACTTGAAATTAAATATAGGTCACTTTCCCCTGTATTATATAATGTCTAATTGGTTGAGATAGGATCTAGCTAGGTTGCTCATGCTGGATTGGAACCCACCCTGAGGCTTAGACTGGCCTCAAATTTGGAATCTCCCAGTCTCATTCCTCCAAATAGCTGGCATCACGGACCTGTGCCACCAGGGCCCAGCAACTCTGAATCTTTTTTCATGGAGCTTATTCCTGACATTATATTTTATTTGTCTATGGAGATGACTTCGTTCCTCTTGACTGTTGTAACTCCAGTGTCTTAAACAGGGCAGGTCCACAGGTAGTTACCCAATAAATCTGTTGAATGACTGTAAGGTGACAACGGTATCCTTTCTTCTCTGGTTCCACAGCATTTCCTGCTTTTATGAGCCCTCAAGTTCAAGTGCCACCATCTCAAGCTCTCCAAGGCCCCTGAAATCTCTGTGACCAAGTGGTTTTCTTTCTTTCTTTCTTTCTTTCTTTCTTTCTTTCTTTCTTTCTTTCTTTTTTAAACCACCCACAGAAAGAAACATGGCATTTTCCTCCTTACATACAGCCTAAAGATCAAATTATTATACATTTATTTACATGATCTAATTGGTTTTTATTAGCAGTTCTAGAACTGGACATAAATATCGTTCTATAAAATGGATGGACTGAGTGGATGAGGTTAGCTCTGAGGATTACAGAAAGTAGAAATAAAATCAACTCAAAGTTACTTTCTTTGTAGAGTCAATACAGAGGGGAATTCCTAGTTCACTGAGCTAAATCTTGTTTGTTTGGTTGATAATCTCTTTTTTTTCTGTCACATGATCTCTTCTTATCCTCCTTGTCACCCGTTTTCTGGGAAGTTCCAGACAAGCAAGTTTGTGATGAGTTAGTTTCAGTTTGATAGTGAACTTGAGCTCAAGTGACTCCATTTTGATTTCCTTTGGGGTCTGTTGGGGCCTGTATGGAAGTTAGTCCAAAACAATGGTCTCTCACAGTACATAACTGAGACAACAAGCCTTACTATACTCATATTCTTCCCTTCCTCCTTCCTCCTTCCTTGACTTGTTAGCCCTGCCTAATAAAAGAGTTGTTGCTACTTAAAGCCTCTTTTAGTTCAGAGGGTTCGTTTGGGTCCTAATCGTGGCGTGACTGCTAAAAATACAGATTCTTGGTTCTACCACAGACTTTGTGATTCATTTTCTTATTAGAAAATTCATTTCTCACCACCCCTATTTCCTATCCCCCAGTGATTCTGAACCTGTCTAAAGTCTGGGAATTTCTGGGTGTGGCAGGCCTGGTGTCTTGTGGGGCCCACTGCACTTTCCAGGGGAGGGGGAGGGTGATTTGTAACATCTCCCTGTCTTTCTTGTTCAAGAATAATCGTCACCCAAGTTTCCTCAGTTCTGCCTCCTGTTTATCCTAAAAACAAAAGCCTGTCTGTTCCTCTCTAGCCACCACCTTAGTTCATTCAGGCCAACATCATCCAGAGGGTGACAAGCTAACCCTGACCTTAGAAGGCTTGTGTGGTCTTCCCCTGTGGTTCACAGTGGGACAGGTGAGCCCAACCTTCTAAACATAAATCCACTCTCCATTTAGCTGTCTCCACGCGCTTGTCCATCTGCCCAGAAGCCCCTCTGTCTGGTGGCTTACCTGAAGCCTTGCAGGGGCCTCTCAAGGGCAGTCCCAGTGAAGGTGTCCAGCTTCTCTCAAAGGCCTTGTGAAGCATCTTTCTCTGTCTTCCACAGCTTCTTTTGAACAGTAGGAACAACAAGATTCTAACTACAATTCTTATTTGCCATAGCTTGTCTCCGTCTCTACTCCAAAGATACTTTGAAGTATCTGCCCTGGAATACACAGGACTGCATTTTTTAAAAAAAGAACTTTTATTTATTATTATTATTATTATTATTATTATTTGGTGTTTCAAGACAGGGTTTCTCTGTGTAGCCCTGGCTGTCCTGGAACTCACTCTGTAGACCAGGCTAGCCTTGAACTCAGAAATCCACCTGTCTCTGCCTCCCAAGTGCTGGGATTAAAGGCGGGCACCATCACTGACCGGCTATTTATTTATTTTTAAGATTCATTTTTTAATTATGTGTTCCCACATGGGTATGTGCTCATGAGTACAGGTGATTGTTGAGGTCCCTGGATTTCCTAGAGCTGGAGTTACATGTAGTTGTGTATTGGGAACAGAACTCAGGTCTTCTGCAAGAACAGAATGCATTCTCAGCTACTGAACCATCTTTCCAGCTTGCTAGACCAGTTTTTTTCTTTTCTTTTCCCTTTTTTTTTTTTAATGCCAGGACCACAGTACCTACCCCTCTAAGAACCCCATATAATTTGTATTCTGAAACTTGCTACGAGTACAATTCAGGTCCTTGTGTGTAATAAAGGCATTTCTTGTGCCTGGCACATGTTAAACCCCCAAACTAAGCACTTCACTGATAAGATTGCATTTAATTCTTGAGGCAGGCCTCTAAGTAAGATATACTATTACTTTACTGTATTGAGGAGAAAAGGGAGACCAGAAGAACCAGGCAATCTGATCAAGACCTACAGCAATAACCCTACATTCCCATGTTGCCTCCATGTCACTTGGTATATAGTCTTTGTGTTTGAGTGGCCTTGTGTCTACACTGCAAGGATGACTCCACCCAGTACCACTCTGGTGGCCTCAGAGCTTTTGGCTGCACTCAAACCTGGGGGCTAATCCAGGACTGCAAAGGAAAAGTTTAATCCTCTTTATGTAGTAGTGGCTTTGAGGGTTTTCAGCATAGTGATGTGCAAGCCCCCAAGAGGCCAACTTTGGCCTAGAAGCAGTTTTCCCCACACATCGGGAGTACCAGGCTGCATGGCCTGCAGAAGGCTTCCCCTGGGTGCAGTTTGATTCATCAAAGAGGCAGAGGGAATGGGTAATTTGGATTTTTAAATCCCTTCTATGCTTATTTGCATATTCCATTGTCTTCAAAATAGATGTACATTATTTTTTTCCTCAATGTTAATTTAAAAAAAGAAAAATCCCAAATAATCAAATTCAGGTAATTTGAATGCAAATACACTTCTTAGAAAAATCAGCCTTTTCACTGTTTCTCGATATGATGTAACTTAAAAATTCCTCATCCAGGTAACCCAAAGTTAAACTGCTTGGGTTTTGGTATCATTGCCATCAATCAGCAACTGAAGCTCCATAAGTTACTTAATTTCCATAAAACAGTAATCAGGGATGGGTTGCTCAGAGGGTGAAGGCATTTGCTGCCAAGTCTGGTGACCTAGGTCCTAGTTCCAGAACCTACATGGTGAAAGAAGGAGGGATCCTATTCCTGCCAGCTGTCCTCTGGTTTATAAATGCACGGTGGTAATACACTTCCAAATATTCTCTCTCTCTTTCTCTCTCTCTCTCTCTCTCTCTCTCTGAATAAATGTGATAAAAATGTGCCATAATAGTGTTTTTCCTTTAGCTGTTAGCACTGAGCAGTTGCTGCGTGCACGACACTGACACTCTTCATACTTTTCTGATTTGCTGTAGTCTTTTTTGCTTTGTTTTGTTTTAAGACTGTCGTGCTGGTTGGCCTGGAACTCGCTATGTAAACCAGGCTGCCTCTAACTCATAGAGGTCCGTCAGCTTCTGCCTCTTGAGTGTTCAGACTAAAGGCGTGTGTCACCACTCACAGCTTGTATTTTGATTTTATGTGTCTTTGAGACAAAGTCTTACGTAGCCCAGGCTGGCCTCAAACTTTGTATGTTCAAGGATGATCTGGAACTCCTGATCTTCCCACCTCCATCTCCCAAGTGCTGGGATTACAGATTTGTGCCACCATAACTGACTCATTTCATGTGCTTTCATTTACTCCTCAACCCAAGTATGTGAGCGAGATCGTCTCAACCCCCCTTTAAATGTCTAACAGAACTGAGAAATGAGCCTGTATTTAAGACACATGCCTCTCAAATACGCTGTTAAATAATGCACTTAACAAAAAACCTGACACTTTGTAATTGCTCACTAAAGATTCATACAGCCCCTAGAATGTCAGTTGTTAGTTGTTTGTTTTAGAAACTCTGACATAACACAACTTAATCGTACAAAGAACCCCAGCCTACAGATGCAGGCGGGACCGGTGTGGTGTGGGTCAGCGAGCGGGCGCAGCCTGGGAGGGGCGAAGTCAGAGAGGGCGGGGCCTGGAAGGGCTACTCCCTCGGCACCTGCGACAGGTGGAGCGCGCGGCCTCCGGCACTCGGCCATGTCCGCGGTGTCCGCGGATGTCTCCGCGACCGGGTCCGGGTCGGAGTCCGGATCGGAGTCCGGGCCGGAGCCGGGGCCGGGACCCGAACAGAGGAGGGTACCGAGGCAGGGCTCCGAGCCGAGCCAGTTGTGCCCCGAGCACTGCGAGCCTCTAAGCTGGTTCTGCCTCTCGGAGCGACGGCCGGTATGCGCCACCTGCTCCGGATTTGGCGGTCGCTGTCACCGGCACCGCATCCGCCGGGCGGAGGAGCACGCCGAGGAGCTGAGAGTGAGCCTGCATGGGGCCGGGAACTAGGGTGGCTCGCCTGGGGAGGGGGAACTGTCAGGGCCCTGGGGCCCCGGGGGTGGAGCGGGGGCGGGGGGAGAATGGCTTCTCTGTGGCGTCTCTTGCAGAAGGAGGTGGTTAAAGGCGTGACCTCTGGAGTAAACTGGATCCGAGTTTGAATCCTGCCTCCTTCCTGTGAGTCACGGATTCAAGCTTGGTGTCGTTCATCTATAGTTTCTGGGCATTCATAATACCACGTGCTTGTTATAGCTGACCTCGTAGTCCCTCCTAACCCCTTGACTTAGAGTCACCTCCTCTCTCCCCTCAGGTTTCCTAGTGAGGGATCTAGTTCCCTTCCAACCTGGCCTGACTATTTAAATGATGGATGGGGTGGGAGAATAGCAGGGCACTCTGTCTCCTAAGGCCTCCTCATCTCTTGGTTCCATGTGGCTCTAGGCTGGGCATTTTCCTGTTACATCCTCCATCCTTTTCCCTGAACTGCTGAGATTGGAGGCCAAGTCACCTTGGTGCTGCTGTCTTTCTTTCAGTCTAGCTGTGGCCCCTGGGGAACTCCTTGCAATTTGATTAAATGGTTTAATTCTCCCAACCCCACCCTGGCATTGAGCCCTGCTGTGCACTGAGAGCTGTCCCTGGGAGCATCACCTACTCAGACCAGATTGTAATAAACACACTTTCCTGGAAACTAGGGCCAGTGGAGTTCAGTTACTCGGGGATGGTGAAAATAGACGAGAAAAGTTGATATAAATCAGCTTGCATCATGGGTAAGGATTTTACAAATTCCTAAGGACTTAGATATTTATCATCGCGTTCCATCCAGGTTGAAGCGTGGGTTCTAACTCAGGTTTTTTCAGACGAGGAAAAGGGGGCCCACAGGAGGATGGTAACTCCTCCCAGACTCTTAATATTCAGGGTTTAAGAGGGGGAGATTCATTGACCGGGCAAGAGGAAACCACTTTTTGATCTTAGTGGTTATGAAGAGGAAGTGACCTAATGGGAAACCTTGAAAAGTAGCCATCACGCCTATATGAGTGGTGGGAGGGCTGAAGACCGGGGCAGGATGGCAAGCTTGGTACCCTGCCCAGAAACCTTCCCTGGGCCGCCCCAAGACCTTACACCTGGCCTTGGAGTAAGGGAAGTGAGTCTCACCTTTCTTTGTACTTTAGAGATTTTTTTTTTTTGGATACTGGGTTTAACCAGAGCCTCATGTGTTTAGACCACTGAGCTGCATGCCCAGCCCTAGAGTTTACAATGCCTTCAGCACATGCCTCCTATCCCTCCATCCTGTAGAGAAATTGTCTTGGGAGCATAATCACTACTGACCTGGACAAAATAGGACCAGTTCAACTGCTCTTAGCTTCTGGATTCATGCCTGGAAGCTAGTTAGAAGCTAGGTTCAAGGTAGGAACCAGCCTAGGTGCCCATTAGTGGATGAGTGGATAAGAAAAATGTGAACAGCCGGGCGGTGGTGGCGCACGCCTTTAATCCCAGCACTTGGGAGGCAGAGGCAGGCGGATTTCTGAGTTCGAGGCCAGCCTGGTCTACAGAGCAAGTTCCAGGACAGCCAGGGCTATACAGAGAAACCCTGTCTCGAAAAACCAAAAAAAAAAAAAAAAAAAAAAAAAAGAAAAATGTGAACATATTCACGAATATGCATGCACTAGAGTACTGTTCCATACTACAGAATAAGAGGATGTGACTGGCAGGAAGATGGGTAGAGTGGAGACCTCCATGTTAAGTGAAACAAGCCCGATTCAGAAAGACAACTGTTTTCTCTCATATGTGGAACCTAGACACAAGCCATAAAAGGACACTGTGAGCTGGGTGTGGTGGCATACTCCTGTCCTAGAGAGGCAGAGGGATGGCGAGTTGGAGGCCAGTTGGATTTCATAATGAGGCCTCGCCTTAAATAAATAAATAAATTTTAAAAAGCTGGCTGTGATAGCTTTAGTCTGAGCACTTGGGAGGTAGAGGCAGGAGGATTTCTGAGAGTTCAAGGCCAACCTGGTCTAAGTGAATTCTGGGATAGTCAGAGCTGTACAGAGAAACCCTGTCTCAAAAAAGAGAAAGATGAAACTTAGAAGGCAGAGCATTAAAAAAGAGAGGATCAGGGCTGGGGGAGGGGGAATCATGAATGAACGAAGGGAGTGAACGAAGGAGTTGCAGCGGCACAGTCTATAGAGGTAGTGCACACTCATAAAACATTTGTTAAAGAAAAAGGGAAAAATGCTAAGCTCAGTTCTCTCAGTCCCTGGGGACATGATCACGCTCACTGACTGGTGGAAGGGTTTGGGAGAGTTTTCTAGAAGAGGTAGCTGGATTGCCTTGGGGCAGATGGTACTGAGTCCCATTCTTAGGGGGCAGTAATGGAGGGATTGCTGCTTGGAAGAGTGCCAGCTATTTTCTCCTGTCTAACCATGTCTCCTAGAGTGACACTTTACCATCTGCCTCAGCTTCCTCATTTCTAAACCTCTGTCTGTTCCTTTACAGTTCCTTTATAGTGACTTTGGGAACTAAGAACATCGACTCGCTTGTGGTCAAGGCCATGAGTGTTCATCATTAATAAATATGTATTATAATTTTAACTGTAATTTATTATAGTATAATATTTATTAATATTAAATTACATTTATGTGCCGGCACTCCCCTCTGGATGGTAAGTCAGAGGTATACTCCAGTAGCAGGAGACAGAAATCCATACAAAAGCAAATATACCATAGGTTGTGAGTTGTAAGCAAGAGAAACAAAACAGGGCAAAGGTAGAGGTGAGTTGGGGACGCCCTCTCTGAGGAGGTGGCAATCAGGGAGACAGCTGAAGGAAGAAGGAACAAGCCCAGAGCCCGAGGCTGGGGAAAGCTGGTGTTTTTGAGGAGCTGGTGTTTTAGTGTGAAGTAGGAGGTGGCATAGGAGACAGAGAGTTGTGCCAGGTAGGGCCTGTTGTCCAAGAGACTGATTCCCACTGTGACTGTATTGAAAAAAAAAATGACTGGGAGGCTTTGAGCGGACATAGCCAGTACTGAAGGCCTCAGGAAAAACGGCTGTGGTAATGGGAGGCCTGAAGGCTGACAAAGGAGGCCCAACTTCGGGTTCACATAGGATTCCTCTCAGGTGGTGACCATCTGGATCAAATAACAGAAGTGGAAGTAATCAGTGGTGAGGAGGAGAGGAGGAAGGGAATTGGGGACAAAGCCATCAAGACTCAAGTATCTTTGAAACAGGTTTTCTCTGTGTAGCATTGGCTGTTCCAGAACTCACTCTGTAGACCAGGCTGGCCTTGAACTCACAGAGATCCGCCTGCCTCTGCCTCTTAAATGCTGGGATTGAAGGCGTGTGCCACCAGCATCTGTCTAAGACCCTAGTGTCTTGATGGCCCCAAATCAGTTACTGGAATGGGGAGCCCAGCATTAATGATCTGAAGGAAAGACATAATAGGAATATGTGGGATTCTAGGCATAAAATTTTGCGGGTAGTATTGTCTTTAATAATGATAACATTTGGGTTTGGACCAACGGAGTGTGCGATTAAGGGCAGAGCAAAAAGGGCAAGTCACTCGGTGAGGGAGTGGCCCATATGCATGAATAAAGACGCTATACTGTCATCTGTGTTGCAGAACAAGATTGTGGACCAGTGTGAGAGGCTTCAGTTACAGAGTGCTGGCATCACCAAGTATGTGGCCGAGGTCCTGCAGGGGAAGAACCAGAAAGCAGTGGTAATTCCTCCTCTCCTCTCCACATGGTGCCTCCTCCTAGAATAAGAGCCTAGCCCAGGCTAAGATCCCTTTCCTAACTCACGGCCTCATTGTGCCACTGGTGGAGGTGGCTGACTCCTTTACTACACAGGCTACAGACTAGAAAGCGGTGTTCTCGGTAGCTTCGGGTTAGAACGTCAAAAAGATTAGTACCTTTCTTTACACAAAAGGTTTAGATTTATTTATTTATTTTATGTGTATGATTGTTTTGCTTGCATGTATGTATGTGGGCTATGTATGTGCATGGCACCCTTGGAGATCAGAAGGGGGCATTGTATCACTTAGAAATAGAGCTATAGATTGCTGTGAGCCACTGTGTGGGTACTAGGAAACGACCCCAGATCTTCTGCAAGATCAACAAATGTTCTTAACTGCCAAGCCATCTCTCCAGCCCCATACTTATATCTTTCAATTTGGACTTATTTTGTGAACATCCCTAGAATTATGAAATTCCTTAGGCACTTTTAGATGGATTGTTTTATTTATTTATTTATTTATTTATTTATTTATTTTTTAACCAGTCTGAAGCATTGCTGTGCATGCTGGAAAATGCTCTACCATTGAGCTCCAGCTCCAGCTCTTTTGAGATATTCTTTTGCTTCGTTTATTGAAACAGTGTTTCATGTACCCTAGACTGGCCTCAAACTTGCTAAATAGCCAGGAACTGCTGATCTTCAGCTTGGGTCTCCAGAGGGCCGAGATTACAGGCCCGTGCCTCTATGGCAGGACTCTCTGAAGTGCTCTTACAATAATTTTAGGCAGTAGGTAGCAGTAAGCATCCCTGTTTGACATGGGGAAATAAGTCTTAGAGAAGTTGGTTGAGTTGCCCCAGGCCCCGCTGCCTCATTGCAGACTCAGTCCTATGCCCTGGATCCTCTGACTCTCCCTCCGGCCACTGGTGCGGCTGCACTGCATGGCTGGTACTTCTTTCAGCTCCACTATTGTGCCTCCACTCTCAAGTGTGCCCTTCAGGCCAGGGCCCCGTGAATTTCTTTTTGCACATCCCCTAACCCTCCTCCACACATACACATAGCATACAGGATAAGTTTGGCACGGTCTTAGTCAGGTCTCTTTTAATTGTATAAGCTAAACTAGTATGAACAAATAGAGAGCGTCTCAGACGCTGAAGGGACCAGGAAGCAGTGAGCGGTTCAACTGGTCTGTGTTCATCTCTCTTCTGTTTGCAGGATGATCTTGATTTCTCTACTCAGTCTGTCTTTCCCTCTTTCTCTCTTTTTATTTTCTTGTCCTCTGCATTGGCTAAAGCTTCAGTACAATATAGACTAGAAGCTACAGTAGCAGATCCTGGCTGTAAGTGGGAAACTTCTGACATTTCCCTATTTATTTAACGAATCTTCACTGAGTGCTTCCATGTAGCGGGCACCACTGGCCTATGTGCTGGGCCTTCCGCAGAGAACAAACAGGAAAATACCTGTTTTCTTCAATGCTACGTAGCTGTCAGTAGAGATGGACAGTGAGGCATGAGGTATATGTTATGTCAGAAAGTAATCCGTTCTTTGAGGGAAATGTAACTAGGAAGGCGGATGACTCGTCTGAGGACAGGTTCGGTTTACTCGTGCTGTGCTAAGGAATGTTCTCAATGCTGGGGCTGGCAAGATGGCTCAGCAGGTAAACTACTTGCTGCAAAAGCCTGACCACCTGACTTTGTTCTCTGGAGCCCACGTAAAGATAGAAGGAGAGGACTACTTCTATAAAGTTGTCTTCTCACCTCCACACATGCACCATGGTGTGCACACCCATCTGCATGCGTGCACACACACACACACACACACACACACACCACAATAAATTAAAGTTCGAAGGAAAGAAGGTTTATATTTGCTCGAAAACCTAAGAGGTGAGGTAGCGAACCTCACACCTGAGGCAAGAGTGTGCAGAGAGGTTACCAAGTGCAACCGCCCTGGCCAGGAGGATGCCTGACCTGCTGCAGCAGTGTGAATGGGTCAGAGGCAGGAAGAAGTAAAATCAGAGACGCAAGAGGTCCAGGGAGAAGCTGGGTCAGAGAAGCAAAAGGTCCAGGGAGAAGCTGGGTGCCACCCTCTTGGTCACAGAAGAGTTCACTTCATTTCAGATAAAGAGAAGCCACTGAAAGCCTTAAAAACAAAACAAAACAAAAAAACAGAGTAAGGTGAAAGACTTAAGTTTAGGAGATGGGGGTGACTCAGCAGTTAAGAGCACTTCCTGCTCTTCTAGAGTTTGGTTGCTAGCACCAACTTTGGGTAGCTGGAGATCCAACATGCATGTGGTACACACACACACACACACACACACACAGAGAGAGAGAGAGAGAGAGAGAGAGAGAGAGAGAGAGAGAGAGAGAGAGAGAGGGAGGTGGGACAGAAAGATTGAGGCTTCAGTTAAAAAAAAAAACCTCCCTTGCAACTATAGTAGGAAGTAACCAAAGGCAGGCAGCTACGGTGAAGGCCAGAAGACCAAATAGGAAGCAGTTATAACAATACAAATGAAGTCAGTGTGGTTCAGACTCAAGTGAGTTTCCCTGGTATTCTAAGCTCTTCTCTCCTCTGCAGTGAGTGATCGTGGGTCTCAGTTTCTTCTATGAAACAGAGGTGACCCCTCCTTATACTGTACAAAGCAGGTCTTCAGAGACAGGGCCCAGGGAAGCAACTGGCTGTCTTTGGCCTTCTGACACGAAGAAGGCAGATCTACCCTGACTCATCTAGCAAGAGTCCAAGTGCAGGTGCTTTACGCCACAAATGGAGGACTGGTCAGCTGGCACAGCGCTAGACTGACAGTCGGGAATGGGCTTCTGGTTCCGCTTCTGCCACTGGTTCCCTATATCAGAGTTAGCTAGAGATCTTCCTGAGGGCAGCCGGACTTCACCACGGTCACCGAGTCTGTGTTTGAGGTACTTACTGCATGCCAGACCCTGACCACTGGGAGTTAGACGATGGTGCTTATTACCGTCTTAGCTGAGAATTTTCTTCCCAGCCCCTCCAGGGAACATAAAAACTCCCACTTGGGGCCAGTCAGAATGAACAAGCCTTAGGGGGTGATACGATTTTGGCCTTGGGTTGGGTGAAATTTCAACTGGAACCTGGTCGGTTCTAGTTGATAAGAGCGCTCTTTAAGGCCCTTCTGCCCTGTGATCGCTATGGTTCACTCACCTTTGTCCCATGACCACCATGTTTCCAACTGTGAGATAAGCAGGCAATTCTAGTTGATGTCTAAGCCCTGTCTGCCTTCTCTACTGTGGCCATGACCTTCTAAGACATGGCCTAGATGTTTAGATCTCAAGTTTCTCCCTCTTAAACAACACTCAGGAAGTCTACATGCTGGATGTCGGAGTAAATGACTTGAGTACCTATACTCTCCTTACTCTGCCCAAGGCGACGCTGTCAGTGTAGACCTTGTTTTCCCTAAGTCCAGATCCTCTTGCTTGTGGGTGGGGCTTTGCCAGGACCGGACTCTTCTCTTTTTTTTTTTTTTTTTTTATTTTCTAAGTTTTTTTTTTATTTACATTCCAAATCATTTCCCCTTTCCCGTTTCCTCCCTCCCCGAAAGTCCCATAAGCCCCCTTCCCTCCCTCTTTTCTCCATTCAACCTCCTCTCGTTTCTCTGTCCTGGCGTTCCCCTACATCCAGTCTTTCCAGGACCAGGGGTCTCTCCTTCCATCTTCTTAGAAATCTATTGATATGCGAATTGTGTCTAGGGTATTTCGAGATTCTGGGTTAATATCCCCTTATCAGTGACTGCATACCATGTGTGTTCTTTTGTGATTGGGTTACCTCACTAAGGATGATATTTTCAAGTTCTGACCATTTGCCTAGGAATTTCATGAATTCATTGTTTTTAATTGCAGAGTAGTATTCCATTGTGTAGATATATCACATCTTCTGAATCCATTCCTCTGTTGAGGGACATCTGGGTTCTTTCCAGCTTCTGGCTATTATAAATAAGGCTGCTATGAACATAGTGGAGCATGTGTCCTTATTGCATGCAGGTAAAGCCTCTGGGTATATGCCCAGGAGTGGTATAGCCAGATCCTCCGGGAGTGTCATGCCCAGTTTTTTGAGGAACCGCCAGACTGCTTTCCAGAGTGGTTGTACCAGCTTGCAATCCCACCAGCAATGAAGGAGTGTTCCTCTTTCTCCACATCCTCGCCAACAACTGCTGTCTCCTGTGTTTTTGATCTTAGCCATCCTGGCTGATGTGAGATGGAATCTCAGGGTTGTTTTGATTTGCATTTCCCTAATGACTAAGGATGATGAACATCTCTTTAGGTGCTTCTCAGCCATTAGATATTCTTCAGGTGAGAACTCTTTGTTTAGCTCTGTACCCCATTTTTTAATAGAGGACCGGACTCTTCATTTTATCCCTTGCCAGATCACGGCTAGTGCATCGAGGGACCTGGTCATCCAGAGGTTGAGTCTGGTGAGGAGCCTGTGTGAGAGTGAGGAACAGCGATTACTGGAGCAGGTGCACGGCGAAGAGGAGCGGGCCCACCAGAGTATCCTGACTCAGCGGGCACACTGGGCTGATGCACTCCAGAAGCTGGACACCCTCCGCACCAGCATGGTGGACATGCTCACCCACCTGAATGACCTCCAGCTGATAGTAAGTCAGGAGAGGGTGAGGGCGCAAGAGGTGGGCCAGGTCCCCCGGTTCCCCACCCCCACCCCCCGCCCCCATGTGAAGAGCTTGAGAATATCTGTGGACGGGATGGTGATTGGCAGGGAGCCTTTGGGACAGGGATGGAAGATGATGCTTTTTCACCAGACTTTGAAGCTCCTTCTATCTAGGGCCATCTATGCACTTCCTCAGCAAAGAACCCAGCTAAGTCAGCTCTCCCAAAAGCCCCCGCCACGGACATCTGATAGCCCTGGCATTGATCAGATTCCACATCTCCACTATCCCCAAGTGTTGTCTGATCATCCTGGTCTGTCTTCAGCAAGAATCCTGTTAGGTAGGTTTAGCCAGGATTCCCCTCCCGCTCAGTGTTTCTTCTCTGTGGCTTTCCACCCACTGTTCCCATCCTGCTCCATGGCGGTCAATTCCCATGCTGTATTCAGAGCTGAACTCAGTCTCTCTCTCATCCACTGCAAGGTCCCTGTGCACTGCCCCCTATATCTATCTTTACTATATGTTCAAGTACATATCATCGACTCATTCCATTTTTAATATGAGACAGGGGAATATAATTATCTGAGTGTTTTGGCACCTTGTAACAACATACTTTCAATGTCAAGCAAATGCTTATTGAGTGCATAAGTGTTGTGCAATGGGGCAGAGTTATCAGACACAGCTGCAGTTGCTCCCAGCCTTACGCAAGAGATAAACACTGACAAGTCACTGTAGTAGAGGGCTACCTTGGAGGTCAGGACATCCCCAAGGCAGTTGAGTGGATCATAGACAGCTTCCTGGATGAAGTGACTTAGAGGTAAAAAGTACTCAGGTCCAGGAAATTGGGGAGGTGCAGAAAGTTCGGAAATTCACAGGAAGAAGGCCGTGCTTGGCATAGACGAGGGCACCAATGTAAAAAATACAGTCTTGGTATTCCCAGACATAAGCACAATTAATATTCAGTGTGTTGCTTTTCAAAGTACTTTATAGATATGGAGATGCCTCCTGTTTTGAGGGGCCGTTGAGACATCTGAGTAATACTGCAGAATGGAGGGGAATGCAGAACAACTGGCCAGCCCCCTGCCTTTCAAGTAGGGCAGTCATGGAGACTGTCCTAGATTCTGCATTCATTCAGTACCAGCTTCCAGGCAAGGGCACATTCTGTCCCAGCCACCGGGGTAGTCACCATAAAGGATTCAGAAAACCAACAACCATCTAGGAGCCAATAATCTCCGTGGCGGGGGGGCAGTGGGGATCTGAGTCTATAGAGGATGGTCCTGAAGTGGAGTTGAGGGGAACCAGGGATGCCTCAGGGTAGATGGCAATGGGTGATTCATTCTCTGTGTGTGTTGGGAGGGCAGGGGAGCTTGTGGGTATGTGAGAGATAGCAACCCAGAAAGCTTCGTGCTTGGTCTTTGCTGTAGAGTCTGCATCTACACAGTTGTATGCTGTGAAGTGTGTTCAGGTCTTATCCACTTGCTGGAGTGCAGCCAGCCTGACCTTGCTTTCTTCTTTTACAGCAGAAGGAGCAGGAGATTTTTGAGAGGTAAGTGGCCATATGATTTGCTCAGGCAGTTCCTGAGACCCCCCATTTCTTCTCCCAAGGCCATTGCATCGCAGGCATGCAGCTGAGCAACTTCCTAGAGCCTCGCTCCAAGGTCGTCCCCTGACCCTTACCCACCATGGTTTCTTTAGGTCCATACAGAAAGGCAGTGAAACAAATGTTTATTAGCCAGGGCCTTGCCTTGGGCTTTCCTCAACTTACCCTACTTCAACTGTGGTCACCACAGATAAGAATGCCGAGGCGAGCTTGCTAAGACCCATAACTGGGGCCTGGAGTCACCTGATACCTGTCCCCTGGTCTACTCTACCTCCCTTTATGCAGTGAAAGAATCTTCAAGACTTAAGTCTTCATTCACACTCAAATGTCCTGCCTTAATTGTTCCATAAGAGAATTTCAACAGGTCCTTCCTGGGTATTAAAAGGTTGAGAGGCTGGGGCCTGAAGAAATGACCCAAGTGGATAGAATTTGCCAGGCAAGGTGACTAGCCATCTCTCTGTGGTTGTTGCTTGGTAGTTCAGTGCTTTGGCTAGCTTGACAAGGTCCTGGTTCAATTCCTAGCCCTCTAAAAACGAAAAAGAAATTGAAAGTTAAAGGGGAATCTTCATCAACTCTTCCTAGTCTCATTTCCCTAGAGATACGGTTGGTTTCAAAGATGTAAATGTATTTATTTAGTTACTTAATTATTTTAGGTGCATGTATGTATGTGGGTGTGCCATGGCTCATGTGTGGAGGTCAGAAGACAACTTGTGGGAGTTGATTCTCTCCTTCTACCATATGAGCATTGAACTCAGGTTGACAAGCTTGGTGGCAAGCACCTTTATCCACTGAGTCTGCTCACCAGTCTTAAATGTGGAATTTCAAATGTTCCTTCGTGTGTGTGTGTGTGTGTGTGTGTGTGTGTGTGTGTGTGTGTGTGGTGTGTATGACTATGTTTGCCTGTGTGTGCACATGTAAAGGCCAGAGGTAGACTTTCTTTATCTCTCTCTGTATCAGTAGCCCCTACCTCCCCAGTGCTGGGTTAAAGATGTGTGCTGCCATGTCAAACTTTCACTTGAGTGCTGAGGATTCAAACTCGGATCCTCATGCTTGCAGAACAAGCACTTTATCCACTGAGCTATCATCTTGGCACTGGTGGGATGTGTGTGTGTGTGTGTGTGTGTGTGTACACTTTTTTGCTTCCTTTTAACAATATTTACTTTTAAATGAACACAGATGGTATCATTTTACAGCCGTTGTTCTACTCATGAGTAGCTATTTTAGAAAAAAGTTCCTCCCTTGCTTCCTTTTATTTTTAAGAAGGATTTCACTATTTAATACTGACTGGCTTTGAACTCTCTGTGTAGACCAGACAGGCCTCAGATTCACAGAGGTCACGTGCCTCTGCCTCCTGTGTGCTGAGACTATAGGTGTGTACCATCACTTTCAAATACCTCACTTTTTTGAAAGTCTGTGAAAGTATTCCACAGGGAGAATGTCAATCCCTACACCAAACTCTTTCTCTGGTAAAAATAGATTCTATTAGATTTAGTTATTCTATTTTATGTGTATGAATGTTTTCATAGGCACTTGGGCTTGGTGCCTCTGAAGGTCAGGAGAGGGCAACAGATCCCCTGGAACTGGAGTTATGGGTGACTGTGAACCATCTAACCTGGTCCCTCTACAATAGTGGCAAGTTCTCCTAACCTCTGAGCCGTCCCTCCAGCTTGCTCTCTTAGAATGTCATTTTGTTTATGGTGCTGGTGTCCAACTCAGAGCCTCCCATGTGTTAGGTAAGAGCTTTGTCTTTTGCTTTTACTTTTGAAACACACTCTCATTTAGCCCAGGCTAGCCTAGAAATCTGGGTCCTCCCTCTGCTTCCCTAGTGCTGAGATTACAGGCTTGAGCCACCAGCACCTTTAATGCAAGTTTGGCTGATTCCCTAATAGAATGTCCCACACCTCTCATTCTGCTCATCTCTACCACTGTCTTTCTTTACCATAGTATATCCTTAGTACGAAGCAAGCTCGACTTTTTAATGAAATCGCATCTCTAATTTTTCAGATTTTGAACTGTTTCAAGCTTATAGAAAAGTTGCCAAAGTGGCATAATGAGCTTTGCTAGAAGTCATGTTCTGCCATGGAGTCTCTGACACGGTTGTTCTGTCTGTCTGTGTGGCTGTCTTTCACCAACCCTCAGCATCCCTCGTTCATAGTGTATATAGACAGAGTTTTTTTTCTGACCTATTTTATGATATGTTGCAGAGAACATTTAGAACATGTCTCTAAATACTTCAATATAGCTTCTAAAAACAAAGATACTTTATGAGCAACCTACAAGAGGTGCTTTCTGTGTATGTTTCCTCTAGCCTTCTAGACTTTTACTCCAAGAGTTTACACCCATTGTTAATTTCTTCCTGAATTATTCATTTATTTGCTTATTCCCTCTCTTAGAATCAGTGCTGCTCACAGATTCTGATTGTACCAGATGTGTGGTAGCCATCACTGCTGTTGTGGTGATTTTGATATTCAGAGTGCCTCACATTTGACCTGTAGAAATGGTCTTGTCTATAGGACAGGTCCCTATCTTCTCCGAGCACTTTCTTACTGTGGCACAAAAAAAGATGTAGGAGGGCTGGAGAGCTGGCTCAGCAGACCTTACTCTTCTTATAGAGGACCTGGGTTTGGGTCCCAGCACCCACATCATGGCTCACACCAATAATCTGATATATTCTTCTGACCTCTTTGGATACCAGACACAGACATGGTGCACATATATACATGCAAGCAAAACAGCCATACACATAAACCTAAAAGATACTTAATTTTTTAAAAATTTATATATTTTTATCTCATGTGTGTTGATTTTTTGCCTGTAATGTATGTCTGTGACATTGTCATGAGTTGCTATGTTGGCACTAGAAATTGAATCTGGTTCTTTGGAAGAGCAGTCTGTGCTCCCTAAAAAGTGTTCTTTAAAAAGCTATCCCTGGCTCAGTTGGGTTTTCCCTGCCCCAGCCCTGGAACCAGTTGTCTCCCCAGGGGTCTTATACCCATTTTTAGTAGGATAAGATCTCTCAAGGCTAAGATAAGACATTAAGTGTTCTCACCGATACTGACATGTCATTGTACCAGGCCTTCAACCAGAGCTTGGGAATATGTGGAACTTCCTGTGCATGATTCTGGCCTAACATAGCAGTGTTTAGCCTTTGCCTATCCCCTATTCCATATTTGTATCTTACATTAATAACCCTGGTTCCCAAGCTGAGCCTGGTGGTGCACAACTTTAATCCCAGCATTTAGGATGCAGAGACAAACAGATCTTTGTGAGTTCAAGGCCAGCCTGGTCTACACAGAGAGTTCCAGAACAGGGCTATATAGAGAAATCCTGTCTCAAAAAACTATCACTACTATCACCACCAACAATAATAAATAAAATAAAATAAAATAAAAAAGAACCCCTGCTCCCATTAGGCCAATAGCTATCTGTATTCATTTGCTCAGTCCTCCAGCACACATACCGTTGAATTGCTGAGTCCATACTTCTTCCACTGAAGATTTGTGTGTAGTGCTTTTTGCTCTAACAGAGGTTATTCTTGCCCAAGGGCTATTGTCTGACCCATTAGACGGAATCTCACTTATCTAATGAGAAATGCCTTTGTCGTCTCCGGTGTTTCTATATCCATGGTGGCCGGGCTCAACTCTTGCCTAGCATGGCACCAAGTCCCCACTGCATAGATGGAATGTTCTGATTCCAGCCAGGCTTTGCTATGTTCAGGTCCCACTGTGCCTTGGGACCATGACTTTTGTGTTCTATACCATTCAGTGGCTGGAGCAGGTGGCTCCCTGTTGGCTTCAGTCCCTGTGTGGCTCAGGTCTGTCCTAGAATGGCTGCTCAGGTGCTGACAGTGGCTCCTCCTCGTCTCCACCTGTTAGCTGAGGCTTCTCCGCACAGAGCTGCTGTTAGCTGAGGCTTCTCCGCACAGAGCTGCTGTGGTTTGAGAGCACAGGCTCTCTCTTGTTCTGGCCACAAAGAGCCTTTGTCACCAGGGCCCATTGTCAGCATTTGTAAGGCTCTTCTCATCCCAGGACAGTCGGTGACAGTCTCTCAGAGACCTTGCATGCACCAGACAAGTGCTGCTGAATGACCTCAGGCCATCTTCAGAATCAGAGGTGGTAGGAAAGGTCTTTCTGAGAAGCCAGGTTGGAGGAATGCAAACTGTTGCATAGATTTCTGCTTCACTTTTTCTCCCTTTGAGATTTCATTTCATGTCAA